>JAAVUC010000063.1:0-10508 GCA_014898925.1 Fusarium nelsonii | reverse complement strand
GAATAATTCAAGTGGTTCCTCGGGTAGAGGGTTGATCTTGAAATCACGATATTCTAGGTTGAAAGGTTGAAAATCATCACCGCAGCCCTCTTCGGGCGGAAAATTAGGCACGTCGGTAGGGTCATCAGCCGCTCTCAAAGGCGGGGTATCAAAGCTGTGATCATCTATATAATCAGGTATCTCTTGGGAGCTCATCGTTTTAATTAAGACGCGTTAGGGTCAATTTGTATGAGGATTTTGATGATTTTGGCTGTGTTGAATGAAGAAGCTGTCTGACGAGAACTTCACGTACCCCGCAGGTACTAGTGTTGTTAGTAAGCAATGTGGGGCGAGTGACCTGCCGGAGCCTTATGCCGCTCAAAGAGATAACCCTCAAACCTCACCAATCCCTACTCCTCGCCACATTTCCCAGCCTCGCTTGTCCCTGGCCATCAGCCACATGCTCACCTTGTTCTCGTGCCTATTCGTGAATATTGGCTGTGGGTGTGTGCTTTAGTCATCAGGTACCCACCCTCCTTTCTTTCGCCTAATCCGCCAACTATGTCGTAAGAGGTACTTCCACAGACGACAGGGGTTTCCTCTTTCAGCGAAAGGGAATGAATCCATAGAGATGTAGCTAGGGTCTCAATATGTTGCTTCGTTTTTTGCCGCTGTCGGGATTTCTGGGTACGTTAGGGTGACCTGAATCCGTTGGGGTGCAATGGATTCAGGTCGTCATTTCATTAGCGCCTTTTTTTTTACTATGGGAAAGCCATTGGATTAAGAGCTGAATCTGCCGCGCAGCTAGGATAGGATAGGATAGACTTGTATTTGATTATCGATGCCTCCTTACCTTTGCGACCGAACGGTTGACCGGATGCAGCTGTCGGTGAAATGCTAGCGAGCCACTGCAGCGTTTCGGTCGGCACGCCGTTAAGTCGCCAGTAGCAAGGTTCTACCTTACGATTAAAGCTCTGTCCAAGCCGGCCAAGCAATAGTCGTTTACGGAATGCTTCTTTATTATCTTATGCTACAATCCGTCTGCCCGTTGCTGCCCTCGCCTGTAGCCACTGGGCTGCGTTGTGAATCCTGGTTAAGCCCCGGGAGCCAAAGTGTCGTACCCAGCCTACCCTTTTAACCTACGACGAGTTACGGTTGATATCTTCCTTTAAGTTACCTTTTTGCAGTCGTATGGCATCTTCGTCTTTTAATTGAGCCTGACTTGCGGTAATGACCTTATCTATAGCGCTTTGATTGGTAGCATCAGCTGTATTAGCTGTATTGGACGGGCCGTTGCTGTTGCTGTCATTTCAAACGATCCAGTATTGCGCATAATGCCCTCCCATCTACGTCTGCAGCCGTACTTCGGTGTATTGCTCCTCTGCTTCTCTATACCCTGCCTCTCTTTAGTGGCAGACAATATTATTTTCTGTAATAGTGAGATATCGGTATGTATTGCAGCTGTATCCGTATGAAATAGTAAGCTGTTTAATTGCCCCACTGTTATCTTTGGGGATTGCAGTAAGCTTTGGGTCAGCTAGTTCAAGTATGCCGTAGTAGTCTTTAATGTTCTTAAGTACTTGGCCCTTTAGTAGATGCTTCTGTCGAAAATGGGTCTCAATGCTGCTGCCGGGTCGAACGGCTGCTTGACATAGCCGGCAGATCAGTATCTGATAGTCCTGATTGAGCTGTATGATGTCCTCCATTGCTGCTTAATGTCACCTCCTTGATCTCGATAACAGAAAGTAAAGAGAGAAATATTCTTATTGTTTTCCTCTGTTGATTGAAATCCCCTTTCCTATGCGTCACGCTAACCCCAAGCTGACGCTAGCTAACCCCAAGTGTGGGGTTGGGGTTATTTTTAACCAATTAGCTACTCGATCGAGCCTCAGACGATTCATCCTAAAAATTTAAGCGAAATTCTCCATTTTGGTGGGCGATTGATGATCAATCGTCTGTGAATAATGCCTAGGCAATATTATTTTGCGGTATAACACCACACTATTTTCAAACAATAATACGCCAAGAAGGATCGTAGTAAAAGAGATCTTCAAATTCCATAGTTAAAGGCGGTTATATTCTGCTAGTTATCGTAAAGCATCAGGATGTAAGGACCGTTAAAAATAAACCTCGGATGGAAATTACAGTAGAAAGTGTGGATAATGTAAGGAAGCTAAAGTACGCGTTTACACGCGTGAGTAACGCGCCTGCAGACCGTCGATCAAAACGGGAAAGATAAGTCGCCATTGTATGGGTGGCCCTGACGCTCTCATATCAGCCATGGTTTGTAATTAGTTACGTAATTGTCGCTAATGCGATGCGATACAGGCATTCGCGGGATTCGGGAAATTTCTGAGGGCTGGATTGGTGTCAATCTAGCATCCTCCTGTTGGAGACCAGGTGAGGGTTGGGAGTTTGACAAACCAGCCTGGGCAATATGAACTAATGCTGAGGCAGTCTTTTCTCTCACCACTGTGCGATCAAGATAACCCAAAGCGTCTGCATCAATTACGACGTGAGAAGTAGGCGGTATGAAGCTTCGATGGGCTTCAGCTTCAGCAGCGTCATTCTTCGCGTCACATATAGACGCAAGCAAGGCCACAGTGTCCCAGCACGAGGCGTCTTCCTTCCCTAGCATCTTTCTCTTGCCCCAGAGAGCACGCTTGCAACATCGATCGGCCGCGTCCAGGTTAGAATCTCCCAGGTGGACCATGGCGAGGGCATGCATTCCATGATATACCAAGACATCGTTTGCTCTTCTCTCGAATGCGATTGGAGCCATAATTTCTTCGGCTTCTGTCCACTTTTCTTGTCGCATGCACGCGTATGCGAGCTGCACTCTCATGTTGGTAACGTAATGAGATGGCCTATGGCTTGCTTCTCCACGATCAATAGCACTCCGGTAAAATTGCTCCGCCTTCGCATGATCTCCACTTCTCTGGTTCTGGATCGCCAGGTCTTCGAGCCTCTTGGTGAGATCCTTGTCTATATCAGAGCCGGAATCGGAGTGGAGCCCCTCGGCGTTGTCTGAGGTCATGTCGCCTCGTGAAAGGCCGTCCGCTATTGAACTCTGGCTGGTGAAATCCTCCTCGCTTAAGGGTGGAGATATCCATTCCTCAATCCTCGAGATCTGCGCTTGAGTCAAGGGCTCTCCTAGAATACTCCCTCCCCAAACAGTTGATCGAGTTCCGACGATAGTGCTTGCACTGGAATGAAAGTTCTTTGCGACTTGAACAAACTGCCGTAAGTTTCGCGAGATGCAGTCATCCTCTGCGCTTAATCCAGCAGGACTTGGCAGATTCTTTGTGTGCAAGGCGAACTCGACCCGTTCCACTTGCGACTTCAGGCTTGAGAGAACTTTGAACATGGAATCCTGTGATGAATTACTTTGGATAAGGAGGCAGCTGTGATCATATGGTTAATGACACATCAACGCTTGAATAACGTTAAACATGACGTACACGTTAATCATCTGAAGAGCGCTAGTCATAGCAATATTATATGACTTTATTCTGTCCTTGTAGGCGGTGATCTCCTTGGATCGCAGGCTAAATGTAATTTGCTTGCTAGGTCTCCTAAGCAACCCCCGGCTTAAAAAGCTGCTGCTCTTCTCGAGTTCCGCTAGTAGCTGATTGAGCTTTTTGAATGTTCCCTTGACGTCATCCATAGTGGTCCGGAGACTGCCCCAGAGGCCATTGTCAGGATCTATCTCTGCAATGACAGCCACTGGAACCTGAACCGATGTATTGCTGATAGACTCGAGAACACGCGAGAGCGTCGTTACCTCGTCGCAAAGGCTGGAAATGTTTTCGTCGACAACAACAGTATCATATATCCAACCGTATAGCGTCTTGACGATTGTTCCGCAGCTGACAGCGAGGCCAGCTGCGCCCGCCGCGATAGATACCGGATCCATGGTGTCTGAAGAGGAGTTGAAATGGCTCGTCGCCAGACTCGGGTGAGAAGTTGTTGCAACCTGAGGCATAACCGGTGACGTTTTTCCGAAGCACGAACGCCACCGAATAAGCCTCAAGCCGCAAATCCTTCTAAGGTTTTGCATCTAGGTCGTCGCTTAACTATGATTCGCTATGAGGGTCTACCACTGTCTCCATAGCCAATCGTCCTGTACGAGTATTGTCATTGACAAGAGAGCAGAAGAATGATCGCCTTATGCTCTCGATCTCGAGCGTGGGTAACCTCCTAAAACCAAGGCATGTGCTGATGGCTTAGGAGAGGGAGGTTCCACTCACGCCCGTATATGACATCCTTTCACCTGCGTTAAAGCCACACTCACAGGGTTCTGACCTATTACGGATTGGGTAATGCTAAAGCATCATAATCCGTCTCCTACTCAAGAATTATAACCAGAAACGCATTGCGTTTCCTGTTTTTGACCAATCACCGTCTAGCATTTTCGCCCCATGTTACCGCCTATGGGAACGCAATGCGTTTCTAGTGATAACTCTTGAGTAGGTGTAGGGGCCAGCAAAATCGGCATTGAGTGCCACTAGCAGTGGCAATTGTTATAGTAGGACCTGGAAGGTTTGTTCCGAAAGGCATTGGTGGGCCCGCAGGGACAGGTCTCCTGTCTACAGTTTGGGATCTTGACGAAATCCCAGCATGTGTGTCATCATGACCCCTCCCCGCATCATGAAGCCACCCTCAGCTTGGCATCTTTAGCCCCGGTGCGGCTCGCTAACCAAGCCACCCATATTCCAGACTTCAGGTCTTGCTGGCCACTTGAGGATGTGTTGGTGGCATTGCCCGGACTATCACCCTAATCAAGCATGTAGACTAGAAATGCGGCGCATTTCCACTTCTGCACCAATCAAAATCTCTATGTTCTTACCCCAAATTTCTCCCCTGGAAATGCGCCGCATTTCCGTCTTGGCCTGTAAACCGAGGACACGAAACGTGCCGCGTTTCCTCCACGAGGGCTCGTGCCAACCTTGTAGGAGACCGCTCTTTTAGACATCGCAGCGAGCAGTGACTTCCGTTGTGTCGATTAGGAGGAAGCAGCAATCAAGCTCTCTCTTTGTGTCTTTGCCTAAATGTGGCTCTTTAGAGAGTATCTAGTCATCTTAGTGCCTTCGCAACTTTATCAACATGATAGGCCTCGCGACGCGCACGGAGGCTATTGTCACATTGCGGCCAAGCCAGATTCAAAAGCTCAAGAATCTCGGCTTGTACTATAATTCACTAGAGCCAGCAATAATTTGCATCGAATGCGGCTCCGCCATTAATCCGACACATGCGCCGCGTCACCCAGGCGATAAGCATCATGTACCCAAGTCGGTCCGCCGTGGTCTGAAGCCTCTAATCTACTCTCCAAACCCAGAGACACTTCCATTGCGAGCAAACGGTTCGCCACCTCACCCACACCTTACGATACACAAGGGTTCGGCCTGTAAACATTGTGGTCTTCGCTCTATCAGCGAAACGGTCCTGCTAGCCCATGTGAAGACCAGCGCTGCCCACAAATCAAATCCAATCAAACAAACTGCCAAACAAATCAATCAAATATGCCAAAACCTTATTTCAGATCAAACAAATGCAAAATACCGGATCTGAAATAACATTTGATATATTTGATATAGGATAGTTATATAACTCTAACTTAGCCTAAATTACAGTAAATAATTAATAAGTAATTAATATTAATATAGTTAGCATATATAGTTAGTTTTACTATTTTAGCAGAATATATAGAGTAGGGTAAAGAAGAGATAGAGGAGAAGTATATTTTTATGGGCTAATAAGGTTATAAGTTAAGAGAGTAAGAAAGAAAAGAAAGACAATAAGATAATAACGTGCGTGATAAGCGAGTGAGTCAGACAAGTGAGTGAGCCACTTTTTTTAACCTTTAAGTTAGATATTATAATAAAAACGCCATAAACCATCTAATCAATTGAAACTACTCACTATACTCTTCCCCAGATGTCTCAATAACTACGTGGCAGGTCCTTGCATTATGCCCGCCCTTGCCGCATACACCACAACGCCCAGCGCTGCCCTCAAATCAAACAAATCAAATCCGTGGTCATATTTGATTTATTTGACATTTTTTGGAACTGGATTTGCTGTTTGAGATATTTGATCAAACATTTCAAATGTTCCAAATCTCAGCGCCGTGGTTCTCCGATGTTATTCCCGGCCTTCCAGTGGGGCTATTTGTTGCGACCCTAGACATCGAGCACGCGAACCTCATCTCTTCAGCCAATCGCTACTTGCCACCAAAGACCAAGCCAAACCCTACCAGCCGGAATACATCCAACCTTTACCAAAAGATCATCTCCTAGGTACCATGCATGATCTCAAGTGCAGGCTGTGCTTATCAGCAATTTCATAGACCGCAACTGGAAAACGGTCAAAAAAGCCTCTTAACTATGATAGGTTTCCTGATACGCTTACTTGCCGGTCGGCAAACACGGCACCACTACATCTTGCAATTCTGTCGACACAAATTCCCAGAATGGGCTACCCTAGTTTTTTAGACAATGATCGTTCTGGTTCTTCACCTCTCCTAATCGCGCTTGAAGGCTAAGGGTGAGCAAAACCAGGCCGGTGGAGAAGGGGTTAGTTGGCCGTCTGTCTCCATTGGATTAAGCATTATTGATTGAGGACGACTACGCGCTGTGACAAATAAACATCAACAACGACGCGATGCTTGATGTTGTGGGGCTTACAGGGGGTCAGCGCACTGATATGTGAGCTTGTATGATGGCTCTGATTGGCCTGGTCTAAGTGCCAGATCCTTGGCACATTCTAAGTACCGGGTAGGTTGTGAAGAATGACGCCCATGAGCCTGGCCAACTATGTTCCCCGGCATCATATCCTATATTAAATATATCAAATGTTATTTTAAATCTAGGATTTTGGATTTGTTTGTTTGAAATAAGATTTCGAGATATTTGTTTGATTTGTTTGGCAATTTGTTTGATTGCATTTGATTTGCGGGCAGCGCTGACAACGCCGAACACCCGGTCGCGTCGACCTTCCTTGTGTAACGGTTGCACTTAACCGTTAAGCCACAGGGCAAAAGATCGGGCCATAACTGCTATTGTAGCAATTACGGTAGTGCTTACAGCTGCTTATAGAGCCTTATAGCGCTGTTACGGTAACCAATCGTAACACTTACTACCATTCGCAGGAAGTGGTACCTTGGTTGGATCTTGGAATCCTTGCTTATCGCAAAAAGATAGCACCGCCTTGAGCTTATCTCCCGTGTACTTGTGAGTATTTCGGAAGTGGGTTTCGATGCCTCTGCCAGGTCGGACAGCATGTCTACATAGAAGGCAAATCAAAATCCGAGGCTCATCAAGCACATAGAGGACTCCGTCCGCGAACACAAAATGTCTGTTTCCGGCATGCACAGCTGGGAGCGGTACCTCGCTGCGTGTTGCAGGTAACCCTTGATCTTGCCTGTCCTGCCATCCTTCTATTGGTAGGGACTGCAAGTTCTGCACACTTGAGGTCGTCAATGGTCCGCTGCCTTCTTGTCTTTTTGCCGGATGAACTTCATCTGTTGTAAGCGAGTGGTCCGCGATGACCTCTGTAATGGCTCGCTTTCTATTAGCTGGAAATGGTTGAAGAGCAAGTGGTGAATTTTCAGGTACTGCATGCAGGGTTTTGCTTGGCTGGCGTAGGAATTCGTGCCAACGCACCGAAGCCCACTCATAGCATCGCAAAAGTGATGGCTGAAGTCTAGATGGGTACGCTCCATCAAGTCCATACGTGATCCCACGCTGGAGTGGCCGATGCCCACTCTGCCAAGCGAATATGGCGTTGATATCAGCATCATCGCTGCAGTCGTCGTACCTGTTGAACGGGGTGTACACCTCGCGAACATGTTTCTCTGTGACTGCTATGGCCAGCTGGCGATACGTCCGTACATTGACGCTTTGTTGCCATAGTTCTAAAGTGGCCTTCGTGACAATGTCTGTCAGGCGAGAAGTGGGCCAAGGCTTCCCGTTGTTCTGGAATAGTAAGCGTGGCTGTAAGCAATGCTGAGCGCTCCTATCGGTACCGAGCTGCTCGCGGCGTAGTAGATCGGCCACGCGTCGAATATAGACCAGATACTTGAACAGAACGTGGCCCAGTCTGACCGGAAGAAATCGGACCACATAGAACTCGCGGTTCGTCAGTCGCTTTGCCTTATGATGGCGAATTACGTATACCATATAGCCGCCCCATGCGTATATCCCACAGCTCGCGTTCGGACCATTCTCAAACCCAAGGCTGAGAAGCTCCCTGATTCGTGGTGTCTGGCCACATGCAGTATAGAGACCGCCAGCAAGCTGTTCTTCCATCTTATCAACCAGTTCCAAGTATGCTGTGACAGCATGCCACCTCCAAACACCATTCTGAGCTAATCCGGTTCTGCCTGCGGTATAAGCATGGACTAATAATTCCAAGTACGCTGACTCAAGACCGTTCTCGGGGTACTTGATGAAACTGTGACCACTGTTTGAACTAGAGATATTGTCTTTAACTCTCGACAAGTCAATACTTGGCTGGATTCCAAACATCAGTCGATCGCATAGTGCTTCTGCCTGTGTAATGAAATAGTCTGGGAGTTTGCGGAAGTCGCTCATTGTTACTTGAACAGTCGCATGAGACACTGTCTCACCATCGTTGCTCCAATGGAAAAGCATGGAGGGTGGTTCGTTGCGTGCAACATTCCGTCCGAAATCTCGTAGGCTGATCAGCTCCGCCAAAGGGTACTGCGAACCCAGAACCATATACTTGGCTCGGACTTCGTCGAGACACTCGAAAGCCCTGGCTTCCTGCTGTTGAGGAATACCGATGAGTTGATATCCACGCAAAGGCAGTGCTTGCTCTAGGAATAATATGCGCTGTACATAGATCATCGCTGAGAGTTTTGTACAATATTGTCGAGCGAGCTGGAATCTCTGGCAATCGGTGGAAAATCCAAGAATATCGCTGAAGTATATAAGCAGCGTAGAACTTGGCTGCCCGTTGAGAAAAGGTTCAGTACTGAGCATGATACAGAGCTGGAACAAGAGTTCGAGGAATTGTCCGAATGCAGAGTCCCCAGAGTCCCCCGAGAATAGATCCTGATGGGTTCCAGCTGTGTTCCCCTCAACGTCGTCATAATATCCAGAATCATCGTAGTCGCTCCCAGCGTCTTCGTCGTCTTCATCGTCCTCAAGTTCCCAGGCTTCAACGTTCTCATCGTCTATCTCGTCGTCCTCGGCACTTTCTTTCCCATCTGATCCCTGACAAGCTCGAGTGTTGAGAGCAAGGTCAATGGATTGGCCGGCCATAGGACCACAGTGTGTTCCGACCAAGCGAGCTCCCTGTTTTTCCATGACCGGCCAAGTTCCCTTCGATGCGTCAAGATAGTTCCAAGATGTGTGCTCCCAAATGCGATCTAGCTGTGTGGAGATCTCGGGGTTGATCTTCGTATCCATCACTCCTCGTCGACAGTCACCCGGCATTCGGTACATTCGCAGGATAAAAGCCAAGAATTGCTTCTGAGTCCTTCGATATCTAATTTCGCTACTCTTCTCTGCCACAAGGTTGAAAGCGACCTCTCGATGGCTCTGGAGCCTTGAACTGAGCAGCCAGCAAAGAAGATTTTGACTAGTACAGCGGACGGTATCTTCACAACGGTCTATCACCAAGTCAAGTGCGCTCATGATGCATGCGATTTTCTGTTCGTCCTCTCTTGGGCTTACAAAGTTCGGCGCGCCTTCCGAATTGCCTTGTCCCAAGATGTAGTCTGCGTCAAGAGAGTGGCGATCGGGTAGTCTGATCAATGCTCGCAGGACGTCTCGTCGGGAGCCTCGGTAGATAGAAGGCCATTGTGTTCTGTCCAGCCACAAGCTTGTAGCGGCAAAAGTGTCAGTTCCTGTGTCATTGGTAGTTGATCGTGGTTGACCCAAAGCTTCTCGATATCTGGCTTCTCGGTCTATGACTTGTTGTAGATGGGCCGATACCTCAGATGTAAGAACATGGGGCGTTCCTTGCGGCTTCTTGGTGCTTGACTTTACTTTCGATCTGTCTGCCCGTCCTTTTGCCTGTGTGTTGACCTGGAACCATTTGCTGCCTTCCCCAGAAGGAAAAAATCGCTGACACGCGATATGTTCCTCCCACGGTAGCTCATCAGCGGATGTGTGGCAATTCGGTGCTGGTCTTCCCCTGCCTCTTGGGTTAATCCATTGATGCTTTTCAGCGCAATGCTTTTGTATCTTTTGGACGCGACGGACAATATGGCCGCAAGCACGACATTTCAAACCGTCTAGTTCCGGCGGCGCAAGATATGGAATGGATTGAATTGTATTCGTTAGGTATTGTAAATAACGACGTAGTTCGTCCCGACTGCGGAAAATATCAGGCATCTGTTTTATCTTCTCCACCAGATCCTGTCGATGCTGTGGCTGTATATCGTGATGTCGTGTCCCCAAATGCGTAGCAACCTCATCGGCTACAGAGGCGAACCCACAAACCTGGCACACGAGAAGGCGGTATGTAGAGAGAATAACGTAGGGATGAATAGCACTACA
>JAAVUC010000061.1:0-340961 GCA_014898925.1 Fusarium nelsonii | reverse complement strand
AGCTGGTAAGCTAAGTTCTATCTAATGCTAAGCGAATGTATATATATAGGAAGGTTTACTTGTATGTGAGTGAGCTTTAGTAAAAGGCTTACGATAAGTTAAGTGAACTATAGGGTAAGGCTTATGCGTGTATGAGTGAGCTTTTGGAAGGTTTATGCTGGTGTGGGTGAGCCTGTGGTTAATTGGGTGAAAATGTGGGGTACACGTGACGTAACCGCGAGGGTCATAACAAACTAAGCTTGCTTAGTTGGCCCCCCCTCCCGGCTAGCCAACGAGTAGATCACGATACTGAATTCCAAACATCCAATCCAGCTTTCAATGTAAGCGCTTTTCATGGAGTGCTATCGTCCGCTTACCGCGTTTAGAAGCGGATGTGCGGAATCATTCCTCTGTCCGGCTGGTCACCACTGATGACAGCTCAGCCTTAATACACTATGCAGAATGTATAATGACACTAAGATATTACATGCAGAGCTCAACTGCCCCATATATAGGACTGGCCGAGACATGTCTTGAGGAGAATAAGCCCTATCGAAATAAGCCCAGCGGAGAGATCACCCTTGTTTGTAAATCAGGCTCTCGATCTTGCCAATGGGGTCGAGCTGTGCAATCGATTTATAGTGATGATGCGGTGGACTAAGCCAACTTATCCCAGCCCCTCAGTCGGATCCTCCCGACACTTGTCGGGCATGAATAATACAAGGATTTTATTGAAGCACAGCATGAGATCATACGCGCTTATCGGTCAGAGAAATTGGTTGGTCCGTCCGCGGTTTTGCTCAACGACGCATAAGTACGACTCGACACTTCCACATGGCAGAGCTTCAGTCATGTTAAGCATTTTTGGTGCAAGTACGAGAAACCAAATCTGACCTTTTTGCGTCAGGAAAAATCGTTTGTAGAATCTTTCCATCATGCCTTTCGTCTGAGAAACTGCTCATCCAATCAAGCTGACGGATGAAAGCATCCTAACCTAGCTTACATATACGGCATGCAACGCCTTCTCAAACATTTTCTCAGCCTCCTTTCGGCGTACATTCCCCTTGGTGATAGTCCGAGGAAGAGTCCCTTGCGGAACAACAATGATGTACCGCGTATCAACCACTCGCTCATGCTCATACCTCCTCTTGTGAAACGGAGCAATTCTTTCTAGTATTTCTTCCTTCAACTTCTTCGCTGGTTCTTGGTTATCAACATCTGCTGCGCTGACCACTGAAGTGTCCTTTGGCTCAACAATTATTGTGGGACAGCGACGTCCCACCCCTACAACGACAACAGCGTTGACCAAGTCGTTACCACACGTATCCATTACGTTGAACTCGATGGAGGCAGTGTCACACCTCATAGCTGACTCCATCTTGATCCAGTTGTCGTTTCGGCCCTTGCACAGGTACTTTCCAGGTGACGGCTCGATAAACAAGTCTCCTGAATAGAACTTGCCATCAGGGGCGCAGAAACTAGCAACGGGACAGTCTGGTGAGTCTGGAAGCGCGACTAACTCCAGTAATGGCTCACCAGAAGCCAGACTATCCCCTATTGGAACGAACTCATGCTTACTACCAGGTATTGAAAGGAGATAGTCGTCGTTCTTTCTGGCATCAGTCATCATAGGCATACCCAGCTCCGTAGACCCAAGAATATTGGGCATGTGAAGTCCGTGACTACGTCCCCAGGCGACGTCCGCGGGATCTGGTTCGAGTCCCCCAGAGCCCACGCAATCCGCCTTCTTCAGAGAGGCTAAAAGCGGTGGGTCGTTGCGTGCTTGTCGAATTACTGCCGACATAAGAGGCGGGAAGAGACAGACGTTCGATAGGCCATGCTCATCGAGGAGATACTGGATCTCGGAAACGGGCTGTGGGAAGACAGTTGGCAGAATGATACAGGAACCTTCGTTCACTGCAAACCAGAATATATAGGATGCGGCCATGTGGCAAAAGCTCCCACTTCATACCTGTTAGTGGCGATCCTATACAACGTTTTATCAATCGGCACTTACATTTGCAAGCCAATCATACGTTCCCTAGACATGTTGCACCTTTCTTCCCAAGTTTGGGATAGCCCAATTATGTGAGTCATCCACTTTGCCGTGACTGGCACCAGTTTTGGAATACCAGATGTCGATCCAGAAGTATGGTAGACACAGAGTACGTCGTCAGCTTTGGTGGGGTGCCAAGGTGAAACAGAGGGTAGGTCCTCTATGATTTTGTCAAAGCAATCGTCGCCACCCGGAAAGGTTGGAATAGGAGCATTCTGAAGCATTGAGTCGAAACCTGGCTCATGCACCAAAGCCACAGCTTTGCCACTTTTGAGGAGATCATAAACAACAGATGGATCACTCATTCGAAGAGACATCATTTGTGGAATATAACCAGCCCAGCTGAGACCCCAGATGTGGACTGCATCTGAGTATGAGTAGCCTTTGAGCCTAGGGAACGATTAGCGGAAGGGTCCAGTGGTCTCATAGATAGAAAAGGCTGACCAGACACCAACAACTGCCCTGTCTTCAGCTCCGATATGGGACAGTTGATTCTTCCAATATCTCGCCGACAGTTCAACATCTTTTTGAAACTGGGTAAAGGTTATGTCTTTGAAAGTCAGCCCTTCTGGTGACTGCTCTGGAGTCTTGAGCACCGCGCGATCCGGGTACTTCTTCACACTTGCTTGAAGCGCTGATACCGGGGTTTTGAAGGTGTGCATGATAGCTAGCTGGTTAATGCCGAATATTCAAGAGACTTGGAAGGCTTGAAACGAAGTAAATACGAGGGGCCTCTTTATAACATAGCATTGGTCAGTCTATATCGAAAGATGATCAGCGTCCATAGGCATTTCGGACGTTCGGCATCTTATGCTCCTGGAGTAAGATAATCCCCGAATTTTAGTGACAAATAGTCATGCATGTACAAGGATCAAGTCTAGTAGTTAAGAGACTGTTTTTATTAACTCTCTGCGATTCTATCAACGATACCCAAATGCAGCTTTGTGGATACTCATTGGGTTATGTGAGCGTTGTTATCGATATTAGAGAACATAGACAACGAACTAAACCCTTAAGAAGATAATTTCTCAAGACTATGTGTTCCCTAGGATAATTCATACTAGAAGTCATATTCTGCACAGCTCTCTTCTCGTATTCCAGCAGCGTCTGTATAGATAGCATCAAGCGACTGTTATGCCGCCTCTTGATATTCTAAGCACTAATCAAGTGCCTTAAATTGTCGTATGAATGGCCAAATATGGTTAGCTTGTGTTTGGCAACACGCCAATCACGTAACGCATATTATTGGACAGTTCCTTGTCCGACTGGGATAATCGTAGAAGGGCAATTCATTATGTTGGATATGACACTCTTGCATGGATTCAGTGTGGTTGAACTGTGAATCAGGGTTGTAGGATCACTTTTGGCCCCCTCGGTTACATGGAACGAATACAGCGGTGAATACAGCGGTAGGTACTCTGTACAGCGGACTAATGCCTAAACAGGAATGTTGTTAGACGCGTTTGCAAGACATGGGTGCTCACGTCGCCGCGCGTCAGCATCTATCTACAGCGCAATAACATGAACTCGCTCATCCTCCCTCAGTGAAATCATCTCATCTCATCTTGTTCCCAACTACCCTCAATTAGCCTGTCACGATGAGCGAAAAACACTCCCTCCCAGGAGAGTTAACACAGCCTCGACGTAAATCGGGCATCAGCAGATGGAAGCTTTTTGGTGCAGGCGCTCTCACCGTCGCTGCGTGGCATTGGCTCACCCCTCACATGCTGACGTCCTGCTCACATCATCATCATCTCCACAGTCAGCACGCGACCTATGCGGGTGAGAGCGTCAAATGGAAGCCATGCGGAGAGATCAGCAATCGTACCCTCGAGTGCAGCGAGATTGACGTGCCAATTGATCAGTTCAATCCACATGCCAGCAACAAGACTTTCAACGTACCCATTGTCAGACTGCGCGGCAAGGACGGAAGCCCCAACCTGCTGCTCAATCCTGGTGGACCCGGTGGTAGTGGTTTTGAGTTTCTTCATAGACGTGGTGAGCAGCTCAGCACTATTGTGGGTGATGGACTGCATCTTCTCACCTTTGATCCTCGTGGTATCAACTCGTCAACGCCGCGAGCTTCGTGCTATCCTAGCAAAGAGGCGCGTCAACAACTTGGGTCTGTTCATGATACGGACATCATCAAAGATGGGCCCGAGGTGTTCGCCTGGACTCATAACTATGTCAGAGCCTGTGAGGATACGATGGGCGAGCATGGAAAATACATCAACACACCTCAAACCGCTGCCGATATGAACAGTATTCTCGATGCTGTTGGACAAAAGGATATGTATTACTGGGGTTTCAGCTACGGAACCCTGCTCGGTCAAACTTACGCGACGCTGTTCCCCGAGAGATCTTACAGAGTCATCATCGACGGAGTCGTCAACCAATTTCTTTGGTATCAATCGCGTCTCGACGAGGAGGATCTCAATGATACTGAGAATGTTTTTGACGGACTTCTTAAAGAGTGCATCAAGTCTGGTGATGATTGCCCACTATCGTCAATGGCGGACTCTTGGGAAGGTCTCAAGGAGAAGTTTGTCTCATTCGTCGATGGCCTCAAGGAGCAGCCGATGAATGTCTACGTCAACAACAGTGTGTACGGCTTGTTGGACTACCAAAAGATTTGGTACGGAGCTCTGTTCCCAGTCCTGTACAAGCCGGAGAGATGGCACATGTTCGCTGAACGGATGGATCAGCTTCTCCACGGTAACGCAACACAAGCGCTGATGGATTATGGCCTTGATGGTGAGGACGACAGTGACGCGCTCTATTTTGTCTCGATGAACGACGGACTCTCAGGCCCTTCGCACTGGCCTCAAGATCTTGGTTCGCTTCTGGATATTGTCATGCCTACCTTTAACCGCAGCGTCTTCGCACCAGATGATCTCGTCTACCTTTTTGCTAAGCAACAGTGGCGCATCCCCAAAACACATAGTTATGTCCCACGCAACGGTGTAGAGACCGCGCATCCTCTTCTCATCCTGACAACGACCTACGACCCCGTGTGTCCTCTTGTTTCAGCGCGAACCGCTCTTGCCGCATTCGAAGATTCGCGACTCATTGAGGTTAAGGGTTACGGACATTGCTCTGTCGCTGTTCCGTCACTCTGCCTCGCCAAGCATGTACGGGGATTCCTGTACAATGGAACTTTACCTGCTGCGAATGAGACTCAGTGTGAGGTCGATGGACCTTACTTTAAGCCAAAGGGTTTGTCGAGTGTGCAGAGTTTTGAGGATGCTGAGGATCAGGCGATTCATCTTGCGCAGGTTGAGTTGGCTCGAGATGTAGACTGGCCTCGTCCTGCGAGACTTTAGAAGGCGCATATGAAACGCACATTGTAACACCCCCACGGCATTAGGTCTTTATTGTGTAAAAGTTCTTTTTTTAAAAAAAAAGGTTAAGCAAAGCTTGAAGCTTTGTTACTCAACTAGTGACACCCCCGTAGCTACCTTCTATGTAGTGCCGTTTATTAGACTCGCTGAAACTGTTCTTGAATCTTATGACGTAATTGACTTTCAAATCCATGCGGGTTAACGCTCCAGGGTAGTAACTTCGAAATTTGGGTATGCTACGGTAATTTCCAACATTACCCATAGTTCAGGGGTTATCCCCTTCACAGAATTGGTATCAAAGCGGTTGAATACATAGCATTTTCTCAATCAAGCAGTTTGTGTGAGTCAAAAGGCTGCTGTGGTTTGTTTGATGGAAACTATCATGTCGTTCATTATGTCGTTCACGATCCAGCTACGACTGATCCTGACGCCAGCTTCGTCCATAACCCACTCAAGAGACAGAAAATTTTGGCGAACTGTGCCATTTGGAGTTTGAAAAGCGCTCAATGACAACGATTAGAAACAATCTGAGTATGAGATGCTGCGAAATCTGTCGTCAAACAAGTTGGGACAGGAATCTGTAACTTGTTACCAGCGAATCATTCATCAATTAGAAGAGGTCGCGTGGCCCAATGGCAAGGCGTCTGACTACGAATCAGAAGATTCTGGGTTCGATCCCCAGCGTGATCATTTCTTTTGCACTGTCCAACGTCGATATGGGACTGTCCTTTTTTTCTTCATGTTGGTCGTCTCACTCAGACTGAGGCGAAAGCCAAATAATTCGCCTTGTAGTGTATTTTTTATCTCTGACGCCAGATAGGCTATGATACGCCAACCGCTGACAGCCGTCATCGTTTTGTCCAAAACCGACGGGCTGGTTTTACAACGGCTCCTAATTTCAGCATAGACTGAGGTTTTAGTGAGTTTTGCCATCGAGTTTTAATTCTTCGGAAAATCACAACTCAATGTTACTAGTTTATTTCTGATTATGTTTTGTCTGTTGACTTGGCGCATATGCACAAATTCGCTCTCCCATCTAATCAGCGATGATGAAACGTGGCAACGCAATCTTTCAACTGCCGTAATCCGTTGCATCCGAGACAAAGCGTGCGTTCAGCAGGGCTCTCGAGTGGATGATGTTAACGCCTTATTTAAGCTTCTCACTCCCCCATCGTTCATTCTTAACATTAATTTGGTCTATCTCCTCTTTATTATCTTTCAAAACACAACATAACAGCGCAACTTGAAGCACAGTAAAAACATGGCGCGCAAAACGCTTACTTACATCCCATTCGTCTACCGTTTCGTGTTTCTCTGGTTCGAACCAGCAGCCGCCTTTTTAGGCTCGATCCTGCTCTGGTCTGCGCCCGCGCTGATTCTTAACACCATGAGCCCCGGAAGTAAATACGCGCCCGACAACCAAGTCATGTACGACCAACTCGCAGCAACATACACGCTATTCGCGTACAACGAAGCTATCCTTCTCAGAGCTACGAATGATTTACGCATATGGCGCACTGTGATTATTGGTATCCTTGTGTGTGACGCGCTGCATATGTATGCTAGCTGGGCTGCCTTGGGAAGCGTGTTTTGGACGCCCGGCGCATGGAGGTGGGAGGATTGGGTCAACTTGGGGAGTTTGTGGGGACAGGCTGCTGTGCGTGTTGCGTTTCTGGCGGGTGTTGGCTTGGAGGGGAATATTCGTGTTAAGGCAGACTGATGGAAGTGAGAGACTAGGGAGGATGAGAGTATGATGAGGCTCTGGGGCATCTGCCGCACGCAAATGGCATTCTTGGCATATACGAAGGGGTTAAAGATTGTGTTAAACTTGTTGAGCCGAATTCGGCTTGTTTATTGATTGTCCCTCTGAATACTCTTCCATTTTTAGGATTTACAATGCACTTCTACCTGAGGTAAGCTAACCTTCTCTTGATGCGCAGCCTGATAGTAGGAAATGCAATACAAACCCTCCTTATGCCGGTTTAACAATTAGTGATAACAAGGAAAGTGGGGCATCTGCCGTGAAATGAGGCCTGCTACTCAAGCCACTTCAGATTCTGGTACAAGCCAATCAGAGGGTAAGGGCTCAGAGCCTCATTTGGTGTATAAAGAGTACCCGACAAACTCCTTGGAGTGATTCTGATGCCCATCACTACTCTTGTCTCATTCATTCCACCACCAGCCTCTTTTATTGCATAAGAATTTACCGGAATAATCGTTACCTTGATCAATACTATTTTCATAGGACACCAGGCTTCTTAATTATCTGTCTACCATGAACCCACCGACAGGACAACCAACTGAGGAGCAATGGCAAGAACAAAAGGCGTTCGTTAGGCACACGTATCTGATCGAGGGCACATCACTCAAAGGTCTTGTTGCCATCCTGCATGCGCGAGGTCTTCACATAGCGTTTGTGTTGGATATCACTGTTTCTTGAGGAAAGACTGACCTCATCATAGAGAGAACCAGCTGGAGTACAAGCTGAAAGGTTGGTCCATGTGGAAAAATCTGAAGAAAGAAACATGGCAGTCTATTGGCAGGAAGATCAACAGACGTAAACAAGAAGGAAAGGAGAGCGACGTTATATTCGCAGGAAAACGAATCCAGAAGTCGAAGGTCATCAAGGAGACAAACCGTCATCGTGAAACAAATATCATGGCTCGATTGGCTTTGCGTATGTTTTGACTGCACTCAGAAGGACAGCAAGCTAATCTTGAATATAGGGCCCCCGTCTCCGATAGACTCACAGCTCGTTGTGTGTTCCCCGCCACCATTTGAAATGACTATTGAGTGGCCGGTATCCCTTCCCTGGCTTTCTTTTGGGAATATGTTTTGGAACTGTAAGATATGCCTTGGGTATGTAGAACAAAAGCTTATATCTGTGCGCTAGTTTTCCATAAAGCTCTTTGGCCTAGAGCAATGACGAGCTATCAATCTGCACCTACTCTAAATCCCGCGTTGGATATAGCAGAAATCCTCACCAGCCTGAAGATCTACAGTCCTTCAACTTGTGTTTCGAAATTAGCGCTCTGCATCAGCAACCAGATGCCCGAATGGTATCCTGGAGACCACATCCAGACGGCGAATACAATATTGTATAGTCCAACAAACGAGTCAATGTCCGATTGCTTGAAGATCATAATCTACAAAGTGGCAAATGGACACCACTTTCATGACCGGAGCCAATGGGACAAGGTCATGCAAATCATAGGACCGGCCATTGTGAGACTGCAGATCGGCCTCAAAAGACCTCGGAATGAAAATACAATCATGCGCGCGTTCTTCGATAAGGTATTTCAGAATGAAACCGACTGGGCCACTCGCGATGTGTCTCAACGACAATCGGACGCTTTGGAGAGGCCATTACACATAATCAAATGGTTACTAGAATCCGGCCAAGATCCTAATTGCGGTATGGGCACAGACACCAGGTTTGGGATAATTACACCACTCAGAAGAGCAATCGAAGCGGGCCATCTAGAACTGGTTCAAGTCCTTCTTCACTTCCATGCTCGGTTCGATACCCTGGAGGCGCAAGACGACGGCGAATCCGCCATTGAATCTGCACTGAACGCCCCTCGGCCAGACGCGATCAAGTTCCGACTTCTCAATATCTTATACCGGTATTACGAGTCAATTAGTCTGGAGAAAGTACTTTGCGCAGCGATCCAGCTACGTGACAAGGAGTTTATTCAGAAATTACTCCATCAGGATGCTTGCTTCACAACAGGTCACCACCATGGGTCGGATTTTGATCATGTGGAGCTTGTGGCATCTGTCACCACGAACAAAGAGATTGAGGGCGATTTCGCACAGCTCAGTCCCAATAATCTCCCCATCAAAAATAGGTTGGTTGAAATTGTTACAGCAGACGTTTTTGTGGCTGCCGCCATTGCGGGAGATTGCGAGACCATCCGCCGACTCCACGAGATCCATCCAGTGGGTGGACAATACAGCCGTCAGGGGTTTACGCCTTTGCAAGCAGCAGTGAAGCACGGCAAACTGAGCACATGCGAGCAAATTTTCGAGCTATATCCGGGACCATCGCCTAGTTTGCTACTTATTGCGGCAGTTCAACGTCATGAGGATGTGTTGAGATGGTTGATTGGCCATCCCGTTCATATTAATGCTCCAATCACTGAGCAGGAGTCATCCGCGGTTTCCAAATTGTGTTTTCATAAATACATAGGCCTACTATTGCCTATTCGCAAATTTGGCTCTGGATGGCTCAGTTCAATTGTGGTCAATTACCGAGGGTCGGATATGGAATCCCTATCAAACTGCTTAGACATTCTCATTGGAGCAGGAGCCAAGCTTGCCAAAGGTGACATCACACAGTTTGCTGGGTATGGATTGGAAAAGCCTCTGCTTTCTGCTTTGCAAGTTGGGGGAAGCCCGGATGATATAAACCATTGGGGCTTAACTGCCATTCAATGTGCTCTGGGAATTGACTCTCTTCCAAGCGCCAAGCGGCGGCAGGGCAGGCTTCCGATACTGCAAGCTCTTCTACAAGCAGGAGCGGGTCTGAAAGATGGGGACATCGTTGAAGCAATCAGAATCAAAGATCAGCAGCTTTTGAAACTCCTGTTACTTTACGGTGGGACATTGAAGGACAAAGACAAATGGGGAGTTTCGTGTCTCGAGGCGGCTATTCTGGCCAGATATTCTGCCAGCAATGAGGACACCGTTTTTTTCCAGCAAGTCTTTGAAGTTCTGGAAGCGCAAGAGGACGATATTGATGCAGGGCCATTTTGTGCTGCTATGGTGACAGGAGACTGGGATATTGTGTCGAGACTCTTTACTCGCGGCCATGACAAGGCTGGGTGCCACTCGGTGGAAGGCACTGCTATTGGCTTAGCTGCCAGGTACAGACGCTTTGACGTCTTAGAACAACTCCTGTCTCGCTTCGGCCATTGCGCAAACTTCTACTCGGCTTTTGTTTCCCTGGAGATTGACCCTTATGGAATCATACACAGTAGCTTCAAGCTAGACTTTTGGCGTCTGGAATCACGATTTGGCGAAAGTATAAAAGCAAGTCCGCTTGTACTTACTACTTTGACAGATAATGACATGGGCTTCCGAGAGCTTCTCCGAAAGGGCTTTCATATGGACAAGGTTATCTTGACTGCTATTGTTACATTTTGTGATAAGAATGGCTACCAATATCTGAAGTTTTTGAGAAGTTATCAACCAGAGGTTGATATTCGACATCCATCATACTCACAGATGCTACCGCCATTATGCGCAGCCATCAAAAAAGGAGATGAATTGATGATACGCTCATTAGTGGAAATGGGACAAGATGTTAATGAGCACGATTTAACCGTCCTTAGGGGCCTGTCTCCACTTCAGTGCGCTATCAAAGAAGGGAACCTCGGGGTCATAGACTACCTCCTTGGAAAGGGAGCAAACGTCAATGGTCCGCCAGCCATAAGAGGAGGAGCAACGGCATTACAATATGCTGCTCAAGAAGGACATCTTGGTATTGCAAATCTCCTGTTACAGCGCGGTGCTCGGATTAATGCGAAAGGGTCAAAATATGGCGGGCTTTCGGCTCTAGAGGGAGCAGCCAGACAAGGTAAGCTTGACATGTTGGAATTTCTGATCTGTCATGGTGCCGCCATATTAGGACCAGCACGGTGCCGAGCTGTATCAGCAGTGCGACTTGCTGATTCACAGTCGCATCATGCAGCGGTCGACTGGCTTAGACACCGCCTTGGCTGGTCTGAGGACTATGAGAAGCTGTTGAAGGTTTTCGAGAAAAATCATGACAGGAACAAATGGCGCATTGATCGCTGCAAGACTTGTGGGGAAGCGACTGACGACTTTGAGGCTGAGTGCTGGCATGACTATTCTGCTGAAGAAGAAGTTTAAACGCCTGTATGCCAGAGCTGCCGAGGTAAACAACTCAAGCTCGGCTCAAGTCCTAACCAGTTTTTAAGAAGGATGAGATATCTGGTTAATGGATCACATAGAAGATCTGTATATAAGATGAACTATATCACCATACAATCTATTTACGTACAAGACAACGATAGCCACTTATCTGCTAGTCATTCTCTCATATCCTTGATCCCTCAAAATGTCCAGTTCCAAACCCCCGTTGTTCACCACTCCACTACGCCCATAGCTGTCCTCATCCTGACCTGGCTGCACCGCGTTCACGGTTTGGAACCCCATCCCGGCATATCCTTGCACAACTACAGCTTGTACTAGAAACGCGAATTCCATCGAGAAACCGGTCTGTCTATTGATCACTCCGGGTGTCACTCTATTGAATGCCATCTGTGCTTGGCCGGCGAACTGCTGGACTCCGTTCTGCAATATTGACCTGCCATCTGAGGCAGTGCTATTACTGTGGCTCCAGTCTGGAACACCGGTTGGACAAAGGATTGAGGTGTCATGGCTCTTTGCTCGACTAATTGATTTATGGGAGTTTCTGCTGTAACTGAAGATTGCTAATTTCCAATCACCTGAATGTTTCCATCCTCACTATGGTCATTTTCGCCATCTTAGTTATCCGGGTCGCGGTCGTTATGTTCATGGTCAAGGCACAAGCCCCCTCGATTTTGGCAAAACCATGAATGGTAGATGGGTCGGTCACTGCCTCAATCTCCTCATACATGGCCTCTTTCTCTCCCCAAGTGTGCCACAAAATCGCATAAGGAGGGGCTTGACTGCAGAAATAATCATGAAGCCGGTATGTTCCAGTATGGAGAAGTCGCATCTGAAAAAAGAAAAAGTTGAGATTGTTTACTAACTTGTGGATAGTAAGCGGACTAGATAAGTAGCAATGTGCCTCTATATTATAGGGCATCCATAGATAGCTTTGTGGTGTTCAGGCAGCTTCGTATTTGATATCCCTAGACCTCGCTGTACAGCTTGGCGTAGTTAAACGTTATGTTGACATCTATTTCATTATGTAGCTTATTACTTTGCTTTTCATCATTAGTCAATTAACTGAATCATTGGGTTTAATTAATTAAATGTCAAAGGGAGCTGTGAAATCTGGATTGAAGGAATCTCTCTCGACCCCTCCATCTCCCCAGTTAATACCGTCTCCACCGTTCTTGAAGGGATTCTCTCCAACTTCGTACAGGAAAGAATGAACCATATCATCAATCTCAACATATCGACCTTGATCCAAACAGATCCCCGAGGTGCTGACTTTCATGTGTACCTTAGGTCTTTGTCCTACAGGTCTCATGCGCCAATCCAGTTTGGTGCGCATCTTTTCAAGTAGCCCCTGGTAGTCATCATCTGTGTCAGCCCATGCCAAGTGACTCAGCTCAACTGATCGCAGAGATTTTGGCAGGGCGGCAAGAAATGGAATCAGGTCGTTTTGTGTGACGAGCATATTAGATATGCCGAAGTGTTGCAGATTCGGCCACTGGTCGATAGGGAAGATGGTTCGCAGCGGAAACCCTTTCTCTGGTAAATCATCTTCGTCGATTTGCGGGGCTTCGCCGTCGGCTATATCAGTTGTGGTACGCAGAGATATATGCATAAGATTCTTCACTTGCGCCAAAGCTTCGCGCAGAAGACCGCTTCGAAACGATACCCAGCTAATATTATGATTCTCGATAAATCCGGTGAAGAGATCGAGATCTAGTCGACGAAAACCAGGCCGTTGTAGTAAGGTGACCAAATCATCATACTCTTGTGACCGCTGATCGAAGAGGCGGCAATTTATTCCAGTAAGTACCTCGTTGCCGCCAACTCTGAACTCAGTGACATTGTGATCTTGGGCACATTCGACCAGAGCCCGTAAAACAACGCGGAACCCCCGCCACTTAGCCCTGTACTCCTCAGGGCTACATTTGTACATCCAGTAGCATTCGTTGTCTCCAATTGGGAGAGCATCATCGGTGACCCAGGGGTACTCGTCATTTTCCATGTTATCGTTTGCGAAGTGTGGCCATTCCTTTGGCAAGGGATAATCAAACCGAGGAGGGAAAGCTCTGATCATGGGTGTTCTGTACATCGGCGCGCCTATACGGCCATGAGTAGAAGGTGTGACGGTGACTCTCTTGAGATTAAGAAATCGTTGCAGGCCATATTTGAAAGCCACAATATCGGTATTTGATTCAATAATTTGACGTTGGTCTTCTAAAAGATCTTTGTAGTAGTCCCATGACTCTTCCAAGTCTAAGCTGTCAATTTTCGGGCCACTCCGGTCATACCATCCGGGTTCTTCGCTATCCTCACGACGCGCCTTAAACCAGAGAGGGCACCCGTTGTCGGTCATGATATCATCCGCGTCGCCGCTGTACCAAAATCGGTTCCTCTCTACACTGCTTTCGGGGCCGGTAGTCAGCCGAGCATCGTCCCAGATGATCTCAGAAACAGTATGTCGATGAATTTCACTGTCTGCAATTGCACGGAAGACCTCGATGTTGAGAGAATTGGCAGAGATGAAGACTCGGTCAATGGTGAAGGGAACAATCTCTTCCAGAGTCGAGCATGTTGCGCGGAGGCTTTTGAGGGAGTTTTTGTCTAGATAACATACAATGTTATCGTGAATCTCGGTGGGCAGCTGTAAAAGGCCAGTCGCAGCGTTTGAGACTGAACTTGCCATATTTGCAGTTGTGATGTGCTGTGCAAGTGGCCCAGGGGAATAAAATCGATGGTGCAGACGAAACCTACTTTCTCACCGACTGAAGGTGGATAAAAGCTCAGATGTCTGTCTAGGCAGAACTACAGCTCATCTTTGGACCATTCAGAGAGACCAGAATGAGAACTTTGGTCCACTTAGTTTAATGACGAGTTGAACTGAAGTGCAATCTTACTTGTTCGCCAAAAAGGAAGCATTGTGCGAGGCAAGAAACACTTTCGTCATCGCTGACACCCTTTACAGTACCTTAATAACTAAGGTTGTATCACAAAAGGTGCTAATAGATCTTGATTTCCTGATTTCTTAGTCGTGATTCTTAAGCTAATTAACCCCGCAATCCGCTATGTCGATCACAACTACAGATACCTATATATAAGACCATTCGCATCATTGCTCAATGTCCAAGGTGAATCCTTTGCAGCAGATTGAACTGGCAGTCTGCATACCTATCACAATGGCGCCTGTGATAGCTATTTTGCTAACGGCAGTTTATCTCACGTTTGTTCTGGGCGACTCGTGTCCCGTCATCACCCAACAGCTCAGCGACCCGCCTTACGAGAACTATTTTTACTCAGACTGTCACACCGATGCCCAGGTCGTTGTTACAAGCCCTCTTCCCGATAGCAATCTTTCAATTATTGGTCCAAGATTGATTGTCGCATGGCCCGCCGGAAACAGTGGAATATGTACTTTCTTTGAACCACAGGGTGACAAGAATGGTACGTTGGCTATTGAGCTAGTCAACTCAACCGTTGGTTCCCCGCTTGGTGTCATCAACCGCGATGATGAGGATTCAGACTATCCCTTTGTTGGAATAGAGAGCATTTTATCTTTCAACACTTCAGCCAACTTGACAGTGGCGATATTGGGGAGTATTCGGAATATTCGAGATTTTACTGAAGGACCAAGTATTCTCAGCCCTGTGATACAGAACGCAATCAATATCACAAGAGCCAAGAATGGAGGTGTTCTAATATCCCGGCTGTGGCTGGACAACATCACCACCACGAACCTATTGCTGGAGCCTTGGGAGAACAAACAGAGCACCATGGCGATTGACAACGATACTATTAGCTTCGGGGCTGGTTTCTACCATTTTGCCGCATCTTTCAATTACCCTCAGCTCAAGCAGCTGTCGCCGCAACAAGTTCTTAATAACCAGTCCCAATCTCTGGCACAGAAAGAAGAGTCTCAAGTCAGGTCTTTGTCATTCTTTTCATACACCAATAAACTCCTTGCAGGCGGCTGGCGATTCTTGACGTACTTTGGTCGGGACACCATGATCGCTGCATTACTACTCGAGCCTGTTCTGAGCGCAGGGAACAGCTCAGCTTTGGAAGCAGTCATTGGGGCAGTCCTGGAACGAATCAACCGTACGGATGGGTCGGTTTGCCATGAAGAGACCATCGGCGACTATGCGACATTTCTAAACCTACAGAAAGGCATTATATCCACCGCGCCCGGCTTTACGTATCCCATGATTGATACCGACTTCTTCTTGCCAGTTCTAATGCAACGTTACTTTGACGCGTTACCAGGCCGAGTCAAGCCACTTCTGAGTACAAGGGCGGGTGAAGTTGACGTCCAGAATCGGAATTTGACATGGGGCAATCTGAGCTACATCAACGCACAGAAAATCATGAATATCACAAAGGCTTTTGAAGACGAGCGGGCAGTGAAGAATCTTATCCAGCTCAAGAAAGGCGAAATGGTCGGTCAATGGCGTGACTCAAGTTATGGACTTGCAAACGGCCGAATTCCTTTCGATGTGAACTGTGCGCTTGTCCCAGCAGCACTCTACGCCATCTCAAAGTTATCAAAGGTTTCAGGGGTATACCCGAATAACTCTTTAACTGAGGAGTGGGCTGAAACTGCAGAAAAGAGGGCAATGATCTGGGAAGATAATACCTTGCCACTCTTTGAGTACAACATCACAGTTGACGATGCTACTTCGCGCCTGGAAGATTACGTCGACAAAAACACATTCTATGACGGCCCAACAAACTCGAAGTCGCTATCTAACTACTCATCTTCTGGAAGACTGGTAGATTATGCTCTGGCAATCAATACCACCAAGAACCCAGATAAGATCGAGATCACACACACCGACACGGCATTCCGTCTGTTCCTACTTAACTCGACAAACGATGAGCAGCTTACGACATTCTTGAATGCCACCGCAAATGCGATCCTTCGTCCTTTCCCCGCAGGGCTCAGCACACCGTACGGCATCGTTGTAGCAAACCCAGTATTGGCCGACAATGAAGAAATTACTGCTGGCTTCACGAATTCTGCTTACCATGGGACGGTTGTGTGGAGTTGGCAACTGGCGTTGATGGCCAAAGGTATTGAGCGACAGCTTGCAAGGTGTCCTTCATCAGACTCCAACAATGATGCTCCTGAATTCTGCAGAGTCGACGGCGTCTACACTGCTTTGAAGCGAGCGTATAACCATCTGTGGGATATCATTGAGGATAATAGCGAGCGACTCCAGTCTGAGGTCTGGAGTTGGAGTTATAGTAAGAAGGGTGGATACCGGTTCGCACCTTTAGGAACCTTACCTCCTCCGCCTGGATTGGGATCTGGAACAGAGAGTAACGTGAGGCAGCTATGGAGTTTGACATTCCTTGCAGTCAAAAGACACAAGTCTTTTGCGTGATGTAAGCTTGAGTTATATGGGTTTGTTAGCTCCGAGTCTCAGATTGGACGTTATTAAGGTCGCCACGATTTAACAAATATAATTAACTAAGTACAGGCCCAACAATTCCAAAGACATCATTCAAGGCAACTCAGTTGCCGACAAAGATATGCACTTAAACCTAATTGATTAGCCGTTGGAAGATGAGAACATTCGACTCGCTCGTTTCATCACTATATCTCGCCGTCGTTCTCGCATAGAGCGTGAATCCATTTCTCTCAATCACTTCAAGCAATGTCAACAGTTTCAACTGTGTCTCGTCGTCATCTTGGCCGACGCCCCGCCAAGGAAACCCCTTGAATTTGATCTTCGCTCGTTCTCTGGTAGTTTCATGTCTCTGAATATCTGTGACGAAAGCTGCAACAACATCATTGACGAGGTCGCTAGGTGGCGAATTGAGAATCTTGAGCTTGTCGCCGCCGTGGAAGGAAACATTGAGCCACTCGCAAGGAGGTAGGTTGTGGTATTGCTTGCGGAACACAAGTGCATCGTGACTCTGTCGCTGTCCCTTTACCTTTTGTTCTAATTCTCTTACTTATCTCAATAGCAGAATAAATCACCCAACCCATATCGTACAAAGCTTGAATCATGCGAAGTACGAGCAATAGCGACTCTTCACTTCCGTTTGGATCGTAGCCCCAGGGGTGGCCTTTCAGTTTGAACTCTCTGGAATACTCTCGGGGGTATACTGTCATAATGCCTTTCGGCCAGTTCTTTCTGACCACTTCATGGAGCTCGGCTATTTCTGATTCTGAGAAGTTGATTAAATTAATTCGGTCAAGTGCATTGCGTGTCACTGTAGCAAATTGGCTCTTGGAAACTGAAGCTCTCTGCATGGCCTGTCCGAACTTTGGTGGAGGTGGACTTGAGGTCGACGAGTCGACCTCGTTGTAGAAAGCGGCTTTCGTCTTTTCAGACATCTTGGCGGTTATCTTGGAAAGACTTCACCGTAGTAGGTAATGAGCCTGGGGGTATTTAAGAGCTTCATCCGGTGACATCACGTCAGCCACAACGATAAGAATCAGGATCCCACAGGTGTAAGGATTGAGGTCACCGGGTTGAGGCGGTGCGGGGCTTATGCGCTGGGAACCAATGAATTGGACAAGTTATGCATGGGATGCGGCGCAGAAACATCACTGGATAGACTAATACCTCTGCAATAGAGTGATTGAGATAAGCAATTATGCCTAAGTTGTGGTGTACAGCTACCTGATCCTATGGCTATGCATTCCTACTTTTAGAAACACATTGAACTAATAATCTGGATGACCCTCTATCTTATCGCTAAATTGTATCCTACTTGGATGATGTGCTTCAATTAACATCACCGGCTAATACGCGATTGTGGTCATTCACGCCCTTCAGCGCGGGGTATATGACTTCCATTGTTTCGAGAGTGCTTGAAAGACCTCTCTACAAACCACATTGCTTAATAAACTCACTGACATAGTTACGGTCAAATTTCCTATTTCCGCCCAAGACAGCAAAATATTCAACTCCGCCGCTTCCATGGCTACCGAAGAAAGCAATCCCATAACGCTCAAGGCTCAATGCCTTTGTAAAGCGTTCACGTTCAGCGCTGAAGTACCTCGCCAACACTTACCTCTTGAGGGTTTCATGTGTCACTGCACGTCGTGCCGAAACGTCACTGGAGCCATGTACAGCAGTGATACGAACTGGCCTGGTCCGCTCGATGAAGTTCTCAATTCGGATCTCAAGCGTTACAAGTTTACCTCTAACGTCACCTTAATGTTTTGTGACACTTGCTCTACGCCTTTGTTCTGGAATGAGCATTACCCAGACAAGCCCGAGCATCTCAGTGTGTTTACCGGACCTCTACAAGATGTTGGTATCGCTGGTCTGGTCAAATTCGTGGATCAAATATTTCTGGGCGACACTGAAGACGGCGGCGTTTCTCCATGGCTACGAAACGTCAATCAAGACGGTTCGAGGGCGCAACTTTGGAAAGGCAGAGCAAGAAAGAGTGAAGAGTTACATGATGATTGGCTAAAAGGTCTAGGAGGCCCAGTTTCCGGAAGCATCAAGAATGAAGCCATTCCTCTTTATTGTCGCTGCAAAGGAGTCCAATTTGTGTTTCGACCAGGCAATGTGGACTTTTCAGTTATGGACACCAGCTCTGTACCATTCTTCATCGACCCAAAGTCGCACAAACATCTTGCGACCCTTGACCCATGCAACTCATGTCGTCTATCCTGTGGGGTTGACATGATGAACTGGACATTCGCCCTCCCAGCGCAGATAGAGTTCGCTGAAAAATGTGGCGAAACAGGATTTCCTGAAAACACTCACGAACTAAGAGATGCTGTACAAAGCCCCAAAAGGGATTCTCGATATGGCCCTCTAGCCATGTATCGAAGTTCACCAGATGTCCAGCGTTATTTTTGTTCGCAATGCTCTGCTCTGGTATTCTACACAACCGACGACCGTCCACAGGTGATTGATGTGGCGGTTGGTCTTCTGCATGCCCCAGAAGGCGCTAGAGCGGAGAGCGTTTTGGCATGGCATCTAGGTGCAAAGATGATGGGCGAAGATGACTTTGGAAATACTTGGAGGGGTGCACTTGTGAAGTCGGTAAAGGAAGAGTCAGAGAGGTGGAGGGTAGAAAAAGGTTACCCGAAAACGTGGTCAAGACTTGCGAGGGAGAAAGCGCAGAGCGAAGCATAAGTGAGCACTCCTCTACGCATGGTAACGGCAAGTAGTCAACCGGGTGCTACCAGATAACTATAGACTTCGCGGCAGCACTAACATCGTTTATCCATTACGTTCCATGGGAATCCACTAAAATTCTCCGTTCATACCCTTGAGCGATCGTCCGTCAGTTTCAACATGCCCTGCACCTTATCAACGCTGAGACAAGTGAGGAATTAGTGGTCAAGGCACACCGGCGCTCGCATAACTCATATATAAATACCATAGAAATCATGGCTTTCGTCCATAAACAACATAAATCGGCCACCATCCGTGTATCGCTCGATTCTTCATATCTTTCCTAACATCCACCAAAAAGATCTCAACCTCTTCTGCAGTCCAACCCAAAGCACGGGTAAAAAGAGCAAGACTCAAGCCCGAAGCTCCATTTCCGAGGTTTTCGTAGTTCCATAAGCCTGTTCACTGCGTTAGGAAAGTTCGCACGGGTTTGGTTATTGGTGGACACTCACCCATTTCTTTGAACTTGGGATCACGCGGCCAACTGTTGGACGGCCACTTGTAAGTGGTTTCCACAACGTCAACAAATCCTGCATCAAGTAGCTGCTGCTTATACCGTGTGCAGCTGTCCAGAGGAGCTCCAAACTTGTCAGCTGCTTCAAGCATCAAGTCGCCCCATTTCGAAGCTGCGCATCCTTCGGGAATAGTGCCGTCGTCGGATCGAAATTCGAGAAGGATATCTGCCAGTTCAAGCCAACCACCCGACTCTAGGTTACTTGATAAAGTTTAACATATATGCCATAGGAAGTATGAACGTCAATATAGACTTACTCATAGCTTTGCTGAACAAACTTGGGCCAATCTCGAATTGATCCTGTAAGCATGCGGCCATGGATAAGATCAAACTTGTATGAGAAAGTCCAAGGATCTTCTAGATCATCGATATAGAAAGTTAGATTGGGCGGAACGCTAACACACAGGTAAGCGTGAGGCTTGACCGGCGAAGAGCAAAACTTCTTACAAGCTTGGCTGTGTGGGGCTTAGATCGATGCCGACGACCTGTAAGCAAGTCAGATAGTGTGTTCATGGAAAGAGCCTCATCCTGCTTGATGATGCAGTTTATGGGGCAATAGTCTATAGCAGTCAGACGGGGTATCACTTTACCTGTGTCTCGGGATGATCTTCCGCTACAAGCGAGTGAATTTTGTAAGAAAAGCCATCAAACATAGGTGAAGGAATCGGAACACCAACCGTAATCTATAGCCCATACACCGGTCCCTGTTCCAGCGTCTAGGACCCTTCGAAGTGAACCTTGGTTACTGGATGGATGATTGGTAAGTCTGCCGTCAAACGTCAAGGTAAAGAGCATATGCTGCAAGTCTACCATGTCACGCACGTGTCAGTGGAGCATAACAAGGAATTTGCCGAGACATACCGAGTCGATCATTCTCTGTCTGTGCACATAAAATCTAGAATCAGCTGATCGTTTCATTATGCAAGGTTAAATCGATATGACTCGGCATACAGCCAAAAAAAAATGGTCAGATCGTATCATACCTCATCATTTGGAAGCACATATTCTGTGTCATCTTGTCAGTCATGTCACGTTCAAATGTGAATGTATGCAATAACTCACTTCCTTCTTTGAAAGCATGGTATGTTCTGCCATTCTCTTCCCGATGTCTCATGATACTTGAAGCAAGTGATTCCGATGAACTTGCGAGGGACTGAGGCATGAACTTTAGTATAGTACCGGAAGCGCAAGCAGAAGAAATACAGACTTACCACAGCAAGGGCGGAATCGGCATCGCTACCGGTGTCATCTTGGGATGACTATAGCCAATAAGGTCGAGGTCAGCAAATGAGTTTCAAGCCCGCACTCCAATTGACCCGCCCGCAGCATAGGCTTTATACTGACATCGGCGACCAAAAGATCATCATGGTCGTCTGGTCGTTCTTCAGATCGACGGCGAGGAGAAGACATTATTGTCGTGTCTCTGGGAACAGTCAGTCGCGAGAGCAAGATGTCTTTGCTGGTATAATGTCAAGCGCTCGCTGCCGTATGAAAATTGGTGCAAATGCTCACCTATTTGTCTACCGCTGCTTGGGCTTGGTCAGCCCCTGTCAATCAACCACGGAAGTGAATAGGCCCGGATATTCACAGTGTCCGCTTCGGAGCGAGGTCTTAGATTGGACGTCTTAGCAGGGATGGCTGCAAGCCCTTGCATTCGAGCTGGCACAGAGGCTTGGCGGGGAGGCTTCCCATTGGTATGTCGTATCTCACTGCTCCAAAGACGGTAGGGATCGTCGCTTTCATGTCTTACGACGGCAACTGATAACAAGTTTTCACCGGCTTCCAGGTCTTCTGAGCCACGGATTAAAGTTCAAGTTGACAGGTGAAAGCGCACACACTGTACAATCGTTCACACCTTAACAGCACAGACGAGGTTATGGGGGACCAGGGTTATGGGTACAGCGTAGGGTCAGTGAGGCACAGGAAGAGCGTCAATTTCACTCATAAAGGACAAACATGCACTTGAAGGATGCACCAGCCATCCAACTGCATCCATTCCAATTTGTTTGCTCCACCACTTTTTTAACCATTGGCGATGGGGCACCTCCAACTGGATTCTCGAGCGGTTGCTTTTGTCGGGATCTTCATTGTTGTTGGTTATGTTGTCTTAACTGTTCGTCAATGGGCGCGTCTGCGACATTTCAAAGGGCCCGCATTGGCTGGCTTTTCTCAATTATGGCTGATTTCCCGGGTCGGGGGCGGTCGCACTCATCTTGACCTTTGGGAAGCATGTAAGAAATACGGTAAGTTGGTCATCTGACAGTTGGTTCACATAATTCCCGGTCCCTACCTACCACCTTGGCAAGAGCCTTGTTTATGTATCTGAATGTCTCAAGATCCAATATTTGCTTTATATACTTTCTGCGACAACTACATCATGATCTCGTCAATTGACGCCACCTACAGGAGACATCGCCCGTGTGGGACCTAACGATCTCATCACATCTGACCCTGACTTGATGAAACACATGCTCAATGTCCGCACACGATTTCAACGCTCAAGCTGGTACGATGCTATGCGTCTGGATCCAACAAAGGACAACGTCCTGTCGCAACGCAATGATGACCTGCACGCCAGTACTCGATCCAAGATGGCAGCAGCTTATTCGGGCAAGGAAGTAGACAACGTTGAAACGACCGTGGACACCAACGTTGAGCGTTTGATCCATTTGCTTGATACTGAATACGTCTCCAAGAACAGACCTTTCGACTTTGGCTATAAAGCCCAGTATTTTACTTTGGACGTTATCTCGGCCCTAGCTTTCGGCGAACAATTCGGTGATCTGGAAACTGATTCAGACGTCAATGGCTACATCAAGGCGATGGAGGAGAGCATGCCTACTATTATTGTGACCACTGTAATGCCCTGGATGATAAAACTATTACAGCTGCCTATCTTCAAGCCTATGCTGCCTTCAGAGAAAGACAAGGTCGGGGTCGGAAGAGTCATGGCTATCGCCAAGAAAGTCGCGGCTGAGCGTTTCGGTCCTAACCCTAAGGAACACAGAGATATGATCGGCTCATTCATCGCCCGAGGATTGCTTCAACATGAAGTTGAATCTGAGATCTTGATGCAAATGTGAGTCGCGAGAATTGTGTCTATCTATTTCTGCCCATCGCAAATTGCTGACTTGCAACAGCCTTGCAGGAGCTGATACAACGGCGACGGCCATAAGAGCAACCGTACTATACATCATTTCTACACCTCGAGTTGTTGAAAGGATGCGGGCAGAGATCAACCAACACAGACCTAGCCACCCCGTTATCACAGATAGTGAAGCGCGCGCTATGCCATACCTGCAAGCTGTTATCAAAGAAGGACTTCGAATTCACCCACCGGTTGTTGGTCTGATGTCCAAGGAAGTACCCGCTGGCGGCGATACTTTCAAAGGAAAATACTTACCTGGAGGCACCAAGATTGGATATTGTGCTTGGGGCATATTCCGCCGAACAGATATCTGGGGCGATGATGCCAACGAATTTCGTCCCGAACGCTGGCTAGAGTGCTCCAAAGACCAGCTCCGCCTGATGGAAGGTACTCTGGAACTTGTTTTTGGTTATGGGCGCTGGCAATGCCTTGGAAAGACTATCGCTGTGATGGAGCTGAACAAGGTTCTTGTCGAAGTAAGTGTGCACTTGTGATAAAGAAATTTCCAGAAGACCAGCATGCTAACACTATCTGTCAATCTTAGCTCGTCCGTCACTTCGACCTTTCCGTGGTAAATCCTATCAAACCGTGGCATTCTATCAATGTCGGTGTATTTCTACAGTCAGAATATTGGATTCGAGGATATAAACGCATGTCTTCTTAGCAATAAGTCTCACTTTAGTTACCCACCTCAACTACGTGGCTTTCAATAGAAGCAGGCCGTGTCAACACAACTGAGACAGGCGTCTGGCCAATAGACAATCACCGTTGACAGTCAACAAATTCATGATGCAGCCTTCCCAGATTTCCTGAGAACTAATTGCGTTTTGTTTGATTCTATCCGTCTCAATAGCTGTGCGTGTTACTGGCCATACTATTTCGTAAAAGGAAGAACTATGTGCCTTGTCAGTTCTCGGACGGACGCTAGGAAGGGATTTTGTATTACCGTAATGGACTTGACAATGAACCACTTATGGAAATTGCCTGAATCCTGTATGCATAATATTTTGAGCCACTAACTACTCTTGGCGCTATTTCACAGTGATGTTCATATACTTGTGGCCTATTTAGCGACTCCGCTGCAGATCAATCTTCGCCGTTCTGGGGTTAAGGACTGGTGAATGGAGCCTTGTGACACAGTTGTTGTTTCATCGCCACATGGCCGAACCATCTCTCGCTGTGTTGTAATTCCGAACCCTGTAGTAACGCTAGGCTTTGTTCAAGTGTTACAATCATCGCCATAGTAGAGCATCAAACCCGTGTTAATTATGTCTATAAGAGCTCAGTACACCGCACTTTATATAGCGAAATGTTCACTCTTGGACACTTCTTTCTCTAGTTAATTAAAGATGAAGTTCTTTTCGTTCACGAGCTTGGTGCTCGGTCTGTCCTCTCTGACCACAACTCTCGCTGCAAAATCATTCTCTGCATCTAACTTGTACTATGCAGCTGGCCTGACTGATACTCAGCAGACCACACTTTTGCAAGGTCTCCAGAGTGCTGGTGTCAAAGTCCTCCGAGTATGGCTCGATGGTACGTTTTTTGCCGTTGTGATTGCGATGCCGTCTACACAGATATTGACAAAGTGTTAGGCCAGTCCGGCGAGACAAAGGGTACGCCAATCAACAATTTCAATAGTCTTCAAGGCTCGAGCCCGACTGCTTGGGATGACACCGTACTCAACCGTCTTGACAAATTCATGGTCAAGGCTCATGATTACAACATTAAGCTACTCATCTCAATTCACAGCTATAATGCCCTCGAGGCTAAGAATGACTTTTACGGCCAATGGTACGGTATAGGGGACTTTTACACCAACAACGATGCAATCAAGTACTTCAAGGACCGCATCAGCCATGTCCTTGCGCACAAGCATTCTGTCACTGGAAAGACATGGAGTCAGAGCTCGGAGTACATCTTCGCCTTTGAAGCACAGAATGAAGCGATGCACCCGCAGGTACAAGCAAACATCAATTGCGCTATACAATGTTTTAGTTACTAACTTCTGGAAGGGAAATCCCACTGCCCTTGCTTCATGGCAATGCACCATGGCCAAAGCCATCAAGGACAACTTGAACAACCCCAAGATCCTTGTCACTACTGGCGGCGGTGCTTGGCTCGACAACTCGCTCCTCGACCCATATTTCTCATGCGCCAGCCTGGACGTCCTTGCCATCCACGCTTACGGTACGGGCGATTTTGAGACCTCCAAGCTGAAGCCATATGTCGACAAGGCGAAGAACGCTGGCAAAAAGCTCATCATGCAAGAGTGGGGAGCTTGCTACACCGATGCCTCGAACAATAACTGCAACGGCGGCAGTCCACTTTCCGCGAGCACCAGGGATGCCAACATCAAGAAATGGGCTGCGAGTATCGATGCAGCGGGTATTCCATGGTTCTACTGGCAGATTCTGCCAAACCCCGATCCTCACCAGGGCTGGGACTACGAGGTCGGTATCAACGATGTAAACTGGGGCGCGCTGAAGGCAGCTGGACTCGCAGCGGGACAGGCTGAGTCTGCTTTTGATTTCAGTTCTTACTTGTTGTAAGAAGGAAGCTGCCTCTGAGAGTGGCATGCAGAAATCAACGCGTTCGAGCGCATTGCCGCTTCTCATTTCTCTTCACTTCTGTAAATAGTAAACTGGGTCCACGTACACCCGGTTGGATTACCAGGTATAATTCTGCTGGAACACGGATGCAGAATTCTGCTATGTCACTTACCCTGCCAGTTTAGCCAGAGCACATATCTAAATCACATTTATCGAGCTGCAGCTGCATGAAACATTGACATGAGTAACAATTGCGATGCGCTAACTCAGAGTAGAAGGAGATTGGGACTTGCCCCGGATTTTACCAGGGTCGCCAGATTTCCGCCCCCAGACCTCGGCAGACGGGACATTAATACTGTAGTGTAATGTTGTGGCGTGCCAGGGAAGTCCTTGCCAAGAAACACGGGACGAGTTTGGTTACTGTAGTAGACTGCTATAGGAAGCGGGGAATGCAGGTCGAGAAGGATTGGTACGATGTCCCGGGTTTGTGGGAACGTACCTGAGTAACCCCGGAAAGGACAAACGAGCTTTATTTCCGCTGGGGACGTGACCTTTCGCATCGAGTCACTGCGCCTCGCAAAATTTCCACAAGCAGGAACCCGGGTGATAAGGAGTTACTGCCCTTTGTGCTCCTGGGTATGATTGACATGTCTTGTAGCATGCTATGAGTCGATCGGAAGATGGCTACGGAGACCGATATTCTGTGACATTGAGTTTCTTGCCAGTTCAATTGGGCGCAACATCTTCTCAGACCACGAGGTCAGATGCATTGGGCTAATCAATTGAGGGGGACAAAATGTCGATTGAAAATACAATATGGGTCGAGTCATTCTGGCCTCTAGCCAATGCACCAATCTCGGATAACGTTCTTACTCAAGTAAAGCCTGAATCTTAACTTGACAGTCTGCCTCTATCATAGGCTAGATAGGTATCATGCTGGCTTCGAGCCTCCTTGAAATGGCTTCTTGATATGAAGTAGCAGTCCCTTCTTGGAAATAGTTGCGAAACTACAAACGAATCTCAATTTTAATCATTGTTGTAGAGCTTACAACCTAAAGAGGTGTGAGCCACGGCATATTAAGCTACCCCTAACGCGGTCCGATCCGAGTTAGTCACAAGCTGCCACGAGGTCAGTACTGGCAGGACTGAAAGGTTGGTGCTGCTTCGAATGGAGAGCTTTTTTGGGCAATTGTAACCTATGAACTGCCAGTATAACTCCTTGACCGCTGATTGATGAACACACGTTTTCAAGGACAGCTTAGCAATGCTCGATCCAACATGTTGATCATTGCCAATACGACACCAACAAGATGACCGAGGCTCCGTTTTCATTTTCGCTTCAAAAGTCATTCGCAAGATCAGCTTGTATTGGGTTTAGCGTCTGCCCTGTCATCACAAGTTACGGCATCCAAGATCACTAGCGCAACGGGAGCTAGACAAGTCAGACACACAATAAGCCACGTTAAAGAATTCCCGCCATTAAGAATAAGATTGTAGGTAAATAGTTCAAGTCATGATTCGGCTGACTTCCGCATTATAAGATTACTTAAGACAAAAGGGTAGGGTAGCAAGCCAAGACCGCAACTTCCCAAAACAATGCAAAGTAACGAGCTCCGATGGACTAATTCTCTAGCACGATAGTTCCAGCGACACTTCCTCTGAGATGATTCGTCTGAGTATCAAATTGAGGGTGTTGTGGAAGTGCGGGGTCTGGGGTCTTATGATACATCGCTATTAGTTGACTTGTGTGTGGTGTGCGATCTTTCCCCTCCTTGCAGAAAAGTGCCGAGGTTTGGAGAAGTTGTCAATGAGTTGATGTTAGTGAGAATGAGAGAGACGAAGAGTTGGAATTGGGAGATGAGAGAGATACTATTGAAGAGACAGTAAGAGAGGCCAAGAATAAGCAGTGTATGATATTATGATAAATAGCAGAGCTTGTTCCTCAGAAATAAACTGTTCTTCACCTCCAGAGCATTCCAATCATTCCAGGAAACAGCAGCAACAGCAACAGCCAACTCAGTAACCCAGTCTTCGACTTAAAAAGCAATCATGAAGTTCACTGCCATTCTTTCATTCCTCGCCGCCTCCTCGGCTGCTCTTCCCACTTCCAACACGTTTGTCGCCCTCGAAGGTCGTCAAGCTGGAAGCATTACTCGCAATGATCTTTCCAACGGAGCTGCTTCTGCTTGTCCTCCTGTGATCTTCATCTATGCTCGCGGTTCAACTGAGCTTGGCAACTTGGTAAGTTGTCTCTTTGCTATACTGGAGTTGAAGCTGATTGATTCTATCAGGGTACACTTGGTCCTCGAGTTGCCTCTGTCCTTGAAAATACCTATGGTAGCAACAAGGTCTGGATTCAGGGTGTAAGTCTCCTTTCCAAAGTGTTATTGAACCTCCTATTGACTTATCCAATGCAGGTTGGTGGAGCGTACCTTGCTACCCTCGGGGACAATGCTCTCCCTCGTGGAACCTCATCTGCTGCCATCAGAGAGATGATCGGTCTTTTCAACCTCGCCAGCACGAAGTGCCCATCTGCAAAGATCGTCGCTGGTGGTTACAGTCAAGGTGCCGCTCTCGCCGCAGCCAGCATCGAAGATTTATCCTCCACTGTCCGCGACAAGGTTGTCGGTACTGTTCTCTTTGGTTACACCAAGAACCTACAGAACCTGGGCCGCATTCCCAACTATCCTCGTGAGCGAACTGAAGTCTTTTGCAACATCGGCGATTTGGTTTGCACTGGCACTCTCATTGTTGCTGCTCCCCATTTGGCTTACCAGTCTGACGCTTCTGGACCCGCTCCCCAGTTCCTCATTAAGCGTATCAATGCTTCTAACTGAGATTGGATGCTATTGTTTTACCAAACTTCTGTAAAAAGAAAGTCTATCTGGAGTGGTTGGAGTGGAGGAACCCGGGTTTCGTCTTTTGGTACCGTTGTTTATGCTGCAATTCCTGTCACTCGCTTTTCGTCTATCAGTCTTTCTAGCAAATAGCAACACAACTCGTTCGCTACACTGACGGGTGCTTTTCTATCTTGTGATGGTGGTGTCAGTTCACATACATGATATGAGGGCTATGTAGTCATGAAGCTGTAAATTTACTAGCCAGTGATCTTTCGAGAGCAGCTCTGTAACCTATCAAACTGTGAATTTGTTTCCTATATTTTCCCCGTGAATCTATACGCATTAAGGCCCAGCGACGAATCTAATCCTGTTTTGTCAGATGTCACACTACATCAAAGTTGGGGAGACTCAAGAACCCCGTGCTGCTATCTTGCCTTGCTGCCGATATTTGTCTACTCGATTCAGGATTTCCTCGCAGTCGTCCCAGATTCTACGTCTGTTCTTCAGCCCAAGAAATTTGTTCCAGTTGCGAGATATCTCAGCCTGCAGATGGAGCCAATTCGTTCCTGTGCGGTTGAGTTGATTGACTGGAGTGACAGAATGAGAGGCTCTCTCGAAAGCGCTCGTGTCATCAAACTCTCGTTCTAGTTTCTCTTGTGTTGTGGTTGTCCAGAAAGACAGTGGCAGGGACGACCATGCCTCGTATAGCCAAGGGGTGTGGCGAATTGTTAGCTCGTATAGAACTGGATTCGGCAGTTCAAGAAATACGCGAGAGCTGAGCCTCAGGTTGGCAAGGTCCTTGAAGTTGAGCTGGACTAATATCGAATCCCGAATCTCAGCTGGCAACTTAGAGAACGGATCATTGCTTATTGCCTTGGTTGAGATTGTCGTCGTAGTTGACTTGGAATCGTCTTTCTCTGGGCGATTCATATCTTGAGACGATTGGAGCACCGATTCCAAACCCGGCACAAAGCAAGGATTGGCAACAAGATATTCATCACCCAGGTTGTGTTCCCACCACTGCTGCTGACCATCGCAGACAGCATCGACTCGAGGAAAGTCGAAAAACTCCTCATATCTCGCTTCCAACCGCCACCACTGTGTCAAACATTCGATATCCACGACGCCATAACGTCGCAAGGAAGCGCGTTTGAAAATCTCGAGACAAGTTGGATGGAAGGGCATGGCGTATGAATCTGTATCATCAATGTCCCAGATAGTGTTCTCTGCATTAGGATTGTCCAGACCATGACGGGCGGGAAATACAGTTGGCCAGGATTCGTCCCTGCTGGGCATGTGGTCACTCAAGCCACTTAGAAAATAATGGCCCGAAACTTCGAATTCTTCGTCATCCGGCTGCGGCTGCCAGTCTGCTGGTTTGTACACAAGACATTGAACTGTCTGACAATGTTTCATTGCCTCCATAGAGATGTGATGTCCATTATACGCTCCGGATTGGCCACATCTCGGGGCTGGGATATGTTCCTGATCATCCTCCTGGATATCGGAGTTTTCAATTTCGGATGGGGAGTATTTTACTGGCTCCGCCGGAGGCTGCAAGTCAGCGCCTCGCCTGACAAAGAAACATCCCCCTTCTTCGGGACAATTATCGACATTGAGATAGAACGGGACGTCCAGGGCTTCTGTTGAAGGTTCTCTGTCTGTCCTGAAGCGCCTGATGTTGAAGCTGACACCACATATGTGACAAAGAACTTCGGAATACCCCATGGTTGTAAAGTTCGATGTACAAGGTAGATGGAAAGGTTGCAGCAATTCTGTAATTGAGGAAAAGCACGATGGGATAGTAAATTGTGTAAGAGGTGGGCGCCCGCGTTGTTGGGAAAGATTAATCGACCTAAGCCTGGAATTTTGCAATTTTTCACCCGGAGATAAGTTAATTTAAGGGGTCTGTACCGCTTTTGTAGTTGACGAGAGGCTGCCCGGTGAACGAGGTTCCAGGCAGCAGACCCCACATTTTAGCGACCACTATTAAGTTCTTCGCGCTATGGCTGTGCCACAATGAGATTTGGATGGGTTTTGATAGTACAACTAATTCAGTCACTATATTGATTTGGTCCATCGAGAAGTTCTGTAATCGGGATCCTTCAACGCATGATAAAGTCTCGCCCTAACTAACATATCCTCTTGCCCTTCTTCTTTCCAGTGTTTACTGAAACAGTCTTGTATTGACTCTTTGACCTGGCATAGCCCTCACAAACCCTTGACTCCAACCTTGAGCAACCAGGGATCGGAATCGATCTGGGCTCTAAGCTCTCCAGATACTATATCGTTCACATCCCAGGTGCACCAAACGAATCTACCATGGAGAAACTGTGCCTCGGCAGAAGAAGCCCAAACTGCGAAAGAGCCAGGAAGGTTTTCTAGAACTCGTAAGTAACCCGCCGAATAACGGTTAGTTTATAACATACCATCTGTCCAGGGCAGAGTCTCCTCAGTGTACCCAGACTTGCGCGCTGCCTCTGTGAAGACAATGGAAGGGTGGAATGAAATGACACGCATTCTTTCCTCGGGTGTATCGCGAGCAACTTGCTGCATAACAGTAGCAAACGAGCTCTTTGTCAGTTGGTATCCAGGCATTTGAGGTGCACTGTCCCAGCGGTGAATATCTTGGGTTGAGACAGAGAGAGCAAACTGTAACAAGTTAGTAATCCTCATGACATGGATGCTGCTATCTATACCTTCTGCTTCGTGTGCCCAGGCTGCTTATAGAACCGTTCCAAGAGATAAAGTGGAGCATGGACATTAGTCTCAAAGTCCTGCCAGAGTCTGTCGGTACCCTGGTCAAGAATTGGCTGCATTGCTGGTTGGCCAACGGCGTTAAGGACAAGGACATCAATCAAGATGTTTTCCTTCTCCAGATCATCCCAGAGTTGCTGAGCCTGGTCTCTCGTAAAAACGTCGCAAGTGCGAGCAGTTACAGCTGTGTTAGCGTAGCCTTGATTGAGCTTCGATGCTGCGGCACTGGCAACATCATCACGACGACCTAGGATAATGACGTTAGATGCGCCAGCGATGCAATAATTTCGTGCGATGGCATGACCGATGCCCGTCGATCCACCACAGACAAGGACAGTCCTGCCTTGCTGAGATAGCTCTGGCCGCTGAGGAGAAATTGCGTCGTAAGTCTTGACATGGTTTCGCTATTCTGCGTTAGCCTGCTCAGGGAAGTCTAGAGAGTTGGTACCGTACGATGGTAACTCCGTTGATGATTGCGGTAGTGGAGTTCATGATGATAGGGAGATGCTAAGTCTATGAGTTGAATGAAGAGGATACTATGAGATGCTGAGTTCTATCGATATTTCCAGATGGAAAGAGACATATTTATACACAAATTGCGCTCAACTGAGCAGCGCAAGTCTTTGAGTCTCATTGTACTTGGTATTATTCCTGCCGAGTATTTGTCCAAAGATGGTTAAGATCGAAAACTGATTCCCTCTTTGCTGGAGACTATGTCAGCAGTCAGCACCAAAGCTTATCTTATCGTCACGATCTATCGCGCCCAATCACATGTGAGAGTGTAAGGCTAGCTATGATAGGACTAACGTTACACAGATGCTGCTCATTTCAATATGTAACGCGTACTGGTGCTCACCCTATACTAATGTGTTGAGTTACCACATCAATCAATGTGATAATTGTAAAAGCAAAGTATTGATACTCGGATACCCGGATGTATGACTACGTTATAAAACTTTCAAATTAATGCGTAGCTGAATTTGTTTCAAGATTTGAGGTTTAGTCAAGATCATAAATCAGGATAAGTCATTTAGAGGTCAAGGATTCCATTATCGACTGAACCATCACATGATCCGCCAGCCATATGGCCCATGGCAACGTCAATCCAAGTCCCATCACTCGGACGTTTCTCCCATTACCTATTTACTTTCTTGCGACTGCCGATTCTGACCAGCTCCAAGAGTCAGTCTTATGAAAGGACACCCAGCTGTGTGAAGGATGGAGGTCAGTTGATAGGCTGTAGCCGAGATGAGAAGGACGCGATCAGCCTCTCGCCTAGCGTATGATCGACAGGGCAAAAGCAACATCTGACTGTCAACGCATCAACATTCCGAGCCCTGTCGTCTCAGTTTCCGAGCCAAAGCCCTCGTATCCAGGCATCAGGTGTAAAAAGAACGTTTCTGATAGAGTTAAAGACCATCCCTTTTGCCGGAAAAGAGCAGCTACCAGGCGGGGTTCCTGGCAGTCCTCGGCTATTATTAGCGTCTATTTCAGGGCTTCCAGGGGCCCAGAACAGGCCTGCGCGGTAGTAGAATTGCACTAAATTCAAGAATACGAGGCAGCGGCAGACTAAACCATAATGATACGAGTGGACCGGGGAGTCCATCGCCAGTGGAGAGGAAATTGCTGTCAAAGCAGTATCAATGCCGAAGTTGGGAGAATCTATAAAATGTCTACTCCTCCAACAGTGATAGACATCTCAGAATATAGGGGAGAGATCTCTGGTTCACATACTCTCCACTATCATGCATCTCCTCACCGGTAAAGCGGCGGTCTGCGCCTTAGGTACATAACAAGCAATACCTATCCTATTTCTTTTCTAACGAATCCCCTAGCATTGTTAAATTCATGCAACGCACTTAAAGTCACCATTCTTGCAGACACCAATCGCGACGGAAAGGTCGACACGAAAGACATCACTGGTAGATCCGCGTGGACAAACGACAAAGGCGCTTTGATTCTACCAAACATTGCTGACACAAACCAACGCTGTGCTAAGAAATGGGGACCAAGTAGCGACATCGACGGCGACGAGACGTACTTGGACAAATGCAACGACGCCACCGATAACGTCCAACGAAATCCTAAATTCCTTGCGCCACTCAAAACTTTGCCCGTCTCCAGTTTGAGCGCGTCTGCCAAAGGCTCAATCTTGATTGCCGACAAAACAGCCGCTTCGAAAGTACGAATCTTCGTCAAGCAAGGTGGCAAGTGGAACTATGTGGCTGCAGATCGCGTATTCACTGCTAAAGAGCTGAAATCTGGACTTGAGCTAGGCGTCGACGCTCGTGATGTTCGTCGTCCCAACGGCTGGAATGGATATGCTAAGATTCAGTTCACTGTCACCGATGGCAAGGCGAAAGCAACTGACGCTGTTGCCGTCCGCGTTGCTCCGGTGCTCACGCATCACCATGGACAAGTCGCCCAGCGCATCTTCACAACCGGTGTCAACGAACCTGGCTTCAACAAAGTCCAGGAGAACTACGTCGCCGATCTACTTCGGAATGTGGCCGACGCTGGTATCAAGGAGCCTATCTTCCAGTTTCATAATCAAGATATCTGGACACAAGACTTCTTCGAGCCTGGCTACGCTAGCATCCCCGGTCCCAATGGCCCTGCCAGTATCCGCATAATGATTCGATCAGTTCAGAGTTCCCGCCGAGCTGGCCGCGACGCTTTCCATGATCTCCGTAACGATCAAGTTGGTGCTGTTCAGCAAATCGGCGACGGAGACACGATTGATTCGACGGGCAACCTGGAAACTATTCCTCCCTACACGCACAATGGGAAGAGCTTTCCGGTTGGTAGAACGATTATGGGTACTCGTGATGGTAGAAACCCTCTCATGGTGGACTTTCTCAGAGCTCAGCAGGTTCAAGATCCTCTGATTGTCGACACAAACTGGTTATACGTTGGCCACGTGGATGAGTTCATTCAATTTTTGCCTGCCTATAATGATCGCGGCTGGATTATCATGGTTGCCGATCCGCTCAAGGGTATGGAACTTCTCAAGAAGGCTTCAAAGGCTGGCCACGGCAAAGTCAAGGCTGTCTCACGTTCTCTGTCCGCTGATGAGAAGAGTGAGGACCTCTGTCTTCCTCGTCAGACCATTGATGAGATCCTCAAGATTGCCAAGCTCGAAGCCATCAACAAAAATTCGTCTCAAAGCATTGAAGCGAATCTCGATATCTTGAAGCGAGAGACCGGCATCACGAACAAGGACATCTATCGCGTTCCTGCTCTGTTCTACTACACCGAGTCGGAGAGTTGGCTATGCCCTGGCGAGCAATCGTCCCAAACAGAGACTCAACCTCAAAAAGCAGCAAGCAGCTCGGGCATCAACATGAAGACTGCTCCAGGTGGGCCTGCTTCTAAGGCCAAGTCCATCGTCGAAGCAGCCACTCCCAAGAACTCTGTCCACCGACGTCAGAACGAAGATGCTACTCGTGTCTCTGCTCTCTACCCTGCAAGTGTGAACAATCTGGTTATGACGAATTCCAGAGTTCTTTCACCTAGCCCTTGGGGTCCTGTGATTAATGGCAAGGATATATTTGCTACAGCCGTGTCCGAGGTGTATGCAAGCGCCGGGTATAATGTAACGTACCAGGACGATTGGTTCTCCCACTATAAGTTGCAGGGAGATGTCCATTGTGGTAGCAACTCGTGGCGGGCTATACCCAAGAAGTGGTGGTAATCGCGATTCGGGCCAGTCAGTTATAAATGCAAACCTTCCAGATTCTCCTCATGACGCTACATAAACATACAGATTAAAAGGCCCTTCGTGCTTATTGCCATCAGGCCGCTTGGACTAGTTCCCTCTTGCCACATGAAGAACCTTGAGACTGTTCGCAAGTAGACGAGTGAAGAGACATTGCCGCAACCTTTCCGTTGGTCTCTTTACTTTCCTCGCAATTCTCTTGGATGATTTCCTTACCCTTGGGCGCTGGGCGAGTAATCGAAAACTCCTTCAGTTTATACTCGGAATCACCCTTGAGCGCCATCTCGGAAAGTGCTTTGCCAAGTGTCGGCACAAACTTCATAGCCCACCCAGCTGTAAAGATAGCAACACTCTTCTCCACACCGCCATTCAGATATCTCTCTGGTAGAAAATCTAGGACAAACATATTATCTGGCACTGTTAGCTATTTTTCAAATTTCGAGCGGCGAGTACCTACCGAAAACGTTGGTCTGTAGACAGCTGACTGTAGAGGCTGGGACTGTAGAGTCGACACCAACGACGTGATCTCTGACAAAGTCTTGAGTGTCTTTGATGTCTTCTGGACTGAGCACACTGGTCTGGCGTTCTTCCGGGTCTTTGATGGTTCTGGTGGCAGCGTCGACAGCGATTCGAACTACGTTTGGGGGGCCCCAAGGTAGAGCTGGGAAACCGTAGAAGAGACGAGACCTGTCATTGACTGACGGAGCGAACTGAAACCACATGCCTTATATCTTAAGTCAGAACCCAAGTTAAACATCGGGAAACTGTACTTACTGGGGAAAATAGTGCCGTTGGGTCCTGCATTGGTATTAAAGTAGGTCGCGACCATCTCCCAAATATCCAGCCCCAAAGAAATTCCAAAGCTGGGTTTCAACACATGATTGACATAGCTACCACTCGTGATGATAATCTTCTTGGTTCGGTAGGTAACAGACTTGTCGTGAATAGTGCCGTGCACTTCCCATGTGGATTTGTCTTCGTCTAAAGGACGAATGTGATTGACTTTGGTGTGCTGTTTGGCATCCGCACCGTAATCCCTGGCCAAACTGTAGAGGGTTCGTAGGAGTAACTGAACATTGATAACACCATTGTCCGGAGCGAAAAGTCCCATCCATTCCTTCTTTAAGTTCTTGAAGGGATATTGCTCTTCAATCTCTTCCGCAGATACTTTCTTGGTCAGCGCATACAGAGCAAGGAAATGAAGTTACGTACACTCTTTGTACTGCATATTGAACTTTTTCAAGTTATCAATAGGGCCCAGTAGAGTCCCTATCCGGTACATTGTCAGTGGGACGAGTCGCAAGCAAGGCAGTAAGTTTTACCTTCGGGTGTGTCACCACCCATATCCTTATCGCCAAAGTTAAGAAGACCTCCCATCCAGCGTAGGGACACGCCAGCATCCTTCTCAAGTGCGTCCCAATGCTTCATTGCCTTGGTAGCAAGTTCGGCCATGAAGTCTTCAGTATACCTGCAAAAGAGTTAGTCGCTATACCAGGTAAGCGAAATTCCACTTACATGGTACGGAACATACGCGCCAAGTCACCTGAGCTTCCAGCCTGGTTGAAGAAGTTGTTTTGCTCGAGGATCATCACGCTGGCTCCTGCTTTGGCTACTTCGTATCCTGCGGCCAAACCCACGGGTCCACCGCCGACCACAACCACATCGTAGACTTTTGAGCCATGCATTTGAAGAGTTTGACCAAGACTTTGCATATACTTTTTAGATCAAAAGGATGTGGTAGCTAAATGTTCTGTTACTAGCAAGAGGCATGGTCTCATTTTTGTAGACATTCGTTCAACAATACAGAACTCAGCCGCACCATTTACGGAACAACATCACATTCCAGATCATCTACATCAGTGCCTGATTGGCCAAGAAGGTGTTACCTCAGCTATGAAAAAGTATGTTCCAGAGACAGATTGATCACATACGCAATAATTCAAGACATAAATGGATGCAATCGAAGCCGTATCTGGTCTAAATGAGGGGTTGGATATCGTTGAACTATTCAATATGTCTCGGCCGAAGCTGTAATTGCTAAAAATGGACAGCTGAAAGGCACGGTCTAGAATGGCGGGGGATGGACGGGACATTCCGTGTTTAGCTTTTGTATGATGTTCTTTGCCTTGTAGGGCTTAGTCGTCAATCTGGGCGTAGCTGAACAGTGATATAGTTAGCCGTATTGGGTTACAATAGCTGTCTCCTCAAATCTGGACGAGACAACAGGTCGTCTACCACCATAGTTCGTAAGAATGAGCAACAACAGACTGAACTAACCTACCAGTTTCCGATACCAACATATGATTGAGAATCTCATAGATTGGGCTTCATCTATGCATTTCTTTGACGCTGCGAGCTTATCGATACGGTCTATCGAGAACCTTATTGGGCGGTACACCATGCTGATGTCAGCTGACGAGGTCATCCAATCTCCTTGATGAGAATTCTTCGCTCCGGACCAGTGCCAATAGCCAAGTTGAAGATCTTCTATCTTTACAGCTGTCCTTGTTTGTTTATTAAACGAGGGGTCACTGTGTGTACTGAATGATGTCTCCTCGTAAATCTACTGGTGTAGACGCATACATGATTTCTATATAGCTTCAAAGCTTCACATCCAGTGTGTCGACCTCAAATATCTAGCTCTTCAACAAAGAGAGGATAAATTGCACTAGTCCTGCGCGAGTCCGGGGCGATCACAAATTTGTTTCAGATGGCGTAGGTGGGCCAAGTGTTGGCAATTCCTGTCGCAAGGGGGTCTTGTCTTGGTTGAAGAGCCATCTGAGATACACATGGCAACCCTGGGGCAATCAATGAGTGAGCAATCAGTTGTTAAACTGCTCCAGGATGACCATGAAAACTCCGTTTCGAGACTACAAAGACGCAAGCAAATATATCACCGGAATTCTCGAATTAGACATCGCCTCTTAATTATGTGTCTGTCCGAACCATACAACTGCAAGCCAAGTGATTCCATCCTGATATTATTTATTCTTGTATACTCATGATTACAGTCAAAGAAGAAGTCGGGAACATATCATACAATTCAGAGACCACTTTTTAGTGATGATTTGGCCACTGATTCTGTGGTGAATCGTGGGATGCAGGTGAAAACTCGTTGGGGTTCGTCTCGTGAAAATTTCCGTCAGCAGCCAGCTCGACAGGTGCATTACCACCGCTCTTGAAACCAGATGTACCAGTCAGCTCCGATGCAGTGTGACCATGAGTCTGCCATGGAGAAGTCTGCACAGCGTACGAAGGAGCAGGGGATGATACGTGGTTGGGGTCCCAGCCACCTGGAGAAGTTGATTGGCCTGGGCTCATGGGATTATAAGCCATAGGCGCCTCAGGCTGTGGTGGTGGCGCCGCCACGCCGCGAGGGCCACTGTAGTGTTTTCGTCGGCGATAGAAGAAGAACCCACAGCCTGCCAGGGCGAGAATGCCTGCGACACTGCAGCCGACCGCTATCCCTGCTATGGCTCCCGTGCTCAATGATGAGGATGAGTCGTCTGAGGAAGATGGGGAAGGAGATTCTGTGTTTGTCGAGGTCGCACGTGTTGGCTTCCTCGTGCCCGCCTTGGCTGTGCGTTCCATGAGAACTTCCAAATCGGGGGCGTCGAACCCGCTTACGGGAGTTGTTTTGGTAGCACCACCTGTGCTGCTGCCCCCAATCGCGGTTACGATATCAGTTGGTACGTGGTACGTAGTCAATTTATTCTGATATCGCGCCCACATTGCCTTTTCCTCATTCTGCTCGCCCAAGCTCATGTTGTGTGCACCTTGGATGGAAGGTACGTCGCAGTTCTTTGTGTCGTTGGCGTAGCTGCCGCCAATAACAAGCATTTGGGCATTATCGACCACGTTGCAACTCATCATGCTCTTGGGGTATGCACCAGTGCCGTTATCATAGCCTGGGTATGGTCCGCGGATCCATTGGAAGCTGGGGATGGTAAGGATGTAGATATCGTCGTAGCCTGTTTCATGAGGAGGAAATCCTCGACCGCCGAAGATGTAGCTAAAAGCCGGTAGTGAGTACTCGAACAAAGAAACGGGCTGAGAATTGCAACTTACATGTTGTAGCTTGACCGATCTTGTGCCCACGTCGCGCCGCCGCAAAACCGTTTCCTGTCACCAGGCGTTTCGCCAGTGGTTTTCTGAGTATACCATTTCGAGTTCGCGACGTCGTATAACAGGATCTCGTCCATCGGCTGGGGTGAGAGGGTTCCATTGCCATTCAAGTCTTGACCACCCCCGAAGTATACCAACATCCCGTCGTCTCCAATCGGGATGTAGACCATGACTCCTTCTGCTCTTCCCACATCATCTGGTCCGGTCAGGTTACTCCAAGTGTTTGAGTCCATCTCATACGTGATCAATCCACTTGAAGCCACCCTTCCACCATCCCAGTCTTGGATAGAAAGTTCACTGAGCCATCCGCCGTAGTAGTATGCCTCTCCTCTGGATGGAACCGACACTCCAGCTCCATAGCTGACAGCTTGGACTTCGTTCGGAGGGGCACCAAAGGATTGCCATTGATCATAAAGGATGTCATAACTGTACAGAGTGAATGGTTCAGTCGGGGTGTCGTCGTATTCGCCGCCAAAGAGGTAGAGTCGTTTGTTGACTGAGTCTTCCCACAGAATACCACCTTGCACGCTTGGTATCGTGCCGTTCTTGGACAGATCGGTATGGAACGGGGGCATTCCCTCTTCGGACACTGAACTTAGATCGTTATACGTGAAGAAGGTATCTACAAGAAGGTCAACGAAGTCCTGTTTCAATACGAGGTATGGCACTGACTGGTCAAGTTTTGCTTTGGCGATTGGTAGTTGATCACTCCCCCATCGATGTAGAGCTTCTTATCGACAACAGCACTCTGATGGCCCCATCTTCGACAGAAGTTCTTGGCCGGATCCTTCTGAGCGCTTGCTGTGCTTAGAAAACACCATAGCAAGAGGACGAAGGTGCGTTGCGCCCACGACCGCTGTAACGATCGGTCCATCGCGACGTGAACAACAGTGATTGTATGTCCTAAGAGGGACTGCAAAACGAGCAAAAACGAGTGTAATCGGGAAATCTGACAGCCTCTGGGCTTCAGTTGCTAGGCCACTGAGGAGGGAATGTCTATGTGATATGGGATGTCCGTCGGGTGAGCCCCAAAGCAGTCAGCCTCTCCGTAGGAGTTCGATATGCAGGTGAGGTCAAGGCCTCGCACACCATTCCCGAAATAGGAGCTATTTGTGACGAGTTAGCATGGGAAGTAGGCTTATCACAAAGGAACATGGTTATTGTGTAACCTAAGGCTTGTTCCTCTTGGCCTGTGCATTCTCTTGCAATCCTAACCAGGCTGTGAGACAAGGAGACACATTACTGCATTCGAGCTCGGGCTTCACTTCAAATAGCAATGGCACAGTTGAGACTTTAGATACCCCAGAATAAACATTAAGGATAACAAGAAGCATAGAATTGAGTTTTACGACGTTCCAAGTTCAGCATCAGAAGTGATGTTTAAAATGAGTCTCCTCGGGAAAAATGCTCAGGTCAAGGTAGGATTCACAAACATGCATGACAGTGGCGTGGAGCTGAACAACACAACGCGACAATCATGCAAAGCCCCTTCCGGTCAGCAAAATAATCAAGACACTTTCAGCAGCGAAGCCTACTATGGGGTCTATAGTAATTCTGTTGATTTGAGGACGCGCCATATCCTTTTAATTTGCTTACATACGCCGGTAAGAAATCTTTGGGGGCCGAAGGAACAACCAGCCAATGACTTGGCTTATATACAATCTCATCTCTGTTGGGATCGTACGACTGAAACCACAAAAGCCAACGAATTTGCTGACTGCATTTGACCGTTTACCACTTAGGAACAAAGAACCTAGACTCTTTCCTTGGGTACTTTGGGAAATGGTGGGTAGCACATGTAGCTTGGTTGCCGTCGTGTTGGGCTCAGAATCCCGCCAGCAATCTCAGAGTCGTCAGGTCGTGTACTATATAGTACAGGGCTGAACCGTAGGGTGATATCAAAGATCAAATTATGAAATGAAGGGATCGAACGGTCCGTTAACCTGATTTGGTGGTGGTATCACCAAGTATTGGTCATCATTGTTGGTTCTGCGGAAGAGAGTGGAGGCTGGTGTCTCGGAGTTAGATGCGGAGAATAAAATCACTAGAAAATCGCCTAACCCAGCGAACACACTACCTGAGGGGGGTGATGCTGTGCCGAATCCTGGATGTCAGCTTCCTCGCACTCAGGCACCAATGATTGGACGTTGGGCTGATCCAGATGTCTAGGCATATGATTTTCCCCTGTTCATTCAAAATCCTCGTAGTCATCAATGAACCAACACATACCCAGCGGTTATAGCCTGAGACCAAAACCCTCATTTGAAAGCTAAGATAGATGATTATGAAGGTCAAATTATTTGGTTAAGAGTTTCCCAAGCCCTATAGTCAACCCCTCGATTTTAATTGTGATTCAGGCCTTTCAAGGATGGAGTCACGTTCTGCCAGGCTAGAGGCGCTGTTGCTGTGTAAAAATCCCCCAAAACTATGATCTTACCCCATAAGCGCCGACGTCCAATCTGACCGATGTCGTAGACTCTGATACAGCAAAGGCTCCTGTACCAATGCTATCAAAGATATTTTTGTTCAACAGACCTGATCCTTCCATCACAATATAGCCTCAATTTCTCGGAATCATCGGAGAAATCGGGTATCACAATCTTTTGATACCGCCTTCATAGTAGTACCAAGGTACGCGTGCCATTTATAGTTTCAAGCCAATGCCGCACTTTCTGTATCCTAATGGCAAAATGATCGATGGGTATCGAGCTACGGTCACTCACATATCTCTTATAGTATCCTCAGTATGGTAAGCCATCTTCTATTAGAGCAAAGGAATTGTGAAAGCATCAATTGAGATATTATTACCAGACGCAACCTGCCAAGGTCATAAACTCATAACCAACCAAGTATTATACAAGAATGTTAACGTAAACCCCCATAGCCTTGCTCTATCCACCTGGGATACACTGGCCAGCCTCGCACAGACACAATCCCAAACGACACTCCGTCAAGGCGCTGCAATCCGCAACAGTCGTACACTCAGGCGTAGGGCCATTCCCAACAAGACCACAGACGCCATCAACACAGGCACAAACACCAGGGAGAACACAAAGATCCAGGTTCGCAAGACAATCGGAGGCGTCATTACACTGGGTTTCTTCTACACAGACTCCATTCTGGCATGAGGCTCCGGTACTGCAGTCACCATCACCAGTACATTCTTGCACGTCGGGAGATGTCGTACAGACGGCATTGGTGCAGACGCAGAGTCCTAGAACGCAGAGAGGGTTGACGCTCAGGAGACAGTCGTTAGCATCGACACATGCATCTGTGCCTGCTCCCGTCGGAGTGCAAACATTATTGTTGCATTCGTCGCCAGCAGTGGTGCAGTCTGAATCAACGCTACAAGTATCGCCAGTGCCTCCACCATTACCGGTGCCGACGATACAGATTGCATCAATGCAGACGCAGAGGTTCAAGAGCCCGTCGAGACAGAGACCCGCGTTAGCTGTGCAGTCATCAGCTGTAGTGCATGATGTTGTTCCTCCTGCTGGGCCGCAGACACCTGTCTCAAGGCAACCCGACCCGGGGGAAGTACAATTGGAGTCGTTGTCACAGGCATCGCCATCGTTGCCATTGCCGCCACCGCCGCCTGGAGTAGGCACACAGACAGCATCAACGCAAACACACAGGTTCAATAAACCATCGAGGCAAAGGGCAGCGTTGGCCGCGCAGTCGTCAACGGAAGAACAGGCCGTTGTAACCGGATCAGTTGGATCAGGTCCACAAATGCCACTTGCTAAGCATACAGAGCCTGGGCTGGTGCATTCATCATCATCCGTGCAAGCGGAACCGTCTTCGCCATCGTCTCCTCCACCAGACGGGACACAAACAGCATCGACGCAAAGACACAAGTTGATCAGTCCATCTAAACAGAGACCGGCATTGGCAACACAATCACCGGCCGTAGAGCAGAATGTGTCTGCTGTCTCCGTGGGTGCAACGCCGCTTGTAGTGGCATCAGGATTAGGTAGAGGAACGCAGACAGCGTTGAGACAGACACAAATGTTCAATCCGTCAATAAGACAGAGATCGACGTTAGCAGCACAGTCGTCTCCTGTACTGCACGTGGTTACGTCCGTGGGTGCAGGTGCTCCATCTGTAGCAGTTGTAGTTGCATCGTTCAAGTCCGGAAGAACACAAACTGCGTCCACACAGATGCACAGATTGACCAGACCATCGGTGCAAAGGCCAAGCTGAGCTAAGCAGTCATCGTCCGTTGTGCATGGAGTTTCGGTCTCTGTGGCTTCAGGGTTCTCAGCGGTCAGAGTGACGGTGGCAGTCGGCTCGCCATCTGGTCCGTCGAGGGTGGTAACTTCAGGGTCGGCAGTGGTTCCGTCTACACCAGTGAGGGTGACAGTAGCAGTTGGCTCGCCGTCTGGTCCATCAAGTGTAGTGAGTACAGGGCCATGGGTAGCACCAGCGCTTCCTGAGCCTTGAGGACCTCCAGTGATGGGTTGTTGGACACAGATGCCATCGACACAACTACAGATGTTCAAACCGTTGAAGAGGCAAGCGTTACTGCCAGTGAGACAATCCTCGTCAGTTGAACAGGTTGTGGTTCCTGTTGGTGGGGCAGGAAAGTCGTCCGTTATAGTAGGTCCTCTAGCTCCGGTGGTTGTCGGACCATCTGGAGTAAGTTCTGGATCGATGACACAAACAGCGTCTCTGCAAATACAGACATTGAGCTCGTTGACAACACAAAGCTCGAAATCAAGGATACAGTCCCCGTCAACTGTACAAGCAATACCGGTTTCAGTAGGGTCAATACCAAATGTGATAGTTGCTGCCATCAACAATCACGCCAAAGGTCGAGGTACCGTCGTTGCCCTCAGGAAAGCCATCGAGACCAGTTGTAGCAGCTGGTTTAGGAATGACTGTGACAGACCCGGAAACAGTGGTGGTCAGCGATGGCTGATCGTCAGGGTCTGCATCGTCGTCGGTATCCTCATCGCCAGGCCGGCCGCCGTTGTCTTGGGGATTGCCAGTGGTAGGCCCGGCGGCAACACAGTCACCAGCCAGACATCTCTGCCCTGAGGGACAGACAACACCAAAGCAGCTTGCAAGGTCAGGGCTTGAAGTGCAAGTTTCATCCAGACAAATCTCGTCATTGGCACAGGCCTCACCACCACAATCGGCAGGATCACCAAGACCTACGCAAGCATCATCGACACACGCGTAGTTGGTAAGACAGTCTGAGCCACCACAGTTGATGGGACTATCGACTGGAACGCAGCGGTCGTCGACACAGGCGAAACCTGTAGGACATTCTTGCGTCTGTCGGCGGGAAAGGCTGGAAGAGGGGCCACATGATAGAGGGTCTGACACAGTAAGACATTCTCCACTGACGCAGATCTCTTTGGAGGAACAATCAGGAGAGCAGGCTGGGGTCGGGGAGCCTTTGCCATCATCACCTGAGCCTGGACGACCAGGGCCGAAGTTGCTGGCGCCTCCATTGTTGACTCCGTCGCCAGATCAGGGGCCGGATCCTGGGTGGCCAGAACCAGATTCAGGGTAGTAGTCAGGTCCACCATCACCACTGCCATCACCGTACTGAGGCTTATCAGAGCTATAGCCAGGGTAACCGTCCTCTATGGACGAGCCGCCAGAGGAACCACTGCCGAATGGCTTACCACCGGGACTGCCAGAAGGAACATCATTGTTGTCAGACCCATCGGAAGAACCCTGAGGATCAGAGTCATTTTTGCCTGAAGAGCTTCCTTCGCCCTTGGAGCCATTTTCAGTCGAGCTGCTACCAGAACGGGATGGTCCACTGGGGCTTTGTGGATGGTCATTAGCTCTAGAGGAGCCGCTACTGCAGGTGGTAATACTTGGTTCAGCTTCGCGGAAGAGGCTCTTGGTGCAGATGCCAGAAATGCAAAGTTCATCAGAACCGCATGCCTTGCTGCTCTTGCCGCATCGAGAAGAATCCGTGGAGATACTAATGGGCAAGCACTCGTCTTCCCAGCAAAAGAATCCAGGGTCGCAAGGTCCTTTTGATGAACCACACGCATCAGTTTGATATTTCTCTTTTGTGATTGAGAGAGACTCGCAAGAGCCAGACACACAAAGTTGGCCTGCAGTACAGCTCTCAGAAGCGTCGCCGCAGTTATAAACATCGGTTGAGATGAAGACCTGTTGGCATTGTCCATCGTGGCAGGATGATCCGAGGGGGCAGGGAGTCTTTTCGTCACAGGCTTGAGGATATGTTCCGAGGATGAAAGGGATACAGACATCATCGAGACACCAGGTTCCAGCGTCGCAGGTGAGGTTCTTGGGACCGCACGATGTAGATTCGGAGTCGATGTCGAGAGTTTGGCATTTTCCCCTGATACAGATTGCTCCTGCACCACTGACTAGGTTTGCAGGCCGTGTCACATTTCTTGGTGCCGATGTCTAATGGCCTGCATTCACCAACGACGCAGATTTCTCCAGTGTCGCATGAGTTGCCATACATTCCGCAGTTCTTCGGGTCAAGCCCGATAGTAGCGTTTCTACAGCTTCCCGATATGCAGAGCTCAGGAACGGGGCAGTAAATGTGTTTGTTCGAACGGGCGGTGCGGTCGAAATTTTGGGAGGGATAGGCAGATGCCGTGATAGCTGTGATTGTAACAGCCGTCAGGGCTCGCCAACCCATGGTATGAGGCATGGCTTTTGTGGTATGATTTTACTGTTGAACGAATGTTAGTAATAGAACGAATGACCGCTTTGGAACGAATGTCAGTTTTGATGAAATGAAACTATCTGTGGATCAATCCCGATGCTATATATTTTTTGAATCTTCATTTTGAGCAACAACATAAACAAACAATCAGAATAACTTCCATTATGCCATCTTTGGTTTCTTCCTCGGTAACAAGACTTTGGAATACCAGCTCGTGTGAAGCTGAAGGTCGATGTCTGATTAGACTTGGCTTGGTAATTGCAAACTGCTCACATCGTGAGTTCTGGCCCACCCGATCTTAGCATTCCGGTATGCGGAAGCTATCATGTTATCGAGATCCTGATGCAGACTTCAGTCTAAGACAGGTCTGCGATAAAAAAAGGTGAAAGTTGGGTGCCAACGCCAGGACTGGAGACTCTCAACATGGCTTGAGTCTTGACTCACAGAGTCTGTTCAACAAACCAAGTCTGTGGGTCAGTGTTGTGTCGTCTGATGCATCACCTTTCATTGGCTGTATGTATGTCGACAAGATGCACTTTAATGTTGGTATTTCAGTCATACCAGCGGCTTAGAAGAGACAGAACCGTTATTTTCATGTTTGTTTTGGTGAATTGGATCGTGTTTGGACAAAATTGGGGTCCGGATCTTGCCGTTTCATACCTATGTCTGACTTGACATCTGACAGCTGTATCCACTGAGATTGACATTTTCGTTCCGCCGTGGATACTGAGGTATGGACCTCAAACGAAGCGAGACACATCTTTTAACCACCCTGTCTGTGATAATTCTGGGCCACTCATATGGTTTAAACTAAATCTGCCAGCTTCTGAATATTGTGTTGAATGTTTCCTTCGAGTACTTCCGGACAGGTTGAACTGGAGTTATGTTCTGGTACCGCAACCTTAGCACGATCTAGTTGATTCTCAGGATATAAAACCTTTGGTTAGATTGTGAGCCGTTAACAGGGCCCCTGATGGCGAGTGCCAATGCTGTATCTAGGAGCAACACTTATTCCTCAAACACTGGGCTTAGAGGGCAGTGTATTGTCTCAACAGCGAGTCTACCATACAACAATATAGCGGTAAGCCAAATTCCATAAAATGACAACTCACAGCACCTTGGCTGTAAGTCCCGCATCTCTACTCTGTGAAGAAGGCTTGATGCGTAAGCCACACTTATTATCCTTCTCCACAAGCTCACAGGATTGATTCAATGGTAGCCTAAATTGTAGCTTGAGTGACATTCGTGTAAGACATATTACGTAGTATACTTTAACCTCGGACCAAGACGCCCTAATCGGGTCGAACCGGACATAACCTGCCGACGGCTTTCTGCCGCTGGATGAAACAGTTCGGGCAGCCTAGTATGTCAAGCTAGTTGTCTTCGCCCGTGACGAATCTTGTGCGATCTCAAGCTGGAATCCGCTAGCTGCCTGTAAACGCTTTACATCAGTTTACCTTCTCGATTCGGGGTGATCGTTGCATCACTGGAACTGATACCGGATGGAAGGCTACTCCGCAATTTAAAGTACATATCTTGGGACAAGCGACATTCAGCAAAATATGATTTGATCATTGTTATTGAGTCGACTCATTCCTAAACCCTAGACAGGCTTCATGACATTCATGCAATACTGGAGTGAAAATAAATATATCCAGGGACGACGTCCAAACGCTGCTTATGTTACTTATTCTTATTGCCTTTTTCCTTTAACTAGAAATCATACTCGAAACGATTTGTGAATCCTTTTGAACTTGGCCGCCCCCAGTAGATGCTTTGTAACAGCGGCTGAACGGCCTAGATCTCTAAAGTGCGGCAAATCAATTGATCAGTGATGGCGCTCAATGTGTTGTCTTGGGTCGTATCCTAAGCTGGCAAGTCAAATGTCATTTCTTAACTCCCACACGGGCAGCAATCCCAGAGTTTGATATCGTCCAGTGTCAATGAGTTTGCTTAGCTTAATGCTGAGATGTCCATCGAATGCCGCAAGAAAGCTATCATCAACCTAAAACGGAATTATTTCCGACTTCGGAAACAATTTAGTCACACGATTCATTCAACCGACAAGGGCAGGTAGGCTATTCCACACCGACGAGAATTTGCTACGGGTCAACTTCATCCCTGGTGCAATCCGACGGAAATAACTGTTTCTTACAGCTGACAGCCGATTGAGACATGCGCCAATCAAAGGTTATCGAAGGCATTCCAATAGCGCCACGTTTTAACTTCGAACCTATCACACTCTGTTGGTGGAGTAAAGCTCAGCGATTAACTGACAGTTTTGTCTCAGATTGAGCACGATCATCTCGACCCTTGGGCGTCATATTACCATGTTCACGGTGGTTAACACAGCCCTCACCCTTGATGCAAGTGACGCCGGTGTAATCTCTCCGTTAGTTTGAACGGAGTGATTCGTGCGCGTTCTGAGACAAAGTCCTGTCACAAATCAGGATCTTACTACGGACCAGGAAGTCTTGCGATCAGCGTCTCTCAGATCAGTATCTTCGTAACCATGGCATCTCCGCCAGTTGATGCAACTTATATAGTGGTACGCTTTCTATGCCAGCTGTAAGGGTTTCTGCCTAGAGTCTCAATAAACTAGATTTCATTGAATAAATAGTCTGCGTCTGCTTTAGTAACAGAAGTAAAGTCGCTGTGGCACCGCGAACTCCATAGTACATTGGCGAGCTATTCTTCTTGTACTCTTGCCTCATCGAAGAGAACTCTATACCCCCATGTCGCCCTTCCTAACGGCAACCATGAGAGGGGTCCAGTATTGTTGATTGACACATTCAGGCTTCATGCCATTCCCCATCAATGGCTTGACAACATTCCCATGACGGCTTCTGTAACCATGGATACCAAAGTGGCCCTCTTCCACTATCGTACTTCAATTTGGTTTTTGCATTTCGGTGTAGAAGAAGCAACGAGACAGCTTCATGTCCATATGATGTCGCTTCAGTTAGTGCACAGAAAATGCTATGATCCTCACTCTCGAAGTTAGTTCTCAAATTGTAAAGCAACTCTACGAAGTTTGTGTGTCCAGCAGACGCCATAATAATTAGGGTAGTGCGACTACTGAGAAGATGAGGCACACCCGACCATCCACAGTTTTCACATGCACTCCATGGCCTACGAGCACCTGACCAGTTGATCATATTTGGCTCGCTAGCTAATGTCAAGGCCTCGAACGCGCTCTTCAAAAGACCTTTGACTAAATCTGTGTAGTCAGGAAGCTGACTCTGATCCGGCTGCAGCATGCTATTAGGGTTGGGCTCATGACTCACAAGGACCTATGTCCCTTTACTTGTCGGTTCCCTAACTCTGTGTTCTGTGTTACAGAGAACACCCAGTGACCAACATTGTACGTTGCATGGGTTGTAGGTGAGAGCGATGGCAGGAGGCTATAACAAATTCTATCGAGTTGCACTGATTGACCTAGGCAACAGAGCTGGTTAAGCATAACGGATTCATCATGTAGTTTGTTTGCTAAAACTTAACCTGCAGTTGTAATAGAAATAAGGTCTAAACTGTCAGCCTGCAGCTAGGATATAGACTGGGTAGAACTCATGGAGCTGCTGTTGTGGTTCTACACTACATTTTGAGGGAAGTGGGTATACAAAGGTCACGGAATATAAATCAGCGGTAGGGATATTTGAGTGCATTAATGTATTATTGATAACTGCATGTTTTATAGAATACACAGATCGAGAGCTATAAGCACTAGAATAGCGAGGCTCCGATAACGACAGCCATCACAAGTCCCATAGCACCAGCCTGAGCACTTGCAAGCTTCATGGCTGAAGAGGGTGTTGTAGAGACTGACGCAGCAGGAGTTTGTGCTGCAGAAGCCGCGTCTGAAGTACCGGCGGTAGCAGTGGTAGCGGCTGCAGCAGTGCTGGAAGTCTCAGTCTCAACAGCATCAGCGGAATCGGTAACTGCGGTTGTGGCTGCCGTCTTCTCAGCTGTCTTGGCAGTTGTCACCGATGTCGAAGCATCCTTCTTGGCGCCAAATTCCTCAATATCCAGGATATAAGTGCTGTTTCCGCTGTTGTTATCCTGCTCAACGCTGGCCCAGCTCTCCTTTCCATCGGTGCCGAGCGAAACACAGGCCTTGCGGAACGAGTTGCTGGCACAAATGCTGTTGCCATCACTGTAAACAGCACCGCCAGCGTTGGTGCACGAGACGAAAAGCTGCGTGACGAGAATGCCCATGTTGTCAAAGAAGTCCTCGTCCGTGTTGGACGTGAGACAGTTGCGGCACCCGTCCATGGAGCCGTACCAACCGTCTGGGTTGGGAATGCATACGCATTCTTCAGTGTCCTCCTTGGGCCACTTGAGCTTCTGGCACTTGAGCATGGCCTGGTAGATGGGCCAGCAGCCGCAGTCGTCGAGTTTGGAAGGGCTGTCCTCGGCTTCCTTGGTCTTGGACCAGCCGTTGGGCTCGGCAGAGGTGAAGCCGGACAGGGCAACAAGTGCCGCGAAAGTGGTTGAAAACTGCATTATAAAGGTTGTTTAGAAGTAGAATTTTAACGAATGACGATGGTGAAACGAGTGTTGTCCAGCAGAGAGGCGGTGTTGAGAAGTCTGGGCCTGGTGAGATTTTAAGACGAGACTCTGCCTCAACGGGTAATCTTAAAAGACATGGGTTGTGGGTAGCAATTTCCGGGTCTAGGCTTCCGCATCCATAATCCTTCTAGTTAGCTTGCTTAGGGTCTTGGCATCAAGTTAACGCTTCATTTATGAACCTCAAAGCTTTCAGCATCGCCTTGTTCGAAGCGCCACTAATGCTGCTACTGATCTCACATGCTTTCCCAGATTCTTGGATGGCTGTGGTAACAAGCACAAATCGCTCAAAACGAGAGACAAAACCTTGTTCACCATTGAAGGACTTGCGAAGGATTCAGGCTATCCCCAGATGGAAATGCCCGAGGCCAGGGTTTAAATGGAGTCTCCGCTCCACCGGGTAAGGCACATAGACACTAACTGTTTCATGGCGGCCAACACAGGAAACAAGATGAACCCGATGTACTGATCAATGCAGGGGTATGCTTCGCTAGAACGAATCAGAATGCGCTTGTGTCAAACCACTTACACGCATCTAGACTGGCCTCTTGCAAGTCTTTCAGGGGTTGCAGCCTTGTGGGTTTTGATAACAGTCATGGGATTCTGTCGTTTTGCCTACATTTCCATTATCAAGGCGAGGCGGTTCACCGATTTGTGTGACATTAGATAAAGTCCAGTCAACGTGCTGGCTATCTTCGCGACTTCCACGCCTCCCCGAGGTCATTCTTTCAGTGCACAACTTCACATAGACAGACACCACAAATGAAAATGACGAGTACCCCTCTGTGAAACTGTTATGGGCACAAAATTAGATAAGTTGTTTGATGCGTTTGTATGCTCGAACCCAAAGATTGTGTCGTTAGTACAGGGTATGTTAATGGCTGATGTCGAGTCATAGCCTTGGCGACGGAAATAACGGCATCTTGCTTGGATGCCAAGTCGCTTTGCTTGGGATCTCCACTACACTCGTCCCAGGTGAAAATTCGGTGGGACAAAGTCGGTGGAGTAGTCCGGTGACACGTCCACACGTAGGTCGCGAACATGTCATTCGTAGAACCTCCACCAAAACTTGAAACGTTATGTAGTAGATAAAGAAACAGTTCAAACTTGAAATACAATACTGATAGCTTTATTCATTGCAACAGCAACAGCGTCAACGGAGACAGAAATGGGTGATGAAGTTCATTCGCTATGTACGAGGTTTGTGCGTCATTGAAGGCATGTTCATGGATCTGCCACCCTAAACAATCCTTCTCTACCAGTACGTTCACCAACCCTATAACGTTGGTCACCAGCTTTGACTCGCTTGCGCCAAGCTGTCAGAACATGACAGTCAACTGCAGTGAACTGGGTATTGTGTTAAACCCAGCCTCGTAGCTTGCATGAATTCTGAACAAGACTTCTCAAGTTGCAGTATCAGCCCTCAAAATGATGAAGGTATCTTCCATGTCTCTTTTGAATCTGTCTTCCTGTGTTCGTGAGAACCTTGCTCATTAAATGCTCTCACAAGATGAAAATGATATTGTAGTAGCCACCAGTGCTCACTTGAGTTCTGTCAGCTCTTGAGTTGATTGAGACCGTCTGTCGATATGATTTGACAAAGGAAGGGGGCCATAGTCATATAGATGCTCCCGAATTACTGCTAGTTACTGGGTCGTGGAATAAATCCAAACTGATATAATAGATAACACAGTGGAGGCTCACTCGCGCTTGGCGGGCCCTTCGGGGGGGCGGCAGATCCTGGTTCGAATCCTGGGTTTGGACCTTATAATTTTTAAACCCTTTTCGCAGGGACCGAAAGTGATCCAACAGTGTTATCTCTTATATGTGACTTCGCAGATGAAGCTTGAGTAAGCTTTTTATTGGGATCTGCCTTTATACCCATTGAAGCTGGAGGTTTCTTTAGAAGTTATCTTGTAAGTTTTGTGTTAAACCTTGGTCGGTACCCAGAGGGATATTGCTGTAAAGTTCAAACTCAACTCGAACTCAGGTCCGGGGTCGTGGAAGGACACATTATTTCAGCAGATCCTGTCTAAAAAAAACATCTCTCATGTCTCTAAAGACAATTGCGTAAGGACTGTTGGGTTTTGGTTGCTTGATGCTACTTCCGCACGATCAACAAAGGTTGTATATACGGGACACAATAACAAAAGGCTCGCAGTCCCATGTCCAGCTTATATACCACGAGGGACTTTACATATATCTTTCTTCTGGGACGTTCTTAGCGCATTGTACCCAGGTCAGAAAACGATTATCAATTATCATTGGGCGGCTGTTTCACACTTATACCTATAGTATCTGGTATCCTAGACTTCAGACTCATGACGGCGGGGGCAAGTGCGACTCGATAGTCAGTGCAGACTCAATTTTACAGATTACAAAGCTACCATCGATGAGGTTAGAAGTCGGACAGCGAATAACATTTATCTAGTCATTTGCAGGTTCCTGCAAGAATAGCCGCTCTTATTGTCATTTATACGTAGGCCCGAATCATTGCACATTCCGGATAGTCATCAGGCCTGGATGAATTTACGATGAGATGATGCGATACAATGACAATCCCGAGGCAGACCGCTGTAAGTGTACAGTTTCCCAATGATCCGTCCTACAATCGCCTCGAGAGCCACTGGTACATATGTCTTTGCAGCTTGGTTGGCAACTAATACTTGACTAGGTCGTGAGAGTCTCGAATGTCAAGTATCCTAGAGACTAAGAGTCTATGGCTCTCACAACGCCATGCACATTGAAGGATCCAGGCCTAGCACGACATCTTCTGAAGATATTGCTCACGAGGCCCGAAGCAAGGAGGTAAGGGAAGGGTAGGGAATTGCACTTGACATAACAAGGGTCCGCGGTCCGCGGTCTGTGGTCATAGGTCAGTCCATTCGGGCGGGGCAAATTATCGGGACGGTATGATGAGCGGCCCCGACAATGGGGATAGCGTCGAAGATCAGATACCCTAGGCTTACTCGTCTAAAAGGGACTTGATGCCCCATGCCAAAGTGACTTTGTTACGTTGTTAGGTACCACTGAAGGAGCCGGAAGTGAGAATTGGGAAAGCGCCGTTAGGCTGAATGCCCGATGGTATTGGCATTGGCGCAATCTGTTATCACGAGTGTGGTGGCCGAGACCTGTTTCATGGAGTAACGCTACGGTTGAAAAATAATTCCTCTTCAAACCCAGCTTGGTAGGATGGAAACTAAATTGAATTGCATGCTTCGCCCAATGCGGGGTGAAATTTTGCTGACAGGAATGTACCGGTACGACTGAGGCCAATCACAGTAGAATACTCTGTGCTTCTTAAGGCATCTCACTTCGGATGAGTTGTCTTCATGGCTGATTGCAGGGGTTCAGATCTGGGGACTGTTTCGTGTGACATCATGCAAGTCCACAAGGCATTGTTCGTGTATCGAATATTGAACAATGGGAATCGCGTTAGTGCTCTAGGACATGTTATCAATGAACATGACCAGTTTTGCGAATTTATCCGCGAAGAATCGTAGACCTAACATCCACAGCGAATCTTCTGGTTCAGACCTATACGCTGGAGCCAATAAGGAGAAAGTCCAGTGGTCCGATTGACCTGAAACAGGAAGCTCCGAGAGGGTACTTTTTTCTTTTCTTACACACAGCCACCTCTGTATGCAGTAATTACCGAACTTGTGCGAATTTGTAAATCTGGCAATCTTTGTTAGATGACTATTTACATACCATACATAGCTTCAATTTGTCCTCGCAATTCTGGGCAATTATCTATGTTCAAGGTGTATTGCAACCGCGCTTAATATCATGCAGTTTCTATTTCGCGCTAGAACATTAGATGTTTGCTGGAAATAGTCCGTGCCTGTTTTATATGACGGCATTTCAGGCAAGAGTAATTAAATGAGTACTGTCTCGCAACACGAGTTTTCATCAAACCCAGACTTGGAAATGACCGAAAAGGATGCTGACTTGTGAGGCGTATACGAGATGGTAATAACCCCATTGGTCTAATAAACTCATTGGTCCCGGGTAAGCAACAACTCATTTCTTCCCTACCGCTTAATCGAGGCAGTGCCAGACAAGTAATACGGGCGATCCTCCAAGACAGCCCAAGACTAGTCTCATCCTTTCCAAAAGTCTGGACCACGACTGGACCAGGGGACTATTTCTGGCTGACTCGGCACAAATGGCCAGACTCCTGACATACCCATGCCATGGATGGCCAACTAACTGCCCTATTGGAAACACCATTCCTCTTGAGGCTAAGCTTGCACACGACCCCTATTCCTGTTTGTCCAAGCCGACTCCACCAAAGGATCGTCTAAGCTGAGGACTCGGCACCTCGGCTTGACGTAAGAAATCTTCAAAGACCGCGCCAAGCCAATAAAATCTTAGAGAGAGTAAGAAATGGTGCCGAAGCTCCGATAATACGAAATTAGACGAGCGCAAACTAGTCGTCTAATGGGAACAGCCCACGCGACACTCAATTTTTACATAACATTAAGAATTAAAAAGGAGCTCCGAGGCTGAGGCGGTCCCTTTTTTCCCATCGTATCGGGTGCCCGAGGGCGCTTTGATGGGTTAATTATGGCGACTCCGGATGGTACGGACACCAACACTGACAGGACTGTTATTAATGAAACCCATGTACCCCATATTTTCCCGTTTTCCATCTCTCATTTTTTTCCTTCTGGAAAAGTTGGTCTTTGTTCTGTTGCATTTTATGACTCTGATCCCTGACTTGTTTGTGCTCAGTTTGTCCACGCTCATTCTGTCCTGTTGTGGCTCATTGTCTGCCTCAACAGGCTAACTTCCGTTCTTTCACGTACATTCGTTTATCATCAATATGGTCAGATTACCTTCTGTGCTGACGAGGTTGGCTTCTCGTCTTGCCAATCGACAATTTGTCTTTACATTTACCGCCTTGGCCATCATCGCAGCCAAGCTCTCACATATCCACAGCCACCGAACTGCCGTCGCTACAGCTCGAATCTTCACTTTCTTCGGTACATTTTTTATACAAGATATCATCCTTCTTCTCATAATACGGCTCCTCCTCGATCCTCCTCTGACAGCCAAGATCGCACACCACATTAGCACTGCTGTTGCTGGACTCTTCATCGTATACAATGTCGCTCTCGCTATTATCTCTGTTACCTTTTACCTCGTCTCTGGAGCCGAAATCCACTGGCAGAACATCAATATGGTCTCCGATCCCACGTCACGAGCCATCTTCCTTTCCGGTCTTGTTACCCTGATCCTGGTCACGTCAGCCCTGCTACTACTCAGCTGGCCAATCCAGAACATCTGCTACGCAACCTTCGGATGGGGCGCTGATATCGTGTCTTTCCCCTTCCTCTTCGCGGCTAGGGCAGCCAACCGTCTTGTGAGGAAGCGAAACATTTATGGTCAAATTCCTGAAGCCGAAGTTGAGACATCTGACAACCAATACTCTGATGGTGACGATGACTTGGCTATGGACTCTATTGACTTTGGAAAGTCACAAACTTCGTATTCTCGTCTTTCACAGCGCATGCGCAAGGCGTGTGGTGTTCGCATGCAACCCTCGACTGTGAGGCGTCTCCTTCACAGCATTCCTTACGTGTCTTGGCATGTGTTCATCTTGGCGCTGTTAGTGCTCTCCCTCGAACGACCCAGCGACCGGTCCTTGACTTTCCTTTCTTGGACTGCTGGACTTCTCCCATTCGTCGACATGTCTTCAACCTCGCCTATCCTGGACCAGCTGCCAGCACACTTTAAGGTTGGTATTCAACGCCAGTGGGACACAACGACAGCTGTCGCAGAACCACCCAAGCTCAGCTGGCTACCTAAGGGTGAGCCACTGGCCGGTTTCGAGGACTGGTACACCCCAGACGAGCTGCACTACAATGCCAGCTCTGATCCAACCAAGGTTTCGAACCTTCACAAGCCTCTGCGCGACGAGCTTCGTGATAAGTTGAAGGATGTTCCTGTGAAGCATGTCGTCCTGTTTCTCCTCGAAAGCACAAGAAACGACGTGTTTCCTATCAAGAAGGACGGGCCTATTTGGAACAAATTCCAGGATTCATTCTCTGACAAGAAAGTTCCTCAAGAAGCAGAGGAATGGATGTCTACGTTGATGTCTACCGCCAACTACATCACTGGCGACTATAACGACGGTTTCAAACACGATAAGACCCCCAAGCGTGGCGGTCCTCGATTCACTAACGCCTACACTTCCGCCACATACACTCTCAAGAGTCTCGAGGGAACGATCTGCGGCCTCAACCCTCTGATCGCAGACTTTAACCTCGACTACAAGCGTCACATCTACCAACCCTGTCTTCCTCAAATCTTTGAAGCGATGAACAAGGCCGACCCAGCTTCATCGCAATGGAAGTCCTACTTCATGCAAACTGCCAACATTCACTACGACAACCATGAAAAGCTCATGGCTGCTATGGGATACCCCGAGGAGAACACGATTGACCGCGATTGGCTTCGCAGCGACAAGGCGACACACGGCCCCGTTACGCTCGAGGACATCAACTACTTTGGTTTCCAGGAGGACCCGCTCGAAGACTACATCCGTGATACGTTTGACGACGCCAAAAAGAACAACGGAAGAGTTTTCCTTACACATATCACGAGCACAAGCCATCACGCCTATGGAATTCCTAAAAACGAAACATCTGTCCTTCTGGGATCAGGAAAGGAGATCAAGGAGCTTTCGGACTATGCCAATGCTGAGCGCTACGATGATAGGTGGATAAAGAAAGTGTTGGACCGCTTGGACAAGGAGGGTGTCGCCAACGAAACCTTGGTTATCTTTCTTGGTGATCACGGAGTGTCGCTGGTGGAGAACGGTAAGGCCTCGCCTTATTACAACCCCAGCGTTGGAGCGGATCATGTGCCGATGATCTTCTCTCACCCTCTTCTGCCTTCCTTTGATATCGATGATGCAGTTCACTCTACACAAGTCCTGCCTACTATCCTCGACATGCTTCTCGAGACTGGCTCATTGGAAGGCGTCAGTCGAGAAGCTGCCGAGTCACTACTACCCAACTACGAGGGTCAATCTCTGATAAGGCCCGTGGAAATGACGAACAACGCAACAGGCCAAGCGTACTGGCAATACACATGTGTTAATCCCGGCCGAGCGATGCTGAACATCCGAGACCCTCGTCACCCGGAGCGTCATTTAACCATTCCTCTAGTCGATAACGTCGAGTGGAGACTAAGTGACGTCTCAGTTGACCCACTGGAGACAGACGGCATTCAAGCCTTTGACTTCATCTCATTTTTGGAAGCTGTCGAGAAGAGATGGGGTGTTGAGTGGGCTAAGTGGGTGGAAGAAGGTGCTTTCATGACGAGGTGGCATGTGCAAGATAATGGAAAGCGTTTCAGATACGAGAGAAATCCAGATGTTAAGGAGACGAGGGACCAATGATTAGAATAATCTGATGATTTAAGTAGCGCAATAATTTAAGAAAGTAAAATTTATTCCAAGATGTATACCATTTTGTGACACCTGCTTGCCATCGAGTTCCAGCTCAATCATGGTTCCATGCCCCCTGCAGACAGGTTATGGCACATGTTCAAGTCCAGCTACGCCCATATCGATAGCGCCAGTTAGTGGCTTTAGCGCACCTCTGGATTACCCAATTAAGGCTTGCCTAGAACTTGAGCTTCAACGCAACAGGCTTAGACCGCCACCGCAGGTTATTACAATCATGAGACACTTGTGTAAATGTTGACAGCTGAACAAAGTGCGACGCACAGCCTGCTCCAGCTAGCTATTAAATAGGTGCAAGAGATCCCTTTCAGCTGTTTGTTTCCCCGGACTTTACCACGCTCATTTCCATACTGGGCAACTCGGCATTATTGTCACAATGTCAAAGAACGTTGGACCGGTAAGTTGACCTCAAGCATGAATGAGAACCGATGGCACTATATATACGAGATATAGAAATGTGGACTAATCTTCGGCCACGCGCAGGACGTTAGAAAAGAGATGGAGGAACGCCCTGACCTCTTTCACTGGGATAGTTTGGCCCAAATCTTGGAGATGGACGACGAAGACAACCATGAATTTTCTACAGCTATCATCTACGACTTCTGGAAGCAATGGCCGCACATTCTTCAGGACATGAAAAAAGCATGGTAAGGTATGCCAAATCTTGCGAAAGATCTTATGTAATTGACCTTCATCAGTGAAATCCGAGATCTCAACAGTATGAAGTCGATCGTCAACGCTATCCAGGGCTCAGCTAGCGCTTTAGGTGCTATCAAAATTGAGCGTGAGACGAGAAAGCTGAGGAATCTCGCAAATGGTAGAGACGAGAGGGGCGAGCAAAGGGTCGATGAGGCCGATGCACTGGAAAAAATGGGGGCGATCTTGGTAGTCGTAGAGGTCGAAGCAAAAGAGACGATGGATATCTTTGGACGATACGTGTCTGGAACAGATACAGACTCTGTTTGAGATCTGGTGGCTGGCAGATTTTACCACGAACCGAGCTCTTTGAAAGTTTGGTAACTTCGAATTCTTGGACGGTTTTATGATGGATTTAGCCAAGTCATCGATGAATCAACCGCATTAGGGCGAATAGTTGAAGCTATGTGAGATGGCGGCCAAGATACAATAAAGAATTTGTGCTATTGCCGACTCTTGAGTAAACCGATATGATGACAGAAACTACAAGAAGAAAGGGCAAGGTAGTCTCTTCACCGCTCGATAATACATTTAAGCTTTCTTAAACCTCTCCATTCTATAGGAACTCACTTATGATATGAATTCCAAACTAAATAATACTAGAACCGAATAATCATCAAACACCAAAGATTTACTTATAATACCCATATCGCTAAAACTTAGAACTATCTCTACGCTTGGACTAACGTTTCTATACAATCCATGTTCGTTTCACTTTTCATATTCTGTCTTTCCCCGTCTTTACCGTTGCTTACTATTTCATTTTAGGACTTTCTTCTTCTGATGGGTGCTTCGAGGGAGAAATCTAGTTTCCTCCTTAATAGTGACATGATATCCATAGTAACCTCTCTCGAGATTTGAGATCTTGTTAATAAGTGTTGCCAATATTGAACGGACGAGACATAGCTATGCCGCTCTTATACCAGCATTAGTGTAGACTATTCATGATGGCACGTTGAAATTTATAATTTCGGGTGAAGTCGATAAGATCATTCAGATGCCTCGTAAGTATCCCTATGCTGCACTTCGTGAAAAATGTCATCTTTGCAGTGATAAGAGACCCTCAGCGTCGAGGAAGCTGTCCTGCTATCTAAAGAGCTCTTGACGAGTTATTATTCAGTTCGAACAGCCGAGTGAATTACCGGATGGAATCTGTGAAGCCGTTGAAGGACAAGAATGGATGAGGTTGATCGTCCTTGGAGTGAGTGTGGTGGAGGCCCAGAACCTGGAGCAAGAAAGACTTGAGAAGATGTAGGGTTACCTGCCATTCGATCCATTCGGGAGACCCCTTCCTGACATTGGTTACTAGCTAGCCATGTCGAACTATGTTAATTGATGGGCCGTTTTGGATGGAAAGAATAGGGAGGCCAAAGAACACTGGCTAGTAAACCAAAAATTCTCCTTAATCGCCCACATACGTTGTGAGAAGCTTAGATGTGCACTAACAAATATTGCGGATTCAGGCAGTAAGTAAGCTAATAACCATGGTGCAATTACAGCTTAGCTACTACAAATGTATCGCGCAATTTAGTAGGGGATTCTATCTAGGAGAATTTTGCCGCGGCGCGTGGTACTTACAGTAAGATTCGAGGTATGTACCCATCTTCAGCTCAATTAACTGAACTAAGGCATCTGATTGAACGACAAAGTTGCCCGCTGAAGACGCCCAATCCTTCAAAACAGAGCCAATTTAGTACACTGTAGCCCCTGAAGCTTGTGCCCGCGCCACCCTAGGAAAAGCGTCAGCTTTTAGCAGTCAACAGTCCATCTTAGCTTTGGGTCGTTTCTATTGATTGCCGGACATGGGAAATTGGTCAAAAACAAAAAGAATTTACGATACGAAACAATCGTATTTATACCTAAAGATACCTGAGTGCCATCATCCAACCCTCTGTTCATATTTTCTTCAACTTCTGTGAGACACCATGGTTCAAGCCAACACTTTCCTGGTGGCGTTAGCCGCTGGCTTTGTACACAACATCGATGCTGGGGCTTGCAAGCCAAAGTCGCAAGTTTTTTGATGAAATATCTTCGACTACAATCGTCGAATCATCGACGTCCTTGGTCGAGTCCTCCAGTACGATTGGAACAACTAGCACAACGAGCCCTCAATCATGACTGACATCACGATCCCTATTACTACATCGACTCTCGCCTCCTTCTGTTGCACCGTCAGAGCCCATTTGCGCCGGACGTGGCGCTTGCCATGCTCCGCCTTGCAATTCCTCTCAACAGAGGACCCTTCTCCACAGTCAAGGCATGCCGTGATAGATGCGTCGCCGATGACGGTTGTAAGGCATTTATTTATGAGCCTTGTCTTCAAATTTGTTATTTTCTCGGAGACGTGGTCGCCAAATCAGGTTTTTACACCGCCGATTTCAACAATTATTTTTACGAGCTATTTTGCGCGATTGAATAGGTGCGGGATTGGTTGAGATTCTGGAAGATCTACAGCAAGATACACTTTTACATTGGATTTCTTTTATTGGCCTTTTATATAGAAGTTGGTTAAGAATTCGAGTTTGAGGAATGTATTCATTAAGCCAGGTTATCGCTGTACATATTGCAGGCCCTAATTCGTATGCGTGCTTCAAATGCGCCTCTCCTCAAACCCCGCCATCAAACCTTCTCTCCCTGTTTGAGGATGATTATAATTGACAGGATAATATTCCGTTTCCATATTGCGCTTGCTCTCATGTCCATATTGTTGTGAGCCCGTCGGATATTGGCTAGGAATTGAGGCAGGTTCACGCAGAGTTACCAACTTTCTATCTACTGTCAGAAGCTGTCTGTTCTCCACGCGCTGCAAGGCTACGTTGGGATCGCGCATCACATAGCCAGGCTTCGCACTCTTCGTCTCTGCTGTACTATGAATGAGGTTGGCTAAGAGCGAGCTGGCCCAATGAGCATCAGCAAAGATCATAAGCGCAAGCCAGAGCACCATGGCCATGACTAGAGCAAGACAGCTGAGAGCGAGCTGTAAACGAGACATGGCAACAATGAGTTCCTCCACGCTAATCTGGACCAGAGACGGGTCAATGCTGACACTATATGCTCTTGCAGTAAGTAGTGACTCCAAACTCTGGGCATTGTCTCTGATCCAATTCAAACCGTCGTGGTCAAGCGACTTGGAGCTGACGTTCGATCGACCATCGCCTAGACCATGGGCTACCATCACGGCAGCGGTATCGACCTGACCGAAGAACACGGGATCTGGAACTGTGTTATGTCCGAGGCAGTCTAACCGACCGAGTTTGCCTCCATAAGCCTCGTTCTGGGAATTCGACTTTTCGCATGGTGCGAGCGGCTCCGGTGCCTTGGCGATGGTCTCGGATCGAATGACGGTCATGTTCGTACTTGTAAGGCTGATAAGGGAGTAGTCGGAGCCACCATCACTCGTACCACTCGATACCATGTAGAAACCCCACGTGCTTTGGAGAGTGGACCGATTGCTGTTACCGACAGTATTGACTCCGTAGTGATAACTCATGTTTTGGCTTTGCGCGTCCATCATCATTTCGACGATATGGCCAGTGGATGGGATTCTTCTTTCGGTTTCGTCGAGATGTCCCGTTCGTTCCACGAGATCCGATACCTCCTTCTTATTGAAAAGAGTTCCCGAGGTTGTAAGCATTGTAACTTTCAACGTAGACTGGAAGAAGGTGTGGCGCCTCTTGCCCTTTGTCACAGTGAAGACCTGGTTCATAAACGCCGAGCCACCGCCTGCACCGAACGAAAACCAGATGTTGTCATATCGGTTAGGCCAGATGAACCTCGATTCCGCCTCCCTATCTGAATAGACGTCCCAATGAACTTCGGGCCTCCCAGCAATGTTCCCGGCGACAAAGTCCCGTGCAAAAACGTTCTCGAAAGTGCTGTTCCACGCGAAGTATCCATCCTCCTCTGTAGTTTCGACAGAGTAGGTCTTCTTAAGCACTGTTGGGTTGGGTGAATACCCGAGGCCCGCATCGATGGAGACGGAGAGGCCCTCGTTGTCAAGCCAAATTCGAGGACCTATGGTTCCCAATCCCGTTGGAGGCACAACCTCTGGCGCACCATCAGTGTTGGAGACTTGCCCCGTCAATGTGTAGTTGAGACCAGGGGGAAAAAGGTCAGAGCCAATGAGTTGTGGCAGGGTCTTCGTGGTGCTATCGAGCCCGATAGGGTCCAGGAAGAGCTGAACTATGTATGGTGGGTTTTCGTTCCTTTGACTCTGATAGTCAGCGATCGTCGCATCATAAGCTTTGAAGATGTAACCCGGAGCATCTAATGCCCAAAGAAGGGTGCCATAAAGCGACAAGACAATGTTCAAAAGACTGAAGGCTAGCACGACAAGACCTGCTCGCGATAACCCGCGTGATGAAATGTAGAGGGTGCGCTGAATGTAGTCTTCTGTGAACATAAGGTAGGATGTGAACTGGTTTGAGCGGGCCGCTATCAGCGAGAAAAGTTTGTAGACGAAGATGCCCATAAACAGTTCAGCGCATTTGAAGATGATCGACTTGACAGCATTGTGGTACAGTGGTATAGAGGACTTGATGAACGAAGAAGTGGTTTCTAGCATTGCGCCGGTGTTACTGCAAGCCGTTCTACCTAGAGGAACCAAGGAAGAAGATGTGGAATGTTTCGCGGGGGGAGGGCCCGTCTTATCATTTCCTTGGCAATGCTTCACCTTGCCACTTGGATGCAGATGCCCTTACCAGAATCCCTGTCGAATTTTTTGATAGCAGCCTCTTAAAGTGAAGGTCTCGACGCTACGGGGTGACAAAGACAGCAAAGTGGTTTCTAATGATTGGTATAACGGCGAAGTGGCGTTGAACTTTTCCTTTTATGGCTAGACATGATATTCAGCTGAAGTTGAAAACCGTTAGTCTTTGCAAGGGGCCAGGTCAGGGGTCCCTCGAAGCACGGTAGTTGATTCGCTTGAACTTTTGGGTTACAGTTAAGCTTCCGCATATAGCGCAATAATTCCGTTTGTTTCTGTACGTCTGTATGCGACCATGGTGAGGTTGTTAACTGAAGCTTGTTAACTAGCGTCGGACAGATTACTACAAAGAGTCGGCACTTTGCTGAACTGCTATTCACATGAGGTATCTCACTACATGAAGAATACCTCAAACCAAGAGCAGACAAGACGCATGAAAAAGCACGTCAGTGAGCTAATGCCTAAGTATCTTTCTATTGACAGTCTAGTGTGCTCGAATGATTGTCAACAAACATATGCACAGACCTATCTCTCATGTTGTTTCCTCCATTCTTGGAACCATACGCGCAATTGTTCATCCGCATACTCCCATGTTGGCGGCGGAGAAAAGTCTTTGGCAGACCTGTGAGCACAATCCGGGTCCAAGTAAGAGAATTCCCTTGGCCTCAACATGTAATCCACCTTCATCATCTCAACAAATGTCCAGCGATTCAGTTTTTTTCTTAGAAACTACATCCACTTCTCGGAGCCATAGTCTTCCAACCCTCCGACATAATCATGTCGCAGAGCCAGTGACTTGTCTAGTATGTGTGAATCGATAACGAGATTTCGGTCTCCGAGAGTCCAGTGCCGGTTCTCCCTATCCAACTGCCATTTGATCGAAAAGACGTTACTTTCGAGGATATAGTCCGGAATGGTGACACCTCGCGGCAGACTAGATAGCCTGATAATGAATGTTTCTGGACCTCCAACCTGCTGTAGTTGCTGTTGAGTATCAGAAAGAAAGTCTGGGATCTCATCAGGCCAGAGTAAGTCGCGAGTCATCCAGCCGTTTCTCGCATGGCGTCGCAGTACCTTTTTCATGTCATGGCTAAATTCCTTCAGGGTCAACATTTTGTGGTGCACGATGGTAAGTATAGGAAGTAGACAGTACAACTTGTTCCAAGAAATGAAACACAGACAGGCTGTCGTGCAAGCGTCGCTGATGATGTTGGCGACAGGTGGACGAAATGTTTTCACAATCTTGATTGATGGTTTCCTCCGGTCGCTAGCCTGATTGGGAGCAGTTCTCCGTTCATAAATCGGACTATCATCCCACGCCTTGAGCTGGTCGCTCAATACATACTGCTCATCATGGACCAAATAGTTAATGAAGGCTTCCGCTTTGGATCCTTTCAGCATATAGACGACGAAGCAGGAGTCTGCCGGGCTGCCAAAGCTCAAGAAGCTTTGTACAAAGCTTCCAGCCATAAGTCCACCACATGCTCCAAGCTCTGATCGAAAGTGAGAGGGATCATCGACGAATCCCTGGAGTTGCTTGTTGATATTAAGCAAGTAAGTGGAGTCCACCATATGGCGAATTAACCAGCGTAGGCGTTGGCATATAATGCGAAAATACCAGCAATACCGGTGTGGTGTAAGATTCTGTCCACGATATCCAGATTCGGTGAATGCTGGTCACTGAGCAGCTTAACGATTTTGGACGCCATGATGAAGATGGTTAAGTGCAATGTTGCTTCGCGATTAATACAGGAAGCAAAAGGTCCAAAAGAAAAAAAAGAGAAAAAAACAAAAACCTGAAGAGGTCATTCTTATAAAGTAGAGGCATATCAAAGTTTGCTGAGCATTCTATAAGCTTTGAGTTTAAAATGAGAAGATTTATGTATCTGTGGGCATTTGCCATGGAGACATGAATTAATCTTTTGCATTTACCTATGAAACTGCATCTTATCTCGACAGGGGCGCGAAAATATGGACCAAGTTAAAAGTATCAACGTGAAGGAATGCAATATGATGGTTGTTCCCACCTGAAGGCTGGCCAAGGCCAAATCTAGTGCATGAGCAAAAAAGTAAATCATTTTCCAACCCACAGTGATGGATTGGAAATCAGGCTATTTCAGAAGGTGAATTTCGACGATAAATCATTGCTGCTCTACAGATGGTCACTTAGCCTTGCCTTAGTTGGAGCTCAGGTGGTACTTACCTGAGCACCAATAAAGAGCCCACTTCAACATTCCAAGCAGCCCTGCCACGCCAACATAGGTGGTCGAAATCATCACCCCCTACTCTAGGATGCAGTCTTAAATCTAGGAGCATAAAACCCGTAGCATACCCTGGGTATTCTACTATGAGTTCTCATATTCCATATAAGAGTATATTGTTATCTAGCTATATTGAGTAGCAGTAATCTTGGAAACTCAAATAAACAGTCCAGCAGCTACAACTACTGCGTGGCTTGGCGTGGAGATAGTGGCAGATATATGCTGAGACCTGTTTCCTAGACCCTATTATCATCTCATGTCCCCTCACAGAATGATTGTAAGTGCGCAAGCAATTCCAGCAGCGATACCAGCTGACTTGACCATAATGCCGGATCCAACGTTGACATTGACGCCCGTCGCTGAGGCGGCATTTCCAGTCGAGGTTCCATTAGGCTTGGCAACAGAGGTTGCAAGATATTCGACGACATGGCCATGAGTCCAGGTCGAGTAAACCGTATAGCTCACATCTTCCTTGTTGACTTCAGCAGATGTGGTGACGGAGGAATGAGGTGCGTTGGTGACAGTGGTGATATCGGTGGACTGACTACCAGGAGCGGTGGTGACCTCGGACGATGCAAGTGGAGTTTGTGCTGCGATAGGCAGGGCGTAGAGAAGGGCTGCGAGGGCAATTGATCGTGCCATTTTGAGACTTTATTTCGATTTTAAACGAGCGTAGTGGTATAGAACGGAATTGGTAAGGAGTGTGATGTTGAGACGGTTAGAAAACACCAACGTGGAAAACATGATGGACTCTTTTATACGCGAGGTAACTCAATCCCGTGGGGCATTTGCGATGATGCAGATCGTTGCTCCAATAAGAATAGTACATAAAGCGGGTCCATTCTGATCCTTCTGGGCTATTTATATGTATAACGAAATGATATTTGTTAAGCGAGACAGCAGCTGATCCCGCTTGGACAATCTTGGCCTAAGTTTTGGGTCTAAGATATAATAAAGTCACTAAGCTATTTTGTCTGTCAGGCAAGTATAGTCACGTTTTCTGTGACTCTTATACAAGCACCTTAATCATTGTTCAGTCGTTATAATTTTATGGGATGTTCAGGAGGATAGATAAGGATGTAGGTCTGTCACATCCAGGTTATGATTAAGATAATGACGAGGTTGAATAGACTCCAGCTTCTATTTCTAACCTCTCGTCCAGTGACCTGGAGTCGATGATACGGAGGTTCTGCTCCCCAGATCTGGTCTTTGTTGAGTATAGATAGGTCGCTATGAGTTGTGTGCCCTGTTACACATATTTGTGAATGCCAAACTAGCTTCTCGACTGCATGAGTGAGTGTCCAGAGAACAAATTCATTCGTCCTGTGCAGCTTCTCCAACTGCGAGAGACAATTAGCCTGTTTAGTGATTGATACTAACATCCACCATCTTTAAGTATACGACTCACACAATCTCCATATAACCAACCTCGTAGAGCATTAATGCCAAATGCTTTCATTATTTTAACCATCGTTGAGGATCTGACACTTCCATTTTGTTATCTTACACTTTGTCTCCTCGAAACTCTGACCTCTGGTGTTTAGAAGGTAGGGACAAAAGTGTTATGTCGGGTTATGTTTCCTTGAAGCAGAAGTCTTGTGTCGTTTGTCTAAACCGTCAGATGAGTCATGAGAACGAGCAACATTCTGATGTCCATGACTAAGAGAAAACTGACTGGTCGGCGAAGTCATTCTTCCTTCCTTACCAGCTCACTCAGAGAGCACCACTTTGCTCGCCGCGGTCCTTCTTTCTTTATAGCACACTTGACATTTGGTTCATTCCCTTGTTCGTTCAGCACCTACCACAAGATCTTGTCTTCTTCATCTTCCCATCAACATTCGCATCTACTAGGACGCATTCATTAAGTCATCACTATCATCATCTTCAACCGTACCACCGCCGACGGATTCATTATGGAGGGTGATGACCTTTCCAACTTTGACTTTCAGAGGGCCTTGGATGAGGCTATGGAGAATGGCAATTTCGATGAGCTTATCAACTACTACAATGACGAAACGCCTGCCAAACGTGTGAGATGAGAATCCCCGACACCTACGGATGGTGTCTCCTCAGCACCCATGGATAGCATCTTTCCGACAATCCTAGATGATGTCTCGATGCCCGTCGATGATATAATACTAGGCAATCAACCAGGCCAGATTCCCCACCGCCAGTTGAAACATTCATCTCACCGAGAGACCTTCAAATGCCAGCCGATAGTGGCACCTGGGTACCCGCGATCACTGTCGAGCCGCCATTCGAAGGCCTTGCCGTACCAGACCATGATGGATGATTCGCAATGACGCTCATCGCAAGGTACTTCACTAGAAAGACATTGCATACCACAGGGACGAAATTGCCCGTTTTAATCGTACGAAAAATCGACATGATGTTAGCTATTGGATAGAGTGGCAATCAACAACGCTGTCTCATCTCAACGCGGTAGCCCATGCGCCTGCAATCCCAGATACGATGGATATGTCGGAAGAGGTCATCCGCCATTAGGAAGAGGGGGTAAAGATATTAGAAAAACGACTGCAATTTGTTAATGGCAGATTCCAGTTGCGGAAGGGAACACTGGAAGAACTGGAACGCCTCCTGTTGGATTGGCGCCATCGTCTTGAAACGTTCGGTGAGGAATGATGTTGAGGGGATATGAGAATTGGAGGATTATTCATTAGTATCAATATAAGTGTATGATAGACAATGCCACAGTCTTGTTCTGCTTTATGTGCCTTTGCTTTGATGGACCTATCATACTGAGCAAGTGTCCTGTGGTTTCAAGCTCGATACTCAGATCACTTCAATCACTTTGTTCCACTATACTATGTCACAGGGAGGGTCCGGACTAATCGTTGTTGCGGTAGCCTCAGCCGTATGTCATCCAGCGGATGATCGTGCCCACCGGCGAGTACGAACCGCTTGTGAGCCACGCCTTGTGGCCCTCGTGGAAGCGGTCGATCGCGGCGAAGCTCGTCTCGCACGCCGATTCCTCCGAGTCGTACGGGTCATCTTCGAAGAAGTGCTCCAGCATGACAACCCGGCTGCACCATAAGAAGCCGGCTAGAAAGCGGGTATGCGAGTGCGCCGGGGCCCAGCTGCCGTCCTCCTTGATGCCCAGCACAGCCGTAAAGTGTAGCAGCGGATTGCGATATTGCTTCCGTCCCAGCTTCTGCTTGATGTAGCTGAGATAGAAGCAGCAGTCGGCTCGGTCAAGTGCCTCCAACTCGGGATTATCCAAATCAGCCTCCTCTACCTCTAACCCAGCATGGGCGTCAGTGTCAGTGTCAGTGTCAGTGTCGGTACCTATGTCTGTATCTATGTCGGTATCTAGATCTATATCAGTATGTCTCTTCTTCTTCTTCTTCTTCTTCTTCTTCTTCTTCTTCTTCTTCTTCTCCTCCTTCTCCTTCTGCTACTGCTGCTGCTTCTCCTTTACCTTCCCTTTCTCTTCGCTCCTCTTAACGATGTCAGCCACAATATCGAGCTGCTGGATCACATCATTAAGATGCCCCCACTGCTTATCCGTAAACCGGACCCCGTGCTCCTCCTGTGCCCCGGCCTGTCCTAGCGGTAAGATACGGGCATAATAGCATAGAAAGCGCTCCTAGTAGCCGCTGTACCGCTGTATTGACTCTGCCTGCTGCTTGCGTCCGAACGGTTTCGTGCTCGGCTTCGTCGAGTCGATGCTGCCGAGCCACTTCAGCGTCTCGTCCGGCACCCTATCCAGGCGCTCTAGCCCTCGCGCCAGCTCTCGGGGGAAGCTTTCGGCCAGCACGCGCAGCCTCGCATTCGCATCTTGGTCCTCCTGCCTCCATAGCCTCTGCTCGCTTAACCTGGGCACGGGAGATAGACCGGCTTGATAGAGCTTGAGCTTATCCTTGCCCTGTAGATGTGCCGCCCACTTTATGAACTGCACCCATCGGGACTCCTGATCAATGCCGCCCGGCGGCCGCCTCTCCAAGTTCCTTCTCGCACCTTCTCACGAGCTTCAGCAGCCCGGCGTCGACACCGGTAGCGCCGGAGCCCTCTGCGGAGTTGCTGCTCCTGCTGCTCCCACGGCGGCCACGGCGGGTTCGAACCACCTCGACGATCCAGTATCTTGCGTGGGGAGCCCTCCGTAGCGACTGGAGCATGACCGGCTCCCAATTGCGTCGCTGCCTGCTGCTCTTGTCTCCTTCCTCAGTCTCTTCCTCCGTCTCTTCCTCCTCCTCTTCTTCCCCGTACCCTTCCTCTTCGTGATGCCTGGCCAGCATCTGGTGCCGGCCCCGATTCGATCGGTCGCGGGTCAGATGCCGGCAGCTCTTGCAGCTGAAGCCCGCGTACGTCTCCAGCCCGGCGATCGGGAGGGTTCCGTCGGCCGGCAGCAGTGCCTCGTCACTCTCGTCCGTCGGGTCCTGGAGCGTTCGGGGTTGCGAGCCTGACGGTGCGAAAGAAGCGGCGAATGCGACGACCTCCCGCAGCTATGCCCCGACGGTCCTGTGACAGTCGCGATAGTGACGCCTCACCTGATCCACGCCGGGCTTGATGGCCGCCGGGCAGAGGAGGCAGAGGAGGACATTGAGCTCTTCGCATAGCTGGATGACCTGCTGACCTCCTCCTGCCATAGTGTTATTGTTATGATCGTTAAGATCGCCGTTGGCATTAGTATGTGATGCACCACAAGGATCACAAGCATAAGGACGACAAGAAGAAGGATGGCAAGAAGGAAGACAAGAAGGAGAAGAAGCTAAAGTCAGAGCGTGATGTCATCGAGGAGCGCAGCCCCAAGAAGCACAAGGGCCATAAGGATAAGCACGAATGCGGCAAGCACGCTTCCTACAACGAGGAGAAGAAGGAATGCGTCTGCCACAAGAGTGGCGAGATCTTCGAGGCGAAGCACAAGAAGTGCAAGAAGCATATTTCCTTGTAAATTGCCCTCCACCACTGTGGTAAGCACTTCGGCAAGGAGCAAAAGTCTTGCCCTCACTCTAGGGGCGACAAGTGGCACCACATCAAGCGCAAGTACTCCAAGCACCAAGCGTGTCTGTGATCGACTCCTTGAGTGGCGTTGTAAGGGTTAAGCCGTGTACCGATATGGGTAAACAGACGCCTGCAGTCAGAGATGGAGTAAAGGTCTGGTTTATCGAGACAATGTACTAGAAATGTCGTTTGCCATTAGAGCCCTGTGGGCTAGCTTTCAATAACATCAAACATCCATTTTAAAGCTGATAATTCTGTGGAGTCTTACCTTGGTATGCATCCTCCTTCATTCACCGCTGTGCAGTTCGCGGCTACCGTTAGGTGAAGCTCGGCCACGATGTTGAACCCCTTGGAAGACGGCCACATTAAGCATATCATCAGCAGGGATTGCAGTGTAGAGGAAAAATCTGTCAAGTCATTCTGTGATCCTTGCTCCTGATACTTTGATCTTGGTCAACAAGGCCTGGAGTCCTCCATGAGTTCAAAGTAGCCGCGATCAGTCTTCACTTCCTATGGTAGACGGAAGCATGGGCAAGGGATGCTTGAGCTAGTAGACATCAAGTGTTAGAGTATGAGCAGGAAGTATGTAGGTCATGATACAGAGCAATGATTGAGTTGTCCTCGTATATTCATTTTGTAACCTCCCAAACGCCAAACATGAAATGATCGAAATATGTACCTCTTGTCTATCAGGGTATCATTCCTCCATAATTAATCCCTCTTCGCTTTCCACAGTCCAAAGATACCTGTAAAGATCAGGAATATTTGGACGAAAAGCATATATACACCACCTCCAATAAAGCAAACTGCCCCCACAGGATCCCTTGCTCCTCTCTTCAGAGCGCCAAGCATCCACTTGGCATCGCTCTTGGCTGTACCAACAACCCAGGTCAAAGGCGATGGCTTGGCGGGCTTTTGCTTAAGCTTGGGCCGGGATCCAGGGAACTCGGCGACTCCTTTCCTTTTACCTTCCAAGTCTTTGAGCGTCAGACTGTGGTTCTCATGTTGGCGGTTACGGACGCTCTCTTTTGTAAGCATGCCTCTGATTGTATCCTTTTCAGAGGCCGTGTTGTGGTTCCACCATTCTTCCACAGCAGTGAACATGTATTTCTGGATAGCAGTTTTGTGACGTCCGGGAAAGGCGGGATGGTGCATAATTGTCAAGATCTGGCGGATGGCCTCTTCTTCGTCACGGAAAGGGTCGTCCCAGCACTTTACTACCTGCTGGGTAGTCCAGTTGGTAGTAACGGTTGACACAAGACCCGCTGGCTGGTTCAGAACGTTACTGAAATGGTCTTTCGAGATGTCGGAGTGGCTCGGATCCGATCCTTCACCGTCAAGGTAAACCTCTGCCGAGGTAGACTTTGCAGCTTCCGCGTCGACACGTTCCTTGGCTGCCTTGAGCGCATTGCGAAGTTGCATGATTGAACTCTCGATCATAAGACTCAAATACTTGAAAACAAGCTGATCCGTATATTTGCCCAACTGTGTACTCAAATCTTCAGACAGCGGCTCGTCGTCATGCGTCTCGGTACGTTCCTGAATCCATTTCTTTATACGATCATGAAGGTAGAAAATTGGTTCGATGGTTTGCCAGAGATTGTTGGCGTCAAGGTTGCTCTCTGCTGTTGTGCTAACCTTCTTGGATTCTTCTGCTTTCTGGAATAGAACACCAACGCTTTCGAGTTGTTGTAAAATAGGGTCGTGGATTGTGCTGTTGCAAGCAAGTTTGCTGAGTGCTTCGATGGCAGCTTTGAGAATGTCGTACAAATGCTGGAACGCGATTTCTCCGATGTTCATCTCCTGCGAAAGTTAGCATAGGCTTCAGCGGGGGCGCAAGCTCGTACGTTTTCCAAGTTCTCCAATGACCCCTTGCATTGAAGAACAGCCATATCATCGGCCTCGCCTAAGAGACTGTGAAAGATATCAAGCATGCCAAACGTTCCCGTAACAATAGGCGGCACCATTCGTCCTCTCCATCCCGGCGTCTGAACACGACAAGCATCGCCAACAAAGGCGAAAACATCCGATTCGCCAAGCTCCTGCAGACATAGTTCGGTAAAGTTGCTATGGGCTGAGAAATCTTCGAGAGTATGTAACGCTGCGCCGAGGTGAATAAAAGCTTCCTTCTTTGACTTTGGGTCTTTGTCGCGGCCGAGGCGGATGCATTCGCGGAGTTGGCGCGTGACGTAATCAGCTGATGTATCCCAACCGTGTCCAGAATTTGCGATATAATTCTTCATGCCCGTCCTTGGATCGAACTCGAGTTCCCTGGGATCGACAGGCCCTCGAAGTCTCTCATCGACATCTTTCGCATTGTCCGGATAGCCTTTCGGGTTGTCGATGTGTTCAACGTGCGTGTAGCATCCCAGCCTCTCACGCGTGACGTCAAACTCATCCGTCGCAAACCCAAATTCCATGAACCCCAAAATGCTCACGATCGCTCTCAACACAGGCTCGGGCACCGTCTCAAGACCTGTTGTGTCGATGATTTGCGAAAAGTCTCTCAACCAATTCCCGAAGTAGATCTGGCGTCGCTCAAGAGCCGTAAAACGGTAGTGAGTTATAAAGCTTGCCGGCAAATAACGCAGAGCCTCTGCAATGTCGCCATGTCGCCAAACATAACCGTTGAATGAGCTAGTTCCGGCCACTTCACCGGCGCCAAAGGCTGATGCGCGCCCGGCGAAGAGGAGGCACACGAGGCTGACGAGCAGTATTTTTGTCGTGAGCGAGAATGTCATTGTTGTGAGGGTTGTTGGGGAACGTCGTGTGACGTCATGGAATGCTTGGAGATGGCGGAAAAGAGAAATTGATGGACACGCCAGACACGGATTTTTGGGGACCCGGAATATCTTATAACCGGGCCGAGGCTGAGGTTGGCTCATGATCTCACCCTCACAACACGCTTAGGCATGTCTCAATCGAGATCAGCATGTGAAGATAAGAGATACTGGCAACTTGGCCTACAGGCTATTATATCAGAAGTAGCTCTTAACTGGTTCGGCATGGGACCTTGACGCCCAATTGTAAATGTTGTAAATTTCGGGGTGTTTGTTTTTCTGGCTGAATGTAGCTTGGCTGCTACTTGTTGGGTTCTGCGAGTCTCTAGGGTAGCTTCGTAGCACAAGGTGATAATTGCAAAATGCTTCAGGGCTTCAGCACGGTAATGGTCCTAACTCATTCGTGCGAGAGGATACCGGGACAGTTGGATCTTGACGATATACATGTTGATGGAGGAATGAAAAGAATCAGTCAGAGAACACGCACTTCTTCTCTGCATTAATGATTTACTCTTGCCATTCGGTACACGATTGCCTGTTATCCTTTGTGCCTTATCTGTTATCAGCGATACAACCAACGTATCTTATCCCATGAGCCTTATCAGCCGATGTAATGATAGCTTGACTGGAGCTCAGTGTGTCATGGTCTGAGGTGATCAGAAACGCCCCGCCCAACACGAATGAGCTTGAGATCCACTGGACCTTGCAGTACAGTACATATATCGGCATGGGGAAGATGATCCCCACGTGCAGGGAAACTGGGATTACGATGGAGAGCAGGCCAAGCAGTGATGGAGAATCAACTACTATTGGCCAAGAGCAATCCCTAACCCGTTCCACGCTGGTACTGTAGAACAAAGGCATTCTTGCGTTTCCGAGCTATCACTTTCTTGTGCTTCTCTTGGCTGGTAATTCTCGATGATCTATCAATATTTCACAATCTAGAGTTGACATCCTTGCCTTGTTTCGTAAGGGTGGCTGTCGGACGATCTTTCGCGCATGTGGCACGCGCAGACGCGCGAAGGGAGCTGCAAGATTGAGATTGATGATTAAGATGTCATGTATTGGGACCAGCCCTAATCTCATGTCTAAGTACTCCGTAATGAGCGTTCAATCGCTTTATGCTACCCAATTCCAGCGCCCGTAAATTCCAATGCGCAAGTTTCATTTGTTCGGCTTCAATCCCACATCGCCATTCCTCTTGTCCATAAATGCCTGCCCTTGCGACACCAAATTCTGTGGCCGCGCGAACAACATTGAAGTAGTGATAGGTGCATCAAAGTTTTGTCTTGTTCTGACGGCCAAGGCTGAGATCGGTTAGTAGAGAACATGATTTGTGTTTGAATCAACGGCTCACCAGCTACTGTGGCTGCGACTAGAACCATGGGAAGGGCTTTGTTGACGCGCGCCATACGAGAGATGGCTGGTTGTGGTTGAGGCGGGAAATCGAAGCGAGGAAGAGCTCCGCCAAAAGAGTTGGTAGTCATGATAACGGCTGTTATTGGTCTTGGTTTGTGAGGATAGGTGTAGTGGATTAAATGCTGTTGAGTGAATGATGTCCTTCAATGAAATGACTCTGCCACAATTTTATATCAATTCTTCGTCATATAGAGTCGAATATTTTCCCTCTCATCAAGTAATTCAACGTCGTCTTAGTCGGCTCGCTCCGCTGTAGTGAGCCAACGCCAAGTCAGACCACCATTTTCAGGGCAGATCTTACAGTGGTGCCAGCCCTCTAACAAAGTGGCGTGGAACTTGTGGGGTCGTGGTCTGCTTTCTCCAAACCCCAAAGTCATCGGTGTATCAAGTCTGCTGATATCTTCATGCGCAGCCAGTTGTAACAGGCAAACATTGACAATTGTTTGAGATCGAGGCGTGGAGAAATAGAACCACTCGACCTTGGGGTTTGAGATCGTGCCTATGTGAAGCAAGATTATCTACAGATACAGCATCTATCTCGGCCAGTTTCAATCTGTGTATCCAAGCGTCTCAGATCTCTCTTCCATCCACGGCCAGTTCAGTTGTTCCACTCATATATGCCAGTCAACACATTGAAAGCATCACTATAATATCTCAAACATAAAGAAACCACAAACAGCTGATATCAGTCATTATGTACTCAATGCTCTTACTTGGCGCCGCGAGAATAATTCGGAAATCAGCTCATTTCTCTCCGGCTCTTCGCGAACCACTCACCTTGAGCTTTACCCCAGCTCTCCGTGGGGATGCTCACGCTGCGCCAAAATTTGAACCTGTAATCGCTTATCTGTTTTATTCACGCGCCAATTAAAGTGGTATGATTGCCAATTTGCTGTATATGCCGCGCAGTTGAGCGTTATGTCATTAACCACGCACAACAACGACGGGCATGCGGACAGACGGACTCACCGAGAACTGCGAGACTCTAGATGAGACCTTGTGATGCATTAACATGCACTTGCGGAGCCGATATGGCTCGATAGCTGCTGAGATTTCTTCCGTCAAGATAAAATTTGGTGTTACGGTAGGTAAGATATGTACGCTTGAGAAGTTCTGATGCTATGATGCGCGACATGTTTTACTTACCAACCTTTTTCGAAAGACTTGGCCATGTTCACCAAGGCGGCCACTAAAATTAGTGCCTCCATGTTTTGAGTCCGGGACGCTAGCGGAGCCGCATGCTAATGGAAAATCGTACCATTGTGACTTTTAGCTTATGAGATATTAAATCGTATCTTGCTCGTATTATAGAAGCATTCATCTAATCCACTGGCGCATCTAAACTATACCTTGTAATCTTTGCATGTGACTACCCGGCGACTAAGCGACTCTATTGCGTTCTCAGAAAGACGATTTGTAGGACGGTACAACGGGGCTTTGATTCGAAACCCTGAGCCATGCAATTCGCTGAGCTACAAACAGATGTAGACTTCTTCGTATCTTTTGCACTATACGCAGGTGCCTAGTCTGATGTTCAAGACGGTGATAGATATTGCCCCCAACTCTCAGCTTCCACAAACCATGCACGTTCCTTGATAGAACTGTGTGGGATCGAACCCTGAACTCTTTAAAGACTCTGGACACCTTCAAGCGCCGAGTAATTATCGTAAATGCTTAATCTCGCTGTGTAAAAAATGTGTTTTTCATATAGAGGTTAACAAAAGCGTGAGGCTTTAGTATCCACCTAGCTTAGTACCCAGCCGAAACTGATACTCCCAGCGCGATAGCAAGAGATCCACTTGGAGTAAGGCATGCAGAAACGACCCGACGCTATCTGTTATACTATCACCAGTCAACTTCATAACTGTATATATATATATAATGCCTTTCCTTTCTACTAACGTATGCGACTGTCTAGTTTTTGAGGACTATCGACGTAGCGTTCATCGGGGCTGAGAGATCTTAAGTCCGTGGTAGCCGACAACCCGTGTTCCCCTCACCGAGAAACGACACTAAAATGAAGCCCGCTCACGAACTCCCTCCAGTAAGTGGAGGTGGAACGGCAATTACAATGCGGAGTTTGCGGAGTTTAAATAACTTATTAATCTCGAAATTTCAACTTCAATTGGTAGAATATATCAACAGCAAGTATTAAAACAAAAGAAATATGAGAGTTGCAATTGTGGGAGCCACCGGGGCTACCGGAAGATCCATTGTCAATGGCCTGTTGGAATCAGAGACTCAGTTTGTACGACGCCCGCCTCTCGTTGTGCGATGTGACTACTGATAACGAATAGGACATCACGGCTTTGGTTCGACCAAGCTCGATCGAAAAACCAGCTACTTCTGCTTTGAAGGAGAAAGGAGTCAAGATCGTCGCCATTGACCTTCGAGATTCCCAAGATGAACTTGTGGCTGCTTTGAGAGGAATCGACGTTGTCATCTCGGCTATCTATTATCAGGCACTTGGTGATGAAATTCCTATCGCAACAGCAGCCAAAGAGGCTGGTGTCAAGCGATATGTGCCCTGCTTCTTTGCCACCGTCGCGCCTAGGGGTGTCATGAAGGCCCGAGATATGGTAAGGACTCCCAAAGCCGCCAGCACTTTGACTTACTCATGATGTGTGCAGAAAGAGGAAATTCTAGACCACATCCAGCGTATTTATCTCCCATACACAATCATTGATGTCGGTTGGTGGTATCAAATCACTCTCCCACGAGTACCCTCTGGAAAGTTCGACAACTCCCTCACGGCTCCGAACAACAACATCATTCACGGCGGGAACAGTCCATCAGCCCTGGTAAACTTGGATGATATTGGTCGATACGTTGCTGTTATTATCAACGATCCTCGCACGATCAACAAAAGGGTCTTTGCATACACAGAATCCAAAACACAGAACGAGGTATTTGAACTGGTCGAAAAGATTACTGGTGAGAAGCCAGAGCGTACGGAGGTAAGTTTATGAAAAGACTCTGATACGAACAACTGGGAACTAATGATCCGACTGCAGATGTCCAAGGAACAGGTCGAAGCTCAGTTGGCACAGTTCAAAGATCCCGATGGGTTGTCGCAGGGTAGGGCTATCTTCGAGTATTGGATGTCGTGGGGTGTTCGTGGCGACAATACAGCAGAGAAAGCCGTGTACCTTGGCTATGTTCTGGCCAAAGACCTGTACCCTTCCCTTGAAGGTCAGAGCCTGGAGGAGTTTATCAGGGATGTCCTCGACGGCAAAGTGAAGAAGGCGTACTAGCCTCTTGGCACATGTACGCGAAGAGATCCATGGTCCCAACCACGTGTTTCAATCAACAGTTTGATCTATCCGGTTTTCAAAGTCTCGGTTCGAAAGTTTTAAACAGCATGCCCAGAAAAGCATATGCTGCGGAAGTCGGGGCAAACGAGAATTTAAGATGCAAGCTTTGGAGGCACAAAGCTCAGCTAGCTCAATCCACCTACTTGGCTTACTCTATAAAGGCAAACTGGAGTTCGATCGTGAACGTTATTTGCATAGTAGACTCACAGCCCTGAATCAGCAGCGCTGACACGGCTAAATGTGATCAAAATTCAGGCGCAAGTTGAGTGTACAATTACGAGATTGCTAAAGGTCCGCATGGGAATGGTCACTACTCAAACAAAGAGCTGATTATAATGCACCAGGACGGGAATGCCACAAGTGGTGTGGGCGGATAGCAAGAATGGACCATGTAGATCGACGACTTAGACCAGCTTTACTGCAGGTCATATTGGTGCCGAGGAATTCCCCGTCGAAGCGACGAACGTATCAGATAGAGTTGTTACCGCCACGTTTGCCCAGATCGTTGTCGCATCACCTGCAAGGAAGCCGGTTGATGGCAGGTATTTTCTCATGGGTGACCCATGTCATGATAGACCGGAGATGCGATGCGAAATCTTGCTTAATTTCCGTCGTCGAGATCTGGAATTAACCACGTGGAATAATGCATTGATCATAAACTACGGTAGCTCTGTTTGTCTTGGTCTGCAATTGGGTGGGTTCTGTTGTATTCAGGCACCGTACCTTGGTTCCGTTTTGTAACCGCGAAAGGAGCAGGGAAATCGTCAATGTCGCTGGATTGCATCCTGCAGATCCCTCGCGTTATGACCAGCTTAAAAACGTTTCTTGCTCTTAAGTACGAATTGTTTACGGAATAACTATCTATATAGAGTAGGTTATGAGTCAAGCCGAATTGAGGAATACTTATTGGACTCATGTCAAGCTGATCCGGTCCTTTCAAAAACCTTATACAAGTGTCAACAATGTAATTACATAAAAGCACAAGCGTCGACGAAAAAAGGGGACGTCAAAACATGCAGATCTGCATACTCAGTTATCCCACTAAGTCTGGGGGCCGAGACTGGTCTATAAGCAGCAACTGATTCATACTCTTGCCGAGTTCTTTCCAGCGCTATCAACTCTAACGCGTTTTAGGTTAGTGCTTCATCTCGGGGCTTGTTTTTAATCAACCGCGGAACAGTGGTCGGTCGTCTCTGGCGTAGCCTAGCCCCGGTACGAGTGTCCAGAAACGGTTGCGGCAGAGAAAATGAAAGAGAAGCCACGGTTCCATTCCGAAGCTGAAGATGTCATTAGTCGCCGAGGTTCAAAGTTTGCGTAGCGGAAATCTTAAAACACGTGGTGTACGTCTTGAAAGGATTTCAGTCGATTAACAGCCGGTAGACTAATGACGTTCAGACCTTCGAATATATTCAGCATTTGACACAACGCACCCTGGTCGATGGCATGCAGGTTGCTGCAATCTCTTAGCTTCAGCCCCTAAGGGCTACTTATAGGGACCGCAATATCCCATAAGGGTAATTATTACGTGGTAGTAAAACAGCGATGGAAACCTTCCGCGTTTGACCAACAACTGCTCAATCAGGCTAACTTGTCTTAAAGCCCACCTTGTAAGCTTCTTTTTTAACCGCCACCGAGTCCGGACACCTTCCCGAAAGGATCCATCGAGCGAAACTAGCAGCAGTGATGGCTGAAGCTGATAACAAACTAGCGATCCTTCAGGTTAGTTGTGCATCAATCGACAGTTCAAACTGAAAACTTTATCTCTGCCAGGGTTGCAAGGTTCCTGGGTTGAAAAATTGAATTAATTACCCACGTACCCGGGTGATCGCCCCCCCTGGGCCTGTCTTTCTGATTGTCCTGAAGATTCTCATCCTCAATTGCTTTGTTTCCGCAACGTAGATGTTTATTTCGTTGTCTTGTTCTCTTTTCGGTCGTTTTTTCTTGTAAGGAGGGGAGGGTAATCCTCCCTCTCGATAGCGTCGTCACCATGGTCAGCATCTCAGCTTCAATTGTACGTCTCGACTAAATCCCTCAACCTTGCCTTTGGCTGACATCTTCCAGGTTATTCAAGCAGTTCTCCTTGCTTTGGCGTTAATCGTTCTTCTCCTTCGTTCCTGGGCACGAGTCCTTGCCCACCAGCCGATCTTTAACCCTACCGATATGTTTGCCTGGGCTGGCTGGATTTTCACGCTGGGATGGTTCATCTGCTCGACATTGGCATTGCAAATCCTTATCGATAACCCCGCGATGACCGAAGAGCTTATAGTCGATTCGGAGGAATACCTAAAGGTACGGAGCGACAGACACTGGCACCAAGACGGTAGCGATAGGGCAAAGAACTAATATCGGGTCGCTTTCTAGATCGTCTTCGTGGCGCAGTATCTCTTCGACATTGGAATCTTCTTTCCCAAGATTTCGATTACGATGTTTTATTGGAGTTTGATTCCTAGGATCATGGGACGCTTGAGAAATGCATTAATAGGGGTTTCCGTCTATCTGGGCTGCTGCCTTGTTGCGACGATCCTGACGGATACTTTGATTTGCCAACCCATTTCAGACAACTGGTATGGCTTCGCCTTCGATGATGCCCGTGGAACAAACTAGCTAATCGTCTCAGGTCCATTCCGAACCAGCTCAAGTCGACATGGAACTCGTACGCCGCGTTTGTTATTCAATGGGTGCTGAACTGGTCTACAGACTTGGTTGCGTTCCTGTATCCCTTCTTCCTCCTCAAGCACATTGCACTTCGTAAAGAGCAGAAGCTTGCACTTATTGGTGTTTTCTCGTTGGGTGCTATCACCCTCATTGTCAGTCTATCACGATTCGTCGCATACAATGCGACTGATTTCGAACTCGAAGACGAGTCTGGCAGTACGTTGAATCCTACTTGAATTTATCTCTTTTTAGATCTAACCAGACCACAGACATCTTATCCACTGCAGAGATGAGCACAGCCGTCATTGTCGTTTGTCTCCCTGGCCTTCGAAGATTCATCGGACGCAGCAAATCACCAGGGCAGTCGACGGGTCCATCAAGTGGTTACGTCCAAACAACAGGCAACAACAACAACACACAAAGAACACGGCATCCACCATCAGCTTATCAAAAATGGGGTATCAGAGATGATGAGATTGGATTGGTCACAGACGTTCGTGCGGGCGACTCCACAGAATTGACAGATATCGAGAGAAGTAGCGAAGGAAAGAGCGTTTATGTGACACATAGTATCACATCTACTACTTAGACAGATAAAATTTAGATTTAAATGTAATCAATAATGATATAGAAATGTCCATGCTTGGTATCACTCGGAGGATCGACGATTTGTATACGAATTATCAGTGATACATATGGTAATGGTCCTTGAATACCATTGCTTGATAATGTCAAGGGCTCCACTCTACAGAGACAATCGCCCCCTCACGGTCGAACGTGGGTTATGATCTGAAGTCCCTATTTGAAGCAAAATGCGCAGATTCTACTCCCAGTACGTATGGACTGCTTTGAGCCCTATATGGCGCGTTTATACAGTTATGAGGAAAAGAGAAACAACGTTCAACTTGCCATATGGCCCCATAGAATGGATTAAGGGAGGTTAACACAAGGATCTGTAGCAGAACTGCTTACTCATAGAATTGAAGTACCCGAACATAAAAGGAAGGACCTTGAAGTATCAGTCCGCATTTGAAGGCACCCAGATGTTCAAAGTAGCAGCTCTACTGAATAAGACACAGACATCAAATGAGCTCCGAGTTACGCGCGATCAGCCTTTTAAGATGCACGATCAGTCAGCGAGGAGCAACTGTCAAATGAAATACGAAGTTAGTTTCGTGTGCTGTTCTGAAATGAGATTGATGGACTGAATATTCGAGCATTGTTTGCACCTAGTATTGGCGTAAAGGGCGTTAAGGCCGAACCACTACATATCATATTATGAAAACAGGGCAGGATAACACTAAGGAAACGTACTATGGTCTAGATTCGTATGACTGAACGAGGTATCTGGACGACGAGCAACGGACATCAGGGGGTTTGAAGTTCTTTATCCTAGAGATAGGTAGTTCTTCTTGCAGTACGACTACAACTTGGGATTCGCAAGAAGGTCCTGAATAGGATATTCACGAGGAAATAAGGCTACTGAATACTATAATAAAACCTCTTACGATTCATTTACAGATGTCGTGAGCTCTGCAAGCTGACCAGACTCCAGCTCCACGTTAGCCGAAGAAGGAAGAGTTGACACCGCTGCACCAGAAGAGAACTTACCATCTGTGCAGATAATGGAGTCTTGTTGCCATATCTTGCTTGATTGATCATGGGTCCAACGCCACTACAGAACCAAGACCAACGGATCCTCTTATCAGCTTTCCCCTCTTTTTGGTTACCAAAAAGCTTATCCTTCTTTGGGGTGGCTTGAGAATGCATTAGTTCCCAGCTACGCGTGACGGGTTTAACAGCTTCACGCGATGCCAAGATGAACTAAATATGGGCTGACAATAAAGCCGTTAAGAATGGATTGAGTGCCTGACATGAACTCTTCATATCGGCTGTGGCGTTTGAGTCGAAAATGACACGTGGAACGATGCTGTTTTTGCTACGTGTTCCATGAGATAAGACACAGTTCCGTCGGCTACTACTCCGATCATGTCGTCGGAGTTTGATGGATGGAAACGTGACATAAAAGAAAAGTTACATGCGGCATAACACGAAGCATTGGGTGAGATCCTGACTCCATTGAGCATTGTCCCAACTGAATATTTCATTCACGATGCTGTTGGCTATCACGGAAAAGTTTCAGGTTGATGTGGCCAAATGTAGCTCTCCCTAGGCTCACCGTCCATGAACTCAATTCCTGTTGCCTCACCGTTCACCGAGTGGGACATCGGCACTTGAACAATAAACCCCGGGTTTTGGCAAACGGGCATCGAATGAGGGGACAGCAATCTTCTTTATCCTATCACCTTATCTCGTTTGCTACGGACATAACGGCATAGAACCCGTTCATCGTGTCGTCAGAACCCGTTGAGCATGACCAACAAACTCACGGGCCCAAACTCTCTCCTCCCAATCGAAATGCTACGATATCTTCCATATGCACAATCTGTCCCCCTGTTACCGCTTCAGGAAAAGGCCATGTCATCGATAAGCTCCAAATACCAATACATCACATCACTTTCAATAACCGACCGATCTCGGCTTCATCGGGTTCTATTCCCAGGTGAGCCTGGCTCTCGGCTTCAGAACCCGAGCGCGCGGGGTCAACCAATCACAACGAAAAAGACTCTGGTTAATTGCCAGATGCGGCTTGCGAGCCTGGGGAAACCGAGTCTAAACCCAATGGGACCGACTGGTGATATCTTAGTGGCGTAATGAATCCCTCGCTGAGGTCTGCCAACCCATGAGTGATGGCTGTCTCCATGTAGGTACAGCCAATGAGAGATATGCGATTAGCGTCGTGACCCTTTTTTTGTCTTCTGCTCTTTGGTTGATCTTCAGTCACACGACCTGGTTGATAACCTTGACCCAACACCATCAATGATACTGGCCTCAAATGACTCCGAGAAACGGGATTAAAGGTCCCGAGACTAACACCCGAGAAAGAGGGGGGGTTTTGTTAGGAGCCGACACTTATCTCATGGCTTGATGGCTTAGCTCGAGCAAGGGAACTAGCCATTGTCTATAAGAAACTCTCTGCCACTCCCGAGCTGCTCAGAAAACCAAGTCCTTATTCCATAAGCACTGAGCACCTTTGTCAAATATTGCAACAAATTACCAACAAGTCCATTAATAGCCAATATGAGCAAGACAAAACTCCACATCGAAAGTGATAACTTCACAGAAGAAAGTCACAAAACCCCCGTCCGTGCCCTTCCTTCAACATGGTACACCTCCCCAGAGATGTTCGAGCTCGAGAAGCGAGCCATCTTCTCTAAGAAATGGCTCCTCGTCACTCATTCGAACAGACTCGCCAAGGCAGGCGACTGGCTCAAGTTCAACACGACAGGCTACGAGTTTGTCGTCGCTCGTGATAGAAAGGGTAACCTGAATGCCTTCCACAATGTCTGTCGCCACCGAGCTTTTCCAGTCGTCCAGGGAGGAACCCAAGGGAACTCATCAATCTTTGCGTGCAAGTACCACGGCTGGTCATACGGACTGAGCGGTAACCTTGCCAAAGCCCCCAACTACGATACACTGGAAGGTTTTGATAAGAGTCAGAATGGTCTCTTCAAAATTCATCTCAAGCTTGACGCATATGGATTTGTCTGGGTCAACCTTGATAGCTCTGATAATCCGGAGCCTTGGACAAACTATTTCGACGGAATTGATCAGCAGGAGAGATTGCAGAAGGTCAACTTCGAGAACTATGAGCTTGACAATGAGTACAGCATGGAAGGCAACTACAACTGGAAGATTCTCGCGGACAACTTCAACGAGTGCTATCACTGTCCCACGACGCATCCGGATTTACCCACCCTCGCAGACCTCGGAAATATGAAGTGCGATACGGACAAGGCATGGATCAAGCATTCAAGTGTTCAGACCGAGGAACAGAAGAAGGCTGGTCTCCAACTCGCGAGCACTTACTTTTATCCCAACGCCTCTGTAGTTGTTCTGTAAGTCTCCAATTTACCTCCTTTGTCCAACTTATCTAACCCGAAACAGACCTCATTTCATGATGATCCAACGTTTTGTGCCCACATCCGCAACTCATTCAGCAATGCACTATCAAATCTTCCGCAACAAAACCTCGTCCGACGAAGACTTTCACCTGATCGCAGACATGTACCGTCGCGTGGTTTCAGAGGACAAAGACCTATGTATCGGCGCACAAAGAAACCTAGAAGCAGGTATCTTTATTAGTGGCGAGCTTCACCCACGACTTGAACACGGTCCGCTTTCGTTCCAAGATGGCCATCGAGATGCCATCCATGAGCATGTCAAACTTGAGAAGGAGGCTGGAGGACAGATTTGGCCAGCGAGACAAAGGCTACCAAAGACGGAGGGCGCAAAGAAGAATATGGAGGATGAGGAGCTTTGTTCGAGTTTGGCTTGTGGAGGACTTCAGGAAGTTTTGGCGTGGTAAAAAAAGAAAAGAGGAAAGATTCGTATGATATTACGAAACAACACAAGGCGTCTCTAGAAGGTTGTGAAGATTATATACACAATTAATGATTGGTCTGATTGACTTGTGCATAAACACTAAACAGTCCGGATGATCCCAGCATCTGCTTGGAAGGGCTTGTGATTGAGGAAGTATGTTGAAAATGTTTTATCAACAGGCGCCGCCAACAGCCTTGGTAGTGATAATGTATCGCAGCCCTTTCAATTCAGAACACCTGTCTTGAACTATTAGGTTTCGACTCCCAACTCCAACAGGATCTCAAGACCTAGCAGACATCAAGTTGATCTGTGAATGTGGGTAAGTTGATGGACTCTCAGATGCATCACCCATGAGGAGAAAGGAGACGCAGATCGGAAGATCCTACCTCACTATGATTTTTGGACCATTTCCCGGAAAATAGTAAACTTCGCCGGTAGGCAGTACCATATAGAGTGGGGTGCTGTGCGGGCCGCATAGTACCGTGGGGTCCATACAGGTGCAGATTGTCATACCGCACCGAGGGCATGGCATAGTTGTTGATATACGGTGTATGATGAGACTGAGTGGTAAAGATAGGTTTCTATGTTATGCCGGGGAAGTTGGAAGAAAGGAATTGTCCCTGTCCAGAAGGTAAGGTTTACTTGAACAGCGCCTTACCCTGGTGACGCAGTGTATGCAGAAGAAATTTGATCTATCACAACGAGGGCCACATTGGGTGGATTTGGTTCAATGGTGTGTGAACACCTGGGAGTGTGGTAAGCTGCATATTGCTGACCTATATCTTCCCTAAAGTTGATTTTCTGCGCAATTCAATTGATGTCCATACCCCAGTCTTGGGATTAGGGGGCAGGCTGTATTTGATATTTCAGGTATGGCATTATAGCCCATGATGAGCCCAACGCTTAGCTTAGATCACCTACAACAACACTTGATACCCGAAAATATGCTCATGTAGGCTTTCGCAGAATTGGCAGCTATTTCAACTTTGCATTTACCCCGCCCGGCCAGCCTCATTGTTTTTCTTTTTTCAGCCCCCCTGATGCTGAAGTGGCGCTCTTTCATCCAATCGCAATGGCGTTGACCTCTAGTGCATCCCAGAATATGTCTGCTCCCTCTATACCTTTGTCAGAGGAGATACCGTAGCCCAACGTTCGCAGGGCTTTCACCACCTGGCCATACGTGCTCTGTCCGGCAAACCATGCAAAGTCAACAAGAGACTTGACCTTTGTTAAACCTGTCTCATGGCACTCCATTTTGATGGGTAAGTACGGGTCGGCTCCCAACTCTAGTAAAAACAAAATTGACTCCAGCCCGCCTGCCTCAACTGCCACGTGTAAAATGGTTCGACCCTTGAAGTCAAGGTAATCAACAAAGTCTGGAGGCATGTCGTTTGCCAGCCTCCTCAAACAGTCGATATTGTTCGTGTATGCCGCTTGAAATATGGGTGTCCAGCCAATGTCTTTGTCTGTTAACATGGGCGATGCTCCAAGCTGGAGAAGTGCATGTACATCTCCTATTGTTCCCCAAGCCGCAGCTCGGTGCAGAACTGTTGCACCGTATCGGTCCTGGACGTCGAAGTCGGTGAAAGAATAGCAAGATAAGAGTTCGAAGAATTGAGAGGGAACTTTGGGGAAGCCTGGTTGAAACAGCAGCATCGCTGGCGTCCAGCCGCGATAGCAAAGATAATCCAGATTCGCACCCTGTGCTAGAAAGAATCGTACAATTTCGATTTGTCTTGCTCTAAACGCCCACTCTAGAGGACTCCTTTACGAGGGGAGACGTAAGCAAGATACATCTACCGACCAGAAGATAGACTTACGTCTCGAAAAGGCCAAAAGTAGTGTTAACGCCGGCCCCATAACTGCAAAGTAATTTGACCATTTCCAAAGATCCACTTTCGATCGCGTACTGGACACATTATCAGTATAATCATTACGGTCAACGACAGCCTTTCATACTCGCAAAGGCGTAGAGTTTGATGGTGTTACATCATAAGGACTAGCCTTATGAGAAGCAAAAAGACCTCTGACAGTTGGCGTATCACCCTGTCGACAGGCCGTCATCAGCTCTGACCCTTCTGGGACGACCGGCTTTACTGTAAGACTGCCACGTAGTATCGAAAAGCCTAGATGAGCCAGAGGCAATGCCCGGAGGCTGATATCGAAAGATATAACTTTAGACCTGAATAGTCCCCATGGTTGGAACTTGCCAGAGAAGAAGAGCGTGTGGTGCATATCGTTGCCATACGCAGTAACTAGTGCTCGTAGCCCAAGCCAAGCAAAGAGGGTGCAATCCGTGGAGCGCCACGAGGCGTAAAACTTGTTACCGAATTGAGGATTACGATCGAAGAGGTGCGCCAGTGCTTTCTTAGTCAACGACCGCCGGTTGTGGATCTCTGTATTAGTAGACTTCTGAGACTGTAGCAAGGTACTCGATTTATGAGACTGTTGCATTGCTATGGCAGCTTTAGAAGAGAAAAAGCTCAAGCGCCTGATTGAGAAGGTCAGTTTGGTCATTTGATAGTACGTAAGATCTAGTGTTCGAGGCTATACTTAGAAAGACTCACACATTGAGCAGCAACAGAACGTTTGTCAAGCTGGATTCGGTGTGACTCAGGCCTTTCAATAGTTCTTGCGCTTGCGACTTGTCTTTGAAAGCCCATTTGAACCTGGCCTTATGTCCTAGCTTCAGCGGGTTCAGCTTGGTAAAATGACTGCAAACTTCTGATATATGCTCATTCGCAGAAAGAAGAGCGCGCTCGAGTAACTTGATCTCAGTTGGAAGTAGAAGCAGGTCATCACTCTTAATCGCTTTCTGCTCGAACTCACATAGTAATGAAAGTTCACATTGGAGAATGTCCAGTTGATGGGTGAGGTGAGAAAGCTCCTTAGGAGCGTTTTGCACATCTTTGATAAGCTGAGAGGAAGCGTGATATGACCTAATGGCAATCTCTGTAAGTGTTGCTATTGAAGCTGCAGCACCGACAGCTTCCATGGTGGTGGATGGGAAATGATTTAACATTAAGTTCAGCACGATCAGTTCGAAACCCGTTTATAACTAAACTTCAAGCACTTTAGTCGGGCGTATACGTCTATAAAGGCTGAAAGGATCCAACAAATAGAGCTAACCGTCAAATCTGGCTACCTTCAAGATTTTATAGGCCGGATAACCCTTCCGCTGACCACCTTTCTGCAGAGCCCGATCAATGAGGCTTTACAATAATAGTTCTATTCGCTCAGCTTATGCCACGCGATAATGAAGCTGTGTGGTATGGGCGGGGTATCTAAGCAATGTTGGAGACTACTCTAGGACACCATGCCCCACCGTCCAGCTCGTTTTTATTTTCCTTACTACTCGCCTTCTACCCAGGTGTAATTGGCTTTTGAATATTGTGTGACTTTTAAAAGAAAACCGCGGTTTACAAGCAAAATAGTAGCGTAAAAGAGATGCAACAAGAAGAAGTGCACCTGCCAACGGCCACACGATCAAGTTATCGAGTAATGATGCCAGTTCAACCTATGAAGTTCCCTCCTCTGAGGCAAGTGCGCCGGTTGCTGTTGCAGAAGCATTCAGCCTTACCTACGCAGGACTGGTATACATTACTCTAGGTATATCTAACTGGATGGTGTTGGAGTTATGAAAACGACACTAGACCTTTTGTGAGCTATTTCTCTTCTTGTATGTGGGAAGAGTTGAAGAAGGAAGTGGAAGAGGGACGTTGAGGGCGAGAGGAATTTGTGTCGTTTCTGTTGTTGTGGGCGTTAAGGGAAGGAAAATCGGTCAGTCGGTCGGTCGGAATCAAGACCTAGGTTAGGGTCGGTTACATCGTCTCTTAATAAGTTTATTCACAATAGACAGTTTCACTATTGTGATGCATCACGGTGAACAGTTATTGCACAGTGGGTCTTTGGAGGGGCACGTGACCCATCACGTGTCGTGGATCTGTTGAGCCTATGGGCCGAAGTCAACCTTTGACTTTAGGCTGCCTTCCTTGACTTTGACTTTGACTTTGACGTCTAACTTACAGACTCTTCCACAGTCATATATATGCTCATCTTGGTCAGAGCCCAGTTGCCGTGTGCAACTTCTATTAAGTTGATGAGTTGAGAGTCTTAACCTTTCAAAGAGTCAAAGTTATTTATTGACATTGCTGAGAATATTGGAAGGCTTGGGCACCTATTGAAAGTCAATAAAAATAAATACAATAGTCGATTGCTCCAAATTATTCTACCTACACTTTTCTTCCCCTTACCAAATCCAAGTCTCAGCTTCTACACTTCCAAATTGTCAACACTGCCTTCTGTATGAGCAACATGGATATCTTCTCCAGACTACCGTCATTGGTATTGACCAATATCCTTGGTGAGGTGCAGTCTGAAAGAGCTCTCTTAAATCTTACAAGCGCCTCACCAGAACCACTTAGGGTCTATATTCGCTACCGATATAGAGTCATACGCCATAGACTCACTGTGATTCTCCGTCTCGATGTTGACGGCTCTATACTACAAGATGCTCTGGCGATTACTCACTTCCCATCTTGCGATTTAGTCTCACAGGCATCCATATTCCAATGCCTGGACACTTGGAATGCCCAGCGCTTTCCGAACCCTCTAATGCAGCAGTTCAATCGAGAACGAGAAAGCATAACCCGCCTCTATTATTTCTTTAGCCGGCTAATTATCTTGATTGAAGATTATCTCTCGAAATCCTTGGATCCATTTCCTGCGCGAGCTTGCATGACACTCCCGACAATTGGCTGCGTTGCCCCTGCCATGCAATTCAAAGGCCAGAAAACTGACATTCAGCATGTGGCCTTTAGCGATATAGCGGAAAGACGCCGCCTCCTGCAAGCGTTTACTAGGTTCGAGCTGCGCTGTAAGGTTTATAACCCGCATGTGTGGGCCCAGATCGAACGAACTAGGTATACAGATATGATCAACGAGGCAAACGCGAAGCTGACCCTGGTTGACTATGAGGAACTATACTGCGTCTTTGAATACTTGAGGGGGCTTTACGGTGCCGTGTTTGCCCATTGTGATGAAGATTCCTGGTTTCCAGAGCGGCCTGTGGCTACCGTTGCAGATCGACCAGTTGGCAACAGGCAATGCGAACTGTCGTCTGCTAAAGAATATGGACTACTCTTCCCTGACGACCAGTACTTTGTCATGGATGGGTATTCTCACGGTGATTTGTCATGCCGGTCGGAGCGGGACACACTCTCATGCCTTGGACTGGACCCTATCGGCTCGACACTCCAGTCTCTGAGATTGAGTAAAACAAAGTTATACCACATCAGCCAACGGGTTCATCACATGGCTCAACGAATCGACAGCTGCTGGATACTGGAGGAACACTTCGCTCAGCACTATAAGCTCGGCATTACCCTCACTAGATTCTCTGAGTGGAAAATGTGGTTGGAGGTATTGGAGAACAGACGGCGATATAGGAGTACAATTCCCAATGAACCGAAATTCGACGTCAAGCAGCAAACCCAACAATTCTTCCTACAAAACCTCCAGTCGGACATATATCGTCAACGAGCATGGATGTTCTTCACTGATTCAACTCGACATCAACCCTATCTGCCATCTTGGAACTACCTTGTTGCACAATACGAGTGCGTAAGCGATATATTGGGCCTGGTATATCAGCAGAAAAGGCGAAGGTCTCAAAAATGGCAGGACTATTGGGCCGGGCGAAGACTGGATCATCCATTTGAGGATGATTTTTGCTCTGGCGAAGGTAAACAGGACAGCGATGAAGTGAATGACTGGCGTCGCCCCTCGTCGGTGTAGGTCTGAACATCTTACGATCTAGACAATTTTCACGCATGGTATCAGAACATAGAACCTCTTCTCCCAGGATCCAACAGTCAATCGAGGTCGATATTAGTTGTAGGTTGATGGCTAACAGTAGTAGAACTAAACTCGAGGTGATATACATTCCTTTATTAAAAATCTCTAAATTGTAACTATTATTGCTAATCGGCCTCCCTCAGGCGGCTCAGTTATGCTCAGAGCCATCGCAATACCACTGCAGGTTACTATACATCTTGTCACCACAACATATGTGCGGGTGGCTGGAATACTACAACATCAGCTGGGTCTGGCGTAGCACAAACTCGATGTTACATGGTTTGTTGGCTGTGTAAACAAAAGAACTTTTTGTTAATCAATTCGGGCCCTTGTAGTATAAAGCTGGTTAAAGCTTATGCTTTACGAGCATGTTCTCAATAAGTTTAATCGTGCGAGATCTTTTATGCCTAGCTTAGTGTTCGAAGAGAGCATGGGCCACGCTCGTAAATGCTAGTGCTTTGAGCCACTAAAGACACATAGAAAAACCCTTGAGTTTCCTTTTTACCGCGTTCGATTTATTTAGGAGATGAAATTTGGCAACGTTGTACATCCAATGGTACGGACTGCATCCGTCTATGATAGCGACGTAGCATTGCGGACCTCAACAGAAAGCAAACTACCACGGTAGGGATAAATTGACGAATCTGAACGATAGAAATTTTAGTAGCTGAGAATATGAACGCATGGTTCTACAGTGACGAGACATTAGTCGTCCAAGATCTCTTTAACTTCATAATTATCGTTCGCGTAAAAGAACCACAGGCAAACAGTGAGGACACCGATACCGCCAAGAACAGCAGAAGCATAATTCATCTGATCAGCAACCACAGGTAGGTAGTAAGGGAAACAGTAAAAGATGAGTGCAACCACAGTCCAAACCAACATGACGAGATTGGCCAAAAGTCCGAGTCTAGGAAACCAGAAAGGGCCACGTTGGAAGTTAGAACGTCCTTGACTAAGCATTAGGATGGCAGGAATACTATAGCTGATATACTGTAGTAAGATACCTGTAGAGATGAGCGAATTGAAGGCCAACTCCGAACCGAGGTACAAGCACCCGAAGATGGCAGTTCCTGAAGCCGACCAGATCAAGGACCAGATGGGGGTGTGCATTGGTGAAGGTGCCAGCTTGCTGAGGTGGCGATGAAGAGGAAAGCCAGCTTCGCGGCTAATGGTCCAAGCGAGACGAGACTGCCAGGTTTGGATGGACCATACTGCACCAGCCGTGGTGATCAAAACGGGAACCCAGAGACCCACGGCCGCCGCTTTGCTATCTGTGATACGATAGAAAAGCGCCACAGCAGAGTTATCATCAGCTCCATCGATGCCTGTAACATTAATCAAGACCGAAGTAACGACCAAGAGCCCGGAGACAAAACCAACGATAATGGTCCACATCAAAGCCTTAGGAATATCAGTTCTTGGGGAAGGCATTTCTTCTGCAAGATGCGTGGCTACATCCAAACAGGAAAAGCTCCAGTTGGCCCCGTTCATACCAATGATGAACGCAATGCCCTTCGGCCATCCGGAGATATTGACTGATGTGGTGAAGAAGTCCTTTGCAGGCATGTGCGTATCAGACATGGCGAACAGGGTAATGAAGATTGTGAAAATCGTCATACAGCTGAATAGCAACATGACCTTAGATATTCTGGGGAGGGCGTGCTCAAAACTAGCACCAAAGACCGTAAGGATGTTGAGAAGTTGGAAGCCAACGAAGCCCATCCATCTCTTATAGACAAAGTTGGGGTTAAGTAGCGAGATGATCGCACAAGCACCTGTAGGAACAGATAGACAGGCGGAGGCGCCCGTGGCAACGGCAGCCAACCAGCTGATAACTGCGGTGATATAAGACAGGCCGCGGCGATACTTAGGAGGAGCCAATCGGTTCACCCATACGTATTGGCCACCAGGATGAGGTATCGCTGAGGCCAGCTCCGCGAGAGTAGTTGCGGTGGCGAGACCAACAAGTGCTTGAATTAAGAAACCCCAGAAGAAAAGGGGCGTTCCGCCCATAGGCAGAGTGCTGCCGAGAACCAGAAGGAGACCGACTGCAGTGTTTGTAGTTCCGTAGCCGATACCGAGGGCGGATAATGTTGTGAATGGCTTCACGGACTGAACTGTAACACCACCATTTCGAAAAGACCCGGTTGGTGCTGTCTCGCTGTCGTTGTACTTTTCGTCGGTCTTGTCAGGCATCATAGAAAGCCTGTTTGTTGCGTCAAAAGATGAATGTGACTCCATTTTGCCAATAGTATTCACAAAGCAGTGCAATACTGGAGGCCCTCTGGGCAATTAATAATTCAGAACAGTAGACCCTTATCTTGGAAGCCAAGCGTTGAGGCTTGAAACCATATCGAATGGGGAAGTGCGCTGCGATAATTGTTAGTGGTGACGAGATGAGGCTAAGATGAATCAGGCAAGTTTGTGCGACACCAGTCTATCTCAGCTCTGTCTGGGCCCCAAGCTAAATCTTATCACGCGGGGTTTGTCTTATCTGGTTGCTAATGGTATCTGGGGAGCGAAGCGGGGAAACATGGGAGGGGAGCAGGGGTTGGAACAAGTTGAGTTGACTGTTTACCAGATGTCCTTCAATGATTCCACTGACATGGCACTTGGCAAAGCTTGCAAAGAAAAATGAGCTTCTCGCCAAAGGCCTTTCACATTAAGTCTCGAAATGGATGTGTTCGATGTAAAGCGAAAAAGGTTAGTGTAGGTTCAAACCCAGCATATCACGTAATGACCAACATCTTAGATCAAATGCGACGAGAAGAAACCCGCCTGTGGTCGTTGCGAGACAAAGGGTGTCCAGTGTCCTGGGTACGCACTAAATGTGCGCTGGTCGAAGAAGCATGAGATGCGTGCCAACAGACTGTGCAGTCCAAGATCAATGCAAGGTCTGCAACAGCAGGAAGTTTTGCTCGACCCGACGGCCTTCGATCAACCTGTTCAAAGCCAGATTGGACAGCATGAAGCTGAATCATGGTTAAACTCGACAAACCAATGGGCCTCTACGACATCCATCACTCCTCTTACAGCCGGTGTTAGTAGTGATGCTGTCCTTCTATTAGAGGATGAGCCAACGATATCTCCTGGACCTAGTTGGGATTGTCCAGACCTGGATGGTATGGCTTGGACCGGCATTGAAGGCAGCCTGCCGTCACCATTCAGTGTCGTGGAACAGCTGAACGGTCCCCATAATGCACACCACGAAGCAATGCTGGAGACCCAATCATTATCTCCTACATCTGAAATCTTGACTCGAACGTTGACTCTATCTCAACAACGACAGGTGGATCCAGTAGAGGAAATACCACGCCAGGTACTACATATACCGACCGCATTGTCTGAATACTTCTTCTCGGAAGTCATTCCTCTCTATTGCGTCTGGGACAGCAAGTTGAACACTATGCGTAGTATTGTGGAGACCATGTGGCAATCCTCAGGTGCGCTCCATCACACTATTCAAAGCATGGCGGCAGCGTGTTTATCAGAGAGCTTTCCTCATCTGTTATCAGTGGCCCGGCAGGAGCATGGACGAGCTCTGGGGTTCATCAAGAACAAGGTAGCGACACTTCCACAGAAGCAAGCAATGGCTTTAGCCGCTACCTTTCTAGGTCACACATCCAGTTGGATCAGCCCCAATAATCTCGCTCCGGATATGTTCAATACAACTTGCAATATGCTGGACGAGATGGCGACTGAAGATGGAAGTTCGGCGAATTCCTTCTTCCATGGCACTATGGATTACTGGGCTATGCTACTCGCATACCTAACAGATAGCCAGCAGCTGGACACCTCTGGTCCTTGTTCTTCAGCATTCACGACGGATACAAGAGTATTAGAGCCGCATCCCTATTGTGGCATATCTCACCGAGTAATTAAAGTTCTTAGACACATCGGTACTCTTATATTTAGGTACAGAAAGCAAATGTCAAAGATCAGTTTTATGACAGAACAACACGTCGACATTTTCAGAAATACTTTGCGCCAAGCAAGACGCCTTGAGAGAATACTTCTCGCGCATCGACTTCCTGAACCAAACCAGATTAAAGATCCTGGTGACCCTCAGACGCCACTCAAGCACCTAGGGCTCATGGACGAAGCTTACAGATATACCGGACTTTTGCAGCTATATCGCGTTTTTCCAGACCTTCTCAATGAACGGTACGCACCATGGGATAAAGAGAATATCCTTCATCCTGCTCTGGAGACGAAAGTCCCGAGTGCTGAGGAGAGACAAGCTTGGCTTACTGAACTGGCTCTGCATATCATCAATGTTTTGGGAGACATTCCATTCGAATCTCGTACCCGTAGTGCCCAACCTTTTATTATGATTGCTGTGTCTAGTGAGTTGGTTCTTAATGCTCAGCAAGCATCTGTACCTGGCGGCTTTGAAACCCTTGATGAGTTACCATTTCGAGTTACCAAAGCTCGTAAATTCCTCTCGTCGCGTCTAGCAGCATATACACACATTCTACCCTTGCAGAAAACACGGGCCATTTCACAGCTTATAAATCACATCTGGGAAGCGCTTGACGCTGGACGGCAGGACGTTTACTGGCTGGACGTGGCATATGAGAAGAAACTGGGTACCATGTTTGGTTAAATATTGCATCAGAGTAGCTAGGATACTTCTATCAAGTCATTGTCTCTTCTAGGTTAAAGCTTCGCTTCCAACGGCTCGGTTGCCAAGCTTGCAAACTTCATGACAGTGGCTTCAGCCGTCAGCTTACTTCGAAGGCGATCTTCAGTAATGAGATAGCATTGTGGAAACCAGCTGCTGACGTCCTCGCCCAGCATCATCTTGACCAGGGCTCCCCCTGTAAGCCAACATTTGTCCATACCATATCCATTGAAACCCGCAGCGATCCATTGCCCGCTATCCTCCTCATTACTAGTGATACAAGGAGGTACCTGTCCAACAACAGGTAATCCGTCTGCTGTGTGGCCTTGGATACCTGACCATATAGATTCAATCTCCGAAACAGACTCAGCACCCCAGCCTTTAAGGAAGAATCTTGGTAGGACTGTTGAAAGAGCTTCCACAGCTGCATCAGGCACGTAAGTGTCATCTGCCGTTAGGATATCTCTCATGTAAGCTGTCTCGTTTCCAATCCAGATCCTTCCCGTCAAGGCATTCTGCTGGAGATAATAAAGACCAGTGGTGTATAAGCCTGTCCGGGCATTGAGTGTCGGCTTTTCTGACAGACTCCAAGATTTGCATGCACCCATATTTGCGAGTTCTGGGCCAGGCTTATGGACCGACATAGTACCTCTGAAAGGGTATATTCTGCCGGAAAGTTGGGGTAGTAAGTGAGATGCGTGTCCGTTGGTGCAGTGAATGACCTTTTTGGCCCTGATAGGCCCCCGAGATGTTGTGACTAGATATGGGTAATCACTATCAGCACCTCCAAGGTATCTAACCTGAGTGACTGGAGTGTTAGTTTCTATGGACAGTCGATCTGAATATTGAGCCAATAGTCGTTGATAAATGCCGGTCAAGAGGCGGTATGGCCAGATAGCTCCAGCATCATGCTCGACGGCTCCCGACGCCCCTTTGATGTTCCATCTCTGCATAAGTCAGTTTCGTGGTCAATATCAGTTATACTGTACTAAAGAACTCATACCTCTGGTACATCTTCGCTGTCGATAATACGATGGTAAGTACTGCACTCGGGCACATGCTTTTGGAAGTCCAAGACTGACTTCCTCGCAGCCCCCCACGTCTCATCATCCCCGACAGCCATAACCTTGCGAACATCTCTGATCTGACAATCTTCTTGTACTTCTGTATCCATTCCTTTGACCATTTCCATCAAATGTTGAATGTTCAAAACGCTAAAGCGTGTGATTTGTTTCGCCGCTTCTATGCCATGCTGTTGCGCTAGAGGACCGAATGTGTGTCCTGCAGCAGTTACGAGATGGCCACCATTTCTTCCCGTGGCGCCGCTTACAAGTGTACGTGCTTCTAGCACTGTGACATGGTAGCCCTGGGTAGCAACGTGCTCCAACAAAATTTTAGTGACGCTGCAGCCTGTGATTCCAGATCCGATGACTGCAAAGTCGGTACGCTCTGGGAGTGTTGGTGATTGAACAGATGATACTGTCGGGTGAACTGGGACCTGCCATGCGGATATTGTAGGGTTTGGACGTGGTACACCTGGGTCTTCCAGGATCGCTCTTGATACATTTGCCATGAACTGAGACATGGCTGGGCCTAAAAGGATATAATGTCAATATCCGGTCGACAAATGTCCTTCATCAACTTACCGTGATACTTCATTCTATCGCCACCGGAGTTTGGCTCATAGCTATTGACCGATTCATTGATTTCATCCATCTTGGTCACAGCAATGACAATTCAAGAAAATATGCGTGATGGGAAATAACCCGAAGCTTGTTAGATTGGATGTACCGCCACCACACCTTCGAGCAGGCCTGATAAAGATCTGATCACGATCTCTTGTAGACAATACCAGATAAACGGCTTTATTAGTTCCGCTTTTGCTTGCTTCTTACAGGAGTATTATGCGGAACCGAGTCGGATTTACATAGCGGGGACTCAGTGGTCATGAAATTGGTGATCTAGTCTGATTAGGCAAGTCTATGCGAAACAGATTAACCTGCATTCCACCCCGCATACGCTCTTGGAAGACCGAGGTTTAGTACCAATCAGACCTTTATATCCTTAATGCTCCAATCAGCAAGGTGGAAGATCAATGGTAAATCTCAACACTTGTCAATCACTGTGACCTGCAACCATAGCTCAACCTTACCATCTCACCATGACGATATACGTAACGGATCTCAAGGAGAAGGATATTTCTGGGGCGGTCAAAGCCGTGCAGTAAGTACTTTCAATACTTATGGTAGACACTATGGTTTGGAGTCCTTGGTATTATTCTGGGACCACCAATTCTCTTCTACTTTGTATTGTCGCCAGTATCGCTAATTATTGTAAGAGAAGCGTTTGCTGGAGACCCATACAATGAATGGGTATACGACCACAAGAATGTCAGTAAGCTTCAACCCCTCCATGTGCATTTATTCCACGTCTATCCAAGTCCTATGTCTAGCTGCCCAAGCTTATGATATCTAGTTCAACCCTGAAAGAAACTCGGTGTCCCTTGGCATCAGGATGAGATGGGGAATGCGCAATGGCATCTTTCATGTGGCAAAGGAAGAGGGCAGCGATAAGGTTCTCGGTGTCGCCATGTGGTTACGTCCACAGCCAGCTAATCAGCCTCCATCCTGGAATGATTGGCTTGAGAGCTGGCGTCTTTACTTTGGACAGGTCTGGATGAATCTGGTTTATGGGCGCGGCGGGCTTAATGTTACGGTAAGTCACAGCCTACACCTCATAAATCGATGCACTTTCTTATACCTCTTCAGAGATACTACATTTGGAAGGATGCCCAGGCCAAAGCTCAATCAGATGTCTGGACAGACCCTCGGGGATACTATTTTCTCAATATTATGGTTGTTTTACCTGAGGCCCAAGGGAAGGGTGTCGGGGCAAAGATGATGAAAGTCGTGACTGATCAAGCTGATGCCGAGAACATGAAATGCTATCTTGAGTCAAGTCGAGACAAGCCTAACGTGGCCATCTATGGTCGTTTCGGATTCAAACTAGAGAAAGAGATGGTCTGTGATGATAACGGGGATGCGATTAAATTATTTACTATGATCAGAGAACCTAATGCTGGACCTGGTGATGGCAGGTGAAGAGCCTCAGCCATACTAATAGAAATAGCTTCTGAAGTTCTAGAACGCAATGCACACGGCCTTCTCTTTTAACAGATTGGACGAGTAATAGATACAGGTTCAACACAGCATACAGCCAGTAGGGATTAATTGCCTTATACGCTATAGGCTCTTTAGACTAAAATAGGAAAGAAGCCTTAAATTTAGCTGCCTTTAGGCCAGCTTCTATTTTCTTATTGTTGTTAGAATAGGTAAAGTATATGTATTTAAAGATTATATATATAAAGTGGCAGATTGCGGTAAAGATGCCTTTATTGCCGATATAGATAGCCTTATAAAGTCTTTCTAAATAGACAGAAGGTAGCCCCCTTTTAAAGAGGGCTGCCAATAGTGCATTATAGTTATTGGCTGATAGTTATCTTGAGGTATTTTACAGTTTTTAAGTATTTCTTTAGTGGTGATAGAAAGAGGAGAGATTTTAAGAGAGTAAGGAAGTAGAAAGGCATTTTATAAATAATTAAAAAAGCCTAAGTTAGGGCATTTTTGTTACTATTTACTTTAGTGAAAAAGCTATTCTAAGTTATTAGGTAAGTATTAGATTATAATGCTTTTAATGAGAAAAAAAGCAGAGAATAACTTTGTTGAGACTTAAGGCAGAACTTTGATAGCTGGGGGGTGAAACTGTCTGACTAGTCCTTAGTCACATTTGTAATTTACAGGCACTAAATCGCCACAATGTCCCAGTTTATTGTACTAATCATATAAACATCCTACCCATCTTCAATGGCCCTAGACTCGTCGCCCCAAGTACCACCCAAAGCTTCTAACACAGCTGTCTTATGATGTTGCAGGTCGAACTTAATCAGTGGTGACCATTTGCCAAGTACCGTCAGGAATGTCACCAGGAAGGTACTTCTGGACACAAACCTCTCCACCGCCGATTCCCAAGTTCTCGCGGGAGCAGTCGCCGCTAAGATCAGCTTCGGCACCTAGTAAAACATGTCAGTGTCTGGTCATAATGAAGTGGGATCTGGCATTGGCAACTTACAGATGTAAAGAGGAGTGAAGGTAGGGTATCCCGCATGTCCTGGCTCGGGGCCCATGCTCTTAGAAGAGGTTCGCTCTTCCGACTCGCTCTTGCTGATAGAATAGCCATTGGAGATAGTGTTGACAAAAACAACGTACTCAGAGAAGCCGATTTCGGTGCTATCCTCGTGACTCTCAGTAGTTGTAATCTCATTGCCAGCAGTGTAGCTCCAGGTCTGTCCACAAGTGGTCTGATCTTGCTCGCAGGTCTCTTCAGGGCCAACCTTGATCTGTCGACCGAAGGTAGTGTAAGGCTCACTCTTGAGGTTAATGATGCACTTATCGTTCTGGCGCTTGCTGATGAGGGGAGCACGCTTGATCTTGGTTACGTCCTTGATCTTGGGAGCGGGTTCACGACTGGTGAGGCTACGCTTGGCGGGCCAGTTGCTGACATCTTCGTTGCAAAGTTCACCACAGCAGTATCTACAAGTGTCATGTCAGAAGTGCACTGTGAAGAGAAGTATCTAGGGATCATCAGCACTCACGCGTATCCAAACTTTTGAGTCAATTCCAAGTCACCACAAGGTGTTTTGTCCTTCTGAACCCTGCGGTAAAGGCCATTACGGCAAGGCCAGTCGGATCCCTCTTCAAGGGAACCAGGAAGTTGGAAGAAGAGCATGCTGCACTTCTCACCAAACTTGGAAGTGTCAATCCAAACAGGGTATTTACCGTTGGCGGTAGTAGGCCAGCCCGTGGGGATAATGGTAGCCTCCATGCAGCCAGAGTAGTCGTTACCCTTATCATCTTTCTGAGGACTGAAACCGAGCTGGAAAGACTGAACGTCAAGGTCGTTGGGGTCTGGGTCGCAAGTCTCAACGCTGTAGACGTCAGCGTTGATGAATTCCTGGGCTTGGACCCGGATGGCCGCGAGAGCCATGGCAAGAAGTGAAGCCTTGTTCATCATGTTGAAGAAAAGGTATTCAAATTAGGATAGTGGTTGGGACGGCTGAGATGTTGGAGTGGCTGGGCTGGCTGTGAGATTGTTGAGATTGTTGGTAAGGATAACTTTAGCTTCCCGGTCCCAGACGATGGTTCTTATAGTTGATGAGACGCTTCCAAACTGATCATGACTACAAATCGATTCCAAAGCCTAAGGTCATGACGTATCTCTCCTTTCTGGTGAAGTAGATGTCTTCGCAAGATCGACCAAGTTCCTTTCAGGATAAAATCAAGTTCTTCTCGTAGGATCCAAAGGATCTTGTCCGGGCACAGCCGCCCGCTTCATGCTGTTCTTCGACCGACAACAACTGCTAAAAAAGGAACCTCGTGTCTTTCAAGCTTGAATGGTTTCAAGATCAGCGAAATAGTGGAAACTCGTAGAATAAAACTATTTGGTATTCTGTCGCACCCGCAAATCCTTCCATGCCGGAAAACGATACCCGACAACTTTAACAGCCGGTCAATGGCTGATAATCCCTGCCCAACTGCCGATTTCCCCTGACGGATTTGCCAAGCCTGGGCGCAGCACAACCGAAATGGAAAGTCGATAGTTACATTTCGAGCGGCGTCATGAATATCTTGTACCGTTTAAGTTAAAGTGTCGTCATAGCGCGCGGATACTCCCCTGTATATCCTCCGACGAAGGATTAATCCTTCTGGTAACCTTCTATCTAAGCCTAGTTTTATGCTCGAGCCACGCGTGTAAACAAGTTTAACCTCTGAGCTGAGGGACTGATCGACACCAGGTGACCAATCAGCGACTCGCCTCTGAGACATGAACCTCTTCTAAGATGAATCCTTCGATGCAACTGTCTGTCACCTCTGTCGCATTGACACAGTCAGACGCGGGATGCTTTTTCGAATCGTTTGACGTCGAATGGGAAGATTCGGATCCTTCCATTGATTTTTCTCTCATTTGTGGGTCAAATGCTACATTCGCAGGCACCATGGTGAAGATCAATGGAGTCATGGAGATATCCCCGAAGGAGAAACGGAGACATTTTTTGAACTCCGTCGGTGCAGATCACACTCGGGATCATAACAATATGTTGATTCCTCGCCGATGCCGTATCTTTCCAAGATGTTGGACGGAAGACAATTGCGTCACGAAATGAAAAGGCATGAATCCTTCTCGACGATCACGATGGCAAGGCTCAATCATGTGTTTCCTGGATTCCCTTCACGGAGTCTTTTGAAAGGATATGTCGCTCGCAAGTATAAATCCTCTCAAATAACCTGCGTTCTCATAGCCTTTCTCACACCCCAAGCCTCAAGCACAAACCATCAGAACACTACTCAGTCTTCAACTTTAAACGACTCCAGTCTCAAAACCTACTCAGCTTTCAAGCAAACCTCTTCTTCCAACATATATCACAAACAACCAACCAACCAAAATGCACGCCCTCAGCACTCTCACCACTCTTGCCATGACCCTCTTCACCGCTCAAACCGCCAACGCATGGCTTCTTGAGTTCTGGGGCACTCAGAATGTCTGCTCCAAGCCGGAGGGCAGCGCCGCTGACAGCGAAGCTGGCGGACTCCCAAACCAGGGCAACGATTGCATGCTGGCCTACTACGACCTCGAGGCCATGCTTGTCAAAGATTGGGACGACGGGTGCACTGTCAAGCTTTACAACGGAAAGGAGCTTGACTGCAGGGGTGAGGCCTTCCTCGAGTATACCAAAGAGCAGGCGAAGGAGGATGGAAAATTGTCTGATGATGGGACTTACATGTGTCTTACTGACTTGGCTGGCCAACCTGGACCTTATTATGCTTCTTACACTTGCTAGATACGGGACGTTGTTTAGCCTTCGAGTTATTCCATCTATATATACGAGCTTCATGTTCTGTTGATACATGTCAGAACGTCTGCAATTTTGAAATGTGCAAGATTTCGTTACCGGAATTATCATGTAATGTCTCAACGGACAAAATAGTGATGAACCCAAACGTATTTGCTTGTTAACCAATACAATCGTGAAAAGACGAAACGTTAACACTTTAGTAGTCTGCTGAGGCTAGATCATATGGGCTAAAATAACAAAAGCGTACAATTGCTCATTTTTGTTTGCCGCACGTGGTCCGTTGTAGCTCGATATGTTGACCGTAATCAAGATACAGGGTAAGGTGGTCTTCACGCAGACCAGTAGTGCCATTAAGTGTATGTAGGCGACATACAAAGAAAAATAGATATCTAAGCAAATGAGTAGAAAGATTAGTAATATAAAGGTTCCAATTAATTGTGTCGGAAACTTGGATCTAGATTGTCGGACGTAGGGTCACAGATAAAGGTTTACATATTTTGCCAAAGGCGTGCAGATGGTGAGGGGACCAAAAGACAGTCTCGGTTTTAAAAATCATGAAATTAAAGTAACTAAGAACTAATGCAGTGGACGAAGACTAGCAACCGCGTTATGTACTGATCCTTAATGAGCCAGGATCTTGGCAACAGCAGCCTCAGCAGCAACCATCACGATAGTCTGAATGTTGCCAGTGGCGATATCGGGGTGAATACTGGCGTCAGTAATGAACTGCGGGTTTGTTAGCATCTAGTATCTAAATTTTAAAAAGCGTTCAACTTACAAGGTTATCCATTCCGTGAACCTTGGTGTTGGTGTCAACAACAGAGCCAATCTTAGCAGTACCAACGTAGTGGTTTCCAGTGGCGGGGTCTGCGAGGAGAGCGGTGGTGTTGGTGTTACCCTCGATGGTGTAACCAGTTGAAGCGTCAGTGACAGAGGCAAGGAACTCGTCGAGGAAAGCTTTGGAAGTTTCCTTGTCCGCTTCCGTAGTCAAGTAAGGAGTCTTCTCGAAAACAGTCTTGCCATCTTCATCAAGACCCAGAACACCGGAAGAGGTCAGACCGTGAGTCAAGTAGACTTTGACGGAGATGACACCGTCGCCAGCAGCAGAGGTAGAGCCCTGGAAGTAACGAGTCTTGCCATCGGGTCCCTTTCGCGAGGTGAAGAAGATCAGACGATGACGGCCCTGAGTGAGGACACCAGAGGACTTCTCCTTAAAGAGCTGGATGTTTTTGTTGTCGGTACCGTTGAGGACGCTGTCGGTATCGAGCATACCCCACTTGCCGCCAGTCTTGATGTTGAAAGAGAAGATAGGATGGTCCATGAGTTCCTGGCCAACGGGAAGGTCGATCCAGTTTCTCTGAGCAGGGAGAGTGACGCCGGACTTCTTGGCGTTGAGGATCTGCTTCTTGGGTCCGATACCGGAGTTGAACAGAAGACGGGGAGTAGAAAGAGCACCAGCGGAGAGGACAACGCGACCGTTCTTGGAAAGCTTAATGATTTCCTTGTTACCATCGGCAGTCTCGACTTCAACACCTGTAGCACGCGAACCAGACCGCACAACGCGAATGACCTTGTTACCCATGCGAAGGCTGAAGTTGTCGCGCTTCTCAGCGAGAGGAAGGTAAGTCTTGACAGGTCCAGCTCGAAGAGCATTCTGGACATTCCACGAAGGCCAGCTGTAGACTTGGTGCTTCTCGTTGGGCTTCTTGAGCATGTCAACAGACTTCCATCCGTTCTTGTTCAGGAATCCAGACAAAGTGTTGTAAAGACCAGTGTCGTATCGCTTGTTATCCTTGGACGGCACGAGAGTACCGGGATTGCGGGCATACAGCTTCCTAGCAGCAGGCGCAACATCATTCCACTTCCAGCCCTTGGGCCACTTGTCGTTGAAATCGCGCGCAGGAGGATGCACGAAAACCATGTAGTTAACAGTGACACCGCCTCCGAGAACACAAGCGGCTAGACCAGCCGTGTCATCGCAGATGTACTCATTCCAGAGATCGAGACTGCCGACAGCAGATGAGAGACCAGGAACATCGATGGGAGTAAGCGACTTGTCCCAAGAAAGAGAGTGGTTTGATCCGGTTTCGACGGTAGGGCCTCTTTGGCCGCGCTCAAGGAGGAGGACCTTTTTATTAGCTTCGGAAAGTCGCTCAGCTGTGATGATACCGGAAGGACCACCGCCGACTACGATGTAATCGTAGGTGTCGCACTTGACAGCCAGTGCCGAAGTCGACAGAGCGACGAGGCCAAGGCCGGAAAGAGAAGAGAAACGCATGTTGAGGATGAGCGCAAAGGTGAGAGATTCGGATGGTATTATTAAAAATCGGGCCTAGCATTTCCCTATAACTTATACTACAGACTAGACAACTTTTTCTTCAATCCCACATTGACGTGCCCCATCAGATCTCCGTTACCATTTTCCTGGAACCCTGCTTTGACGTTTCATCGGGCGAAAGAATCAAGAATGAACCAAGGCCAAGGCACTGGTTCTGATCACCAAATGTAGGCACTTAGTCAGGGCAACACACTGATTATATAACCCATGGATTCCACTATTCCCGCAGAATTTTCGTCTTGGTTGGAAAAGAAGAGAAGGTTAAGATCTTACCCTGGGCTGAGACTACTCTGTGATCAAAACGGCAATGCAAAATGGGTGTCAAGCCTGGTCTGAACGGCCGGGTTGTATCCCTGTAGTTGAGGTCGCCTTACTAATTACTCATGCTTAGCTGAGACAGCTTAGCGCCTCTTTTATCTTTCTGAAACAATCGAACCTTTCCAGAATAATTCATCTGATGTGAAAGGGTGACGAAATGCCGAGAGTTCATCAGTCATGGCGTTTGCCCGATCTCATCTGGCATGCGGGTCCCTTTCTTGTTGGGTTGCATTATGTCATTTCCTTAGTACCCTTGGCAGCTAGCAAAAGATTGCAAAGAACCCATTTCCATGCCAAGAGCGGTCGTCTGCTCGGCATCGGCAGTTTGGCACTAATACAAGTACAGAATAGAACTCGTGGCTGTGGGGTTTCTTCCAGGGCGGAAGAGACCAGATCAACACTCACGCGTCGCTATTTAACCAATTGCATACAGAGTTTCTTGCAACGCCTGGTTCCAGAAAGCGGTCGATACGAATCTTGCTTGTTCGGCAAATCTGTATCCTATTTCGTGTTCAATCCGCGTTCGCTTTGAGTTTCGTTCAACCTTGATAAGCGAACGAACCAATACAGCTACGCACCGTATGTACGACTTTGTTCAATTTTCACCATGATCTGACAGAGTCTACACTAGTATGATGCGCTACTGCTTGAAGTGATGTCATCGCCAATGCCAACCAGATTCTAGAAGAGCAAAACAATACATACCTAGATATTGTAACCTTAATGAGCCTCGCTGGTCTACGTAGCGTAAAACAGAAGCTGATCAGTAGCATAAATTTCCAAAAATGGAGTTATGCACAGACACTCCTCATCTGCACCACCAAAATTGCATGGCCTGAGCCGGCTCAGCCGAAATTGGCTCGTGTTTACGGAGTCGCTTCACTCAGTCCACAAATCGTGCATACCGCCACGGTCATAGCGTGATTTGTTTATAAGAGAATTATCATTGTACGATTTTGAGGTTTCCTCACTGTTCAGATCAATTACTTTTCATCTTGATTCGTCTCATATATACACTCAAGATGAGAACTGTCGCCAGTACCACTTCAGCCATTTTGGCCTCTTCCCTTCTGGGTGCGGCTTCAGCTGCTGTCCTTGACCTGCCCATCTTTATCAAGTGGGGTTATGTAAGTTTTATCAGATCCGACAATTTAACAAATGAGTGGTGCGCTAACTTGAGTAGAAAATGGTCGAGTTCGACGTTGGAACGCCTGGTCAAACAGCCCATCTCCTCTTCGACACCGGCAGCTCAACACCATGGATGGTTGACTCTGAATGTGCTGACACATGCCAGCACGTCAATAAGGGCAATCGTTTTGGATACAACCTGTCTGCATCGTCAACCGGTAAATTGACCGGAGATAGCGCTGACATGTCCTATCTCGGAGGCACCGTCTCCGGCCCTGCAGTGAAAGACAAGTTCTCAGCAGGCGGTTTGACCTGGGAGAATTCTTTCATCGCCGCGAACTACAGTGACTGGTCCTCCCTTGCTGCCGATGGTTTTGTGGGTCTTGGATTCAGCAGTGTCGCAGATGGCGGCACGAAGCCTGTTTTCGAGGCTCTGATGGAGAACAAGCTCATGGACAAGCCTCGCTTTTCTATCTACTACTCCCGAGAGGATGGCGACGACACCCATGGTAAGCCTGGCAAGGGGCGCCTGACTCTCGGAGACTCTTACGAGGACAAATACGTTGAGGGCGATATGGTTTCGCTTCCTCTGACCACCTATAACGGCGACTATGCGCTCTGGCAAACCCTCCTGCATAGCACCACCGGACATCAAAACGGAAAGAATCGTACCCAGAACGGCGGCCAGAAGGACAAAAAGATCGAGCTTTATGGAATAACTACCACTTTCGATACTGGCGCTTCTGGCATATCATTGCCCGAGTCGCAAATCGAGGACTTTTACGAGAGCATTGGCATGAACTGGACAGCAATTATAAGCGGCGATCACATCCCTCTGTGCAGCGAATTCACCAAGGACTGGTCGCTTACATTCGAGCTTGGATTCTATGGCGATACTAAGAACATCACCATTTACGGAGACCAGCTTCGTCTCCCCGGCTTTGCGAACCGCGACGACGCATGCTGGCCTCCTTTTGACACAATCGGCTCGAACACTGCGCTTATTGGTACTCGATTTTTGAGGAACTTTTACACCGTTTGGGACTACGGTGCTTTCCCCGGTAAGGATGTTTTCATTAACCCCACACTGTCCATTGGCAGCCTCAAGGAGGGTTTCTAAATTTCCGTTTGACTTGGGCGACACCAGGCTTGATAGACTTGGTCGTAAATATATTATTACGATTTAATAATCATTACATAACACTTGATATGAGTTCCACGAGACTGATATACCATTTTGTGACTCAAATTACGTAGGTCATCCTACATGGAAAAGTCAATGAGAGCCCAGTTTATACTCCCTCCGCTTTCTCCAAAGTCCTGCGCACCGGTCAAAAACTCGTTTAACCATGTCGTCTCGTTAATTGGTGACGAGAATAACGTAAGCCCTGGGAAATCCCACTCGAAAACAAATTGATCAGGTACAAACGACTCCAGTTCAGTGTATCCATCTCTACGCTCTTCCGTCGCATCAACCTCAACAGGACCACCTGAGTCCAGGTTTAGTCCGCGCTTGTACTTCTGAATGCTCATTTTTAGAAGTTGGAGATACAAAATACTCGAGTTAGAGCGACTGTCACCTTTCAGCCCACCAGCTACAGCTGCCTCTAGCTCGTTGAGCAGAATACTCGCTTTCGCAACAAGATCCTGCTGCGATTGGTGATCCTCCTTGTCAGGAAGAAGTGCGGACAACTTGAGCAATAGAAGACAGCAGAAGGTATTCTTCGCCCAAACAAAGTCCATAGCATAGCGTATACTCTTGAGGTAAAGGCGTGGCTCCTGAATGATGATGTCAAGATGTTGCTTCAGAGTAGTTTTTGTCATGTCTAGAATATTCTTCTGCGTTGGTGACATGACGTTCACGTTCTCAACACCTGCAGCTCGTACCGCGCGACAAAGAGCCATGTTATCAGCCCAACATCTCTGAACCGACAAGTTCGGTACGAACCATGGCATAGTCTGGTGATGTGGCTGTGAAATGCGTATCCAGTCATGAAACCAGACATCAATATCGAGCTTGGCATCTCGTACCAAGTCCATAATCTCAGAATCATTGAGGTTTGCGCTCTGCGGTAGCGATGCATATATCTTGGCACGGAGGACGTTGAGTTCGACCTGTGCGAAAAGATAGTGATCCATGCCCGTTGAGAAGGGACTTTGAAGTAGGATTCTGCACCGACGCGAGGCGCCTTTGAACTTGAAGGTGGGTACACCTCCAGCATCAACATGGAGGATATAACTCATGACAAGCAAATGAAGCCAAACCCGCGCTTTTCGCATACGGGTGTGGTTGTTTTCGATTGTCGCCTGTTCACCACTGGTGAGTGTATCGCCCAGAACCGACTCAGCAACTAACGTATCGTATGCCTCGGTGAACTCAAGATCCATCGCCATCCGCGTAGCGATAGCTATGAGAATTGCTCTTTCGCCAGCATAGCATGCCTGAACAAGTAGTGCCTGCACAGTTTCAAGGTTACCCGTGGAGGGGTTCGCAATGGCAGCGTTGAGCATGCGCTGTGTTCGGAGTGCCAGTGTTCGCCATCTGGAATTCGTGCCATTCAGAACACGGCAGCCTACCGAGCAGATAGTAGTGAACAGTAAGTCGCTACGGCTTCGAATAGCTGCAAGTGAGTCGTATCGCGGATCGAAAACGGGGACATAACGGTCACAGCCTGAGAAGAAGGTATTGAAGTACAACTCTGCTTCCTCAGCACTGAGATCATCGTCGTTGAAGATGTTTGCCGCAGCCGGAGTTTCTGTTTCGAAAGAAGATCTAGTTCGCTTGGGTGGTCTTGGGAAATGAGATGCGGTTTCTGGAGAGCTTGTGCTGGTTGAGACTGCCAGTTGGGATGGGATGCTTGACACCTGTGTGTAGTTGATATCTGCCGGCGCGTTGAATGGTTCCAGAGGGGCGAAAGGAAGTGGTCTCTGGGAATCAGCTACGTAGGTGATGGGGAACGAGCCGGAAGTATTGGATGTTTCTGGTTGTAGACGTGCTCTAAGCAACTCGACTTCCTTTTCGAGGGCCTCTATCTTTCTGCACATTGGGTTTTATTAGTCCGTGTATCAGCTACTAGGCATATGAGAGTAACTAACAGTTCATGCGGCTCCTTTGGCCTTTCCACAAAGTTACATGTTTTTTGTAGTTGCTGACATCTATAGCAGGTTAATCAATGCCATGTGTGTGAGGGTTCAGAGCAATTCACATACCTTGAGCATGGTCGTGAGCCGTCACATTTAACCTTGACTACCAATTAACACCTTGTCGTAAAATAGTCATGTCCTCATTGTGTACCTTGCTCTGCCGACAGGAACCGCAAGACGTCTAGACTCAAGTTAGTTCCCCGGCATAGTTGAAGCGGTGTCGGAGTTGCCAGGTACCGGGATTCTTTTTTTACGCGCGCGAGTGGAGGAATTCCCTTGTGCAGAATCACCACCTGATCGATCATTACTCGAGACGTCTCCATATTGTGTCTCACGAGAAGCCATGGCAGCGGTGATAGCAAAGAATGTCCGATGACGGTAATGCGGGGATTGATTTTGGTTGCAATTGTCTTCAATATTGGGAGAAATTGATAGGTCACGCGAATTTAATATGGAGCTTGACTTTGTCGGGCAAGACTAAAACTAACTCTGCCTGGTTAGCTTAGTTCCAGCAGTCTGGCATCTTAAGATACTCTTCTTAACGCAAAGATATCTTAAGATAATGTTCTTAGTATGTGATATTTTAAGATACTCTTCTTGATTTATAAACAACTCAATATACTCTTTCCAATATGTATAATTTTAATACACCCTTTTCAGTATTTGGCACCCATCTTGAGCCTCTTAGTGCGTATCATCTTAAGATACTCTCCCTTATGCATAGCGTCGAAGATAATTATCTTAATGCAAAGATATGGAGCTTAGAGTTAAGGATGTTAAGAAACTGTTAAAAAAATGAATAGGAAAAAGTTAGCTAGATAAAAAATCTTTTCTTTTCGAATAGTTAGCCTGTCTACATCTTGTCGCTACCCCGTGGGGAATTTCGGTTAGCGTTCGGACATGTTCAGCTTTCTCCGAGCTCGGTTAAGCATCCGGCAGCAAAGATGTACATGATACGCGCATCACCATGAGTTGCCGAAGTAAAATGACGGAGAATGTATATCAAGTCCGGTCGGCATTTAGAAATGAGGCCATCTTCAAGTGCAGGTTCCCCGCTAAGTATACAAAATAAATGCAGTTAAAAAGAAGCATTTCCCGCATGAATCTATCATCGTGAATCCTCATATCCTCAACATCTAATCACATCGTTGACAGACATCCATCATGCCTCAACGCGAACGTATTCCTACATACTGGGGCCCAGATGCCTCCAGTACCAAAGACTCATCCAGTCCTTCAGTACACCTCAAATGCAAGGACTCCAGTCTTCCTTTCGACTTCTCCTTTGAAGCCGTCCGTCCCAACGTCTTCCGCACAACTTTCACTTCCCCAACACACCCTACACCACCTCATCCTAGCGTACCCCGCGCGGAGACAAAGCTAGATGGTGTTAAGCCCAATGTTAGTTCCTCTGAGAAAGGAACCAAGATCCAGATCGGCGATGTCGTTGCCAACGTCGATTACTCTGGTGAGACGCCACTGCTTTCCATCGGCTTTGATGGACAGGCGCCTATTCTTCAAGATCTGCCCAACAGGTCTTATGCTGTCAACGGCGATGGTGTTGCGCATTACACCATGTATAATCGCAAGACCTTCCACGCTGGACTGGGCGAGAAGGCTGCGCCTATGGATCTCTCTGGTCGTCGATTCCAGCTATCTGCGACGGACAGTTTCGGATATGACGTCCACCGAACAGATCCTCTGTACAAGAACATCCCTCTTTTGATCAACGCTACTCCTCAAGGCTGTGTAGCCATGTTCTCCACCAGCCATACTCGAGGAGAATACTCCATCGGCTCTGAGATGGATGGTATGTGGGGTTTCTACAAGGTCTATCGTCAAGACTTTGGTGGACTTGAGGAGTACATTATCACCGGCAAGACCCTGAAAGACATTGTGCAGACGTACGCAGAACTCGCTGGCTACCCCCTCCTCGTGCCCCGCTGGGCTTTCGGATATCTGTCCGGTGGTATGAAGTACTCTATGCTCGACAGTCCACCTGCCGGCGAAGCTCTCATTGAGCTAGCACACAAGATGAAGGAGCATGATATACCTTGTTCAGCTTATCAGATGTCGTCCGGATACACAGTGGCCGAGAAGCCTCCCAAGAACCGACACGTCTTTACTTGGAATAACCACCGTTTCCCTGACCCCGAAGATTGGATCAAGCAATACCACAAGCTCGGCATGCGTCTAATCGCCAACGTCAAGCCTTATCTCACGTCATCCCATCCCGAGTATGAGAAGCTCAAGGAGGCTGGTGGCCTCTTCGTTGACTCTCATACGAAGAAGCCAGCTGTCACAAAGCTCTGGAGTGCAGGTGGTGGTGAGCGAGATGACGGTGGACACATCGATTTCACCTCTGAAGCTGGCTACAACTGGTGGTACAACGGTATCAAGAAGCTAGCCGAGGAGGGAATTGACTGTATGTGGAACGATAACAACGAGTACACAATTCCTGACGACGAGTGGCAATGTGCTTTGAACGTCGGCAAGGACATCCTTGACGTTCCCGACGGTCTTGAGAAGCGTCCTCAAGTCGGTCTCTGGGGCCGCAGCCTACACACCGAACTCAACGGCAAGGCCTCACACGATGCTCTCTTGGCTGTGCACCCCAAGTCTCGGCCTTTCGTTCTCACGCGCAGCGCCACAGCTGGTACTCTCCGCTACGCTTGTAGCTCATGGAGTGGCGATAATACTACTAGCTGGGATAGTATGCGAGGCTCAACCGCCTTGTCTCTTACTGCTGGTATGTGTCTCATGCAATGCTATGGACACGACATCGGTGGTTTCGAAGGTCCTCAACCCTCGCCGGAACTTCTGCTTCGATGGATTCAGCTGGGTATCTATTCTCCACGCTTCGCCATCAACTGCTTCAAGACTGGTGAGGATAACTCTGTCGGCGATGTCATTGAGCCTTGGATGCATCCTTCTATCACTCATCTCGTGCGAAAGACAATCAAGCGCCGTTATGCTATGATTCCCTACATCTACTCTCTTTCACTCGAGAGTCACAAGAGTGCCTTGCCTCCCCAAAGGTGGGTTGGCTGGGGCTATGAGTCCGATCCTGAGGTGTGGAACCTTCTTGACGGCGAGACCCAGTACTGGCTCGGTGACTCCATGCTCGTGGGTGGAGTGTTCCAGTCCGGTGCCAGCAAAGCCAGAATCTACCTCCCCAAGGCATCCGAGGATGATGAGGGCTACTTGAACCTCAACGCACCTTACCAGTACCTCGAAGCTGGTCAATGGGTTGACATCGATGCAGAGTGGCACGGCGCTGGTATCCCAGTCCTTGGCAAGGTCGGTCGTGCCATTCCAGTTGGACGCGACGTCCAGGTCCTCTCCCCTGGTGAGAAGGAAAACGTCGCTGATCTTCCCCTCGACGACTACCGAGCTGTTGAGATTTTCCCTCCTCAAAAGGCGTCCAAGGATGGAAAGTGGCACGAGACTATCTGGTACGAAGATGATGGAACATCGGTGGTTACTAAGAACAAGATCTCGTCTTATACCCTTTCTTATACTGCTACGGAAACTGAGATCAAGGTCAAGTTCTCAAGGGATGAGAGCTCCGGTTTTGAGGCGCCTTGGAAGACGCTTGCTGTTATTCTACCACCTGGAGATCAGAGGAAGGTTGTTAGTGAGGATGGGAAGGATGTTGTTTCCTTGGGTGTCAATGATGAGGGTAAAGGCCGGTTTGAGCTCAAGTAGTCCTCATATGTAGCGCAAAAACTTATTTAGCGAGCCGAATTTAAAAGTTCCCACACATTTACGACTTGTTCCACGCTTCAGTGAGGTGATTTACTCGTATTTACTCATTTGCCGAGTTCAACGTCACTATTGGAAAACGTGGTTTAAGAGAGTCAAGTAAAAAGAGGTCTCTATAGATCGCTTTCCTGCCATCACTAACAAACGATGAATGAGATCCCCTGTGAATGTTTATTGTCCTATTTTCATCGGAAGTCGACAAACATCAAGTCTCTCCTCAATTTATTGGCTAAGTATGCGAAGGTACCGCGGCCTGATTAATCTTCCTCCCAGCCCTCTTCTCTCGTTCGTGGTGATTTGTCAGAATACCCCTAACCCTATGCTGAAAGTACAATGGTCCTTGCTCCCTCTTAGGGTGCATTTCCCCGTTGATGAAAACACCGGCATTGAGATTTCTTTGGGCATTATTACAAAGCCATTTATCTTCTGCCAGGATCCTCTTGAACATCTCATCAATCGTCTTGAAATCTTCATCGCTCGCATCCTTGTGGCGGTAGACCTCGTACTCCATAGAACAATGAGTTTCAGACGTAGGCACGCAGCGCATCAAGTAAAAGAAGTTGGGGCTAAGACGTTAGAACGCGTAGTACGTGGAAAAAGGTGCACTTACGAAACTGTCATGCAGGCGTTGGGAAAGTAATAGTTGCTCACAATCTTGAGACCGGACTTCTCTGCTTCAGCTGTCGTGTTGGCGAAATGCTCGATGTTACCACCCTTAGCATCGACTCTGTATGCTGAAAGGTCTGACACTGAAGCCGCGTCAGGGTGAGCTGTTTTGCAATGATAGCACTCGTTGTAGTTATCCGCCAGGGTCTTCCAGTTATAGTCGCCGCTCATACCCCAAGTATGATCAAATTGATAGTCTTCGAAATTGAAAGATTTATGTCTTGGCATTCTGTCGATGTCTTTGAACTCGGTTGACCAATCTTCAGGTGTCGTTGAAGCATCAAGATTGATCCATACAAATCCCTTAGCGTCAACTCTTACATGAATGGGTAGTCTGTTGTCAGCTTCATGGGAACTCTTCATTTCATTGTGTTCAGCCGCATTTTCAAGCGGGTCTTGGGCACAGTCGGGGCGTTCCGAGATAAGAATATTGGCTCTGCCGTCACTCTTCTCCACTGGAGATGCGACGTTTTTACATAGATTGCGAAAACCCTGGATCACGCCTTCATTATTCTTGACGAGGGTGAATTCGAAACCGGCTTCTTTAAACTGCACGCAAGATCCCACTTCTGAGAATCTAAGCTTATGGCTGACAAAAATCCATTTCTTGGCGAAGATGGCTCGACGCTCTAGTTCGTAAATTTCTCTGGATCTATACCACGACGAAGGCAAAGCACGCGCTGTGGTTGTAAAGTCTTGGATGAACTTGGTGTCCGATAGTTTCTGTGAACGATACGACGATATATATTTCGTAAACAAAAGTAAAAGTGCAGACAAGCAAGCTGCAGAGATGTAAATGACGGGCGGAACTGTAGTGTAGAAATCCATATTGGCTATGATACTCTAGTGAGTGATTCTGCTTCAATCCAAACGGTGTTTTATCTCTTTTCTTCTTCTTAAGGTCTCATATCATTGCAAGTCGTATCACTCAAGCCACTTTCTGACTATTTAATGTGATCGGGAACGTCTAGCGGAGAATCCGACCAGATCCCGACGGACAAGAAGATACCGGGAAGAATCCGTGTCGGTCCGCATCCGGTTCTCGGCGGACTGCATCGTGACACAAAGCGATCAACGGTCCTATCTCTAACTCCAAGCCACAAATCCGGGAATTTGTAAAGGGCATTTGAAGAGTATCGGAGATGTTCTGGAAGTGAAGTTGTTGACTCCAAGGCGGCGGCAATGAAGAGTTGACAGAGAAAGCGGGAATCCGAGTTATCTGGTATACATGGTCCCAACACTTAATACTCTCAATAAGCAAGCGGCTTAGACAAAGTAATAAACCAAACGCCTTCAACTACATACAAAGTAGTGCATTAATACAATAGATGCATGCAGAATCACTCGGCTTCTCAAGACCTAGCCAGTGTGCACCTAGTTAGTCCCGTAATCTAAAAAGATACGCTCAGTCTTGGCTCGATAATCCCGTCTCTCCCCATTGGTGTCCGTATCGTTTGCCCCATGGCCCATGCAATACCCCGCGTGAAGTTTGTGGGGAAACGAGTCTTAGTTTGTTGTGTTCTCCATGTTGAGCTCAGGAGGAAGGGCGATAGTAACCCTTGGCCTACTAGTCTTCCGGTTGAGGATCTATAAGACATAGACTGAGTCGCATCCACATCTGGAGTTCATCGAACCATTGGTCTCTTTTCTTCTTTTGAACTATTTTATGCACTCTGATTCTATTTCTACAATGTCCAATATCCAGGATACTAACCTAACTGGATATGGGAAGGACGGGCATACCGAGAAAGAAGCCTCTACCCCGGATGATGCATCCTACCATGTGGTCTCTCACCATGGCACGGTGACTGAAATGGGAAACGTTGTAGATCCTGTTCTCAACGCCAAAATCCACCTAGTTAATGAGGTAGACTTACTCTATCCTTACATTCACAGCGTTCTTTGCTAACCCTTCAAGGCCATCAACGAAATCGGATGGACAGGCTTCCACTTGAAGCTATGCTGTCTCACAGGCTTCGGTTTCGCCGCCGACTCTTTGGTCGCCTTCCTTCAGAGCGTCGCAGCCTCCCAAGCATACCTCGAAATAGGAAACGGCGGTTACCCAACTGGCTCTACGATGGCATTGTACAGCGGTCTGTTGGTCGGTGCTCTGTTCTGGGGTTTCAGCGCCGATGTTATAGGTCGTAAAATCGCCTTCAACACGACTCTCTTCATCGCAGCAATTGCGACTATCGTTGCAGGAGCAGGTCCAAACTGGATTGGGTTCTGTGTTTTCGTAGCCTTCCTTGGCTTTGGTGCCGGGGGTAACCTCGTTCTGGACCCAACTGTCATGCTTGAGTTTGTTCCAGCAAAGCAGCAATGGGTCGTCACTGCTATGGCTGGATGGTGGGGTATTGGCCAGGCCAGTGCTGGCTTTATTGCTTGGGGTTACTATTGTAAGTTGCTTGACTCGGCCTTTCATATTGTATGAAGTATATGGCTAATCATTGTTACTAATAGCTCGGCCCGAATGGTCATGCACCGCAGAGACCGAATCTTGCACATGGCAGAACAACAAGGGCTGGAGACTCGTCATGTTCACAGGTGGTGCTCTGATGTTTTTAATGTCAGCCCTACGAATCCTGATCATCCGATTACCGGAAACACCAAAGTACTTGGTAACCTCCAGCAAGGAAGAGGAGCTTGTCGCGATGCTCCAGAACCTTGCTAACACCTACCGTCGACCTTGTCACTTGACTCTTGACGCCCTTAGAGCATGCGGTACCACAGCTGCCTCTGAGAGTGGGGGACGCTCGAACCCTCTCAAGGGACTGGGCAAGAGCCTTGCAGGTCATGTCGGCGGTCTCTTTTCTACCAAGAAATTGGCTCTGTCTACGTGTCTCATCTGGGCTTCTTGGACGATGATCGGCTTGGGATACCCTCTTTTTTTCCTTTATCTTCCGTAAGTACATCCCGACAAGCCCTACGAACGAGACATAATCTAACATGACTCAGATCCCTTCTTAGTAGCCGTCTTCCGGACTACGCACCCTCTTTCACCGAGACATGGCGCGATTACACCATCACTAACATTTGCGCTATCTTCGGCCCTTTGATTGCAGCCGGTCTAGCTGAGGTTAAATGGCTTGGTCGTCGATACACTATGTCCATCGGAGCAATCATCACAGCCATCTTCTTCTTCTGCTACACCATCATCAAGACGCCAGCTCAGAACCTTGCCATCAGCAGCTGCATCTGTACGTCAATGTCCTTCTTGTTATAGATTTATCACTTACTCATACTACTCAGCTGTGTGCATCAACCTTTACTACGGTACACTGTACGCCTACACTGCCGAAGTGTTCCCTTCTGCGCATCGAACAACAGGCAATGGAATCGCTGTTGGGCTGAACCGTATCATGGGCTTGCTATCTGCTGTGATTGCAGTGACCGCTGACACCACTAGCGTGACACCGTTGTATATATCGGCTGCACTGTTCCTTGTTCTGGCTATTATTTCTGTGGTTCTGCCCTTTGAGCCATATGGTCGAAGCGCGTCTTAATAGGAGGGTACATAGCTAAAGCTACCCGTTTTCCTGTTATTTCTCCTAATATAGCTTTATATCGCGCAATTATCGTTATTATTTGTCCCATTGAGCAATGATGAGTGAACTAATGATTATGCACTGGTAAGTCTGTTTGCTTAGCAACGTTAAAACTGGTTCATATCCCACCAGTCCACATTCATGCATAAGCTTTCCCCCATGGGACCCAAGTTCTCCCAAGCGCCCCATGCAAGATCATAAGTGGAGTTATGCTCGTTAGTCACTACCGATGGATCCAAAACCGTCTCGTTGACTCTTTGTTCACGCGTCTCCACTGGCGACCCCCCTTGTGTCCTTTCCATCATCCACCGCGGTGGCGTTGCATATCGAGCTGTCGATTCTCTCATATCTCTTGGTGGTGTATTCGCCACGGACCTTAATGCATCGTCTTCGTAACCAGCGCCTGCGCTACCAGCCCAGAAGGTCTGGCTATGCACACTGTGATCCCGGTAATTGGGGAACTGGGGAGCTGCTACGTCTAGTAGGATCCATATCAGCGACGTTTTGACAGTAGCGGGAGAGGCTCTTTCTGAGACCATTTGCGCTGGACGATCAATCGATTTGATGAAATGATCCAGTGCATTATCCTAAGAATAAATTAGCACGGTCAGAAACAATAGACAAAACTGAGTCAAATACTAACAATTGCTTTACAGACCGGCCAGCAAGTAGCCATCTCCTTGACAAGCTTTCTACAGAGATCTAGATTTTCCATAGAAGATGCCTTCAACCTGCTATCACTTGTACGTGTCCAGTATAGATGCAAGGTGCTCGCAATAGCCGCTGCCTGTGCAAAAAAAGGATCCGCCAACTCCAAGCCCTTCTCGTTAGCTATTCTGATGAGTCTGGAGATCCACGTGCAATGTCTTAATGCCTTTTCGTAGGATGCTCTCCAAAAGGTGTTACCACCTAATTTGTCCTTCGGTGTTTCTGCCATTGACGTGTAGAGACAGGGGTGGTTCAGCACACAATGAATAGCGTGGTATGTGATCTGTACTCTTAGCCAGGGCAACAGGTCCAGGCGGTTGGCCTTGGCTTCTTGAGCCGGTATTGATGGAAGCTTAACTGCGTTATAGCTCAGAGAGATAGGCCACGCCATTTCAACTTCGAGTAGTTGTGAGTAGAGTCTAGCATAATCTGAATCTGTATGCCATGGGTACTTCGTCTGCCCTTCAACGCACTTGGCCACATAAAGCCGAACATCCGTCCAAAGATTGCAAAGCTTTAGCGATTCCGACCATATATCGACAAGTGTTTCTTGAACACCTGTTTCTGATGCTCTAGGTGCAGAGATGCAGCCAGTCAGCGGATCTCGAGCCTCAACTGCTAGAAATGTCGGCGTATCGATGGTGTGCGGTATAGAAGGCAACAGAATTGGAGCACCACATGTAAATCCTAAGAATTGGATGCTCCAGAATATTCTCGATTTTCTTTGGGAGTTGTCATCGGGTAAAGACTGAATCATGTTCTTAGCCATAGATATATCGAAGCCAGCTGTGGCAATATCGCCAACTGCCGACATGTTAGTAGGCAGAGTAAATATAGTGAAGAGGGTTATGCTGACGGATAAAGTTGTAGTATGCCAGTAAGCAAAGTGTCTGACTAGTTCGGATCGTCATGCTTCCTTGAGCAATTGCAAGCATGGCGCTAGTACGAGCAGTTTTATAGTATGCGTCGGGACTTTCCAAGCCCTCTCCGCGTCGCAGGGAACCGTGACAGGTCGTGAACAAGGCCATGACAGCGCAGATGAGATCCTCGGATGCGTCTTTGGGGCTCTCATCAAAAAGCCATAATGGTTGTCGGTGGATATGCCGAAAGTAGAACTCAAATGCTCTAGTACCTAGATCGCTTGATACAGGCGTTCTACGATAAGTCAGTATGGGAAGGCGACGCGATTAGATGAGCAAGGCCTACGATAGTGGTTGTGATATGTGTGTATGTGGTGTAGCCGCTGAGAAAGATGGCACGCGATTATGTCTTTCTGATGTCGAACTTGGTGTAGTTTCTTGCATTGACTGAGGTCTACGGAGCTCCAAGTTAGTAACAGTTCAAGGATAGGCTTGTTCTGGTATCACGTACGCTACCCTGCTGATTAAATTGTCTAACTTATCTTCCAGTTGCTCAAGTCGACTGGACTACTACAGTTAATTAAAAGTGGACGAGTTACGTCTCAGAATTCTTACCACCACCGCGTTGAGTTGACCTGTAGACTGCTCGCCTACTGAATCTGTCTCTGTGAAGGAACAATGTTGACAAAGACGAGCACAAGCCGAACATTGTGGTCTCTCACCAGGGCAGCGTATTTTCTTCCGCCTGTTGGCCCTTAGCAAGTCATCCTCTGTGTAGAGAAGGGGGACCATAATACCTGCAATTGTCGCATGCTTGCGCTACACGTCGATAGTTTCTCGTCCTTGCAGTACTCATAGCTAGTTTATGCGGTCTATTACTTAGTTCGTGAGTAGGTTTGGGGGAAGGGAACGGTTGCGATCAAGCTTGACCGCGTAGCCTGCTTGTTATGTATGGACGCGATTTTAGATTCGAAAGTAGAGATGCGGGGTGTCAGCCACTAAAAGTCAGGTCTCCACATCCCGCTGGTCGAGTGTAAAATTCCGTTGATAACCACTACAACCTTCTGTAGCCAGACGCCTAATTTTGCGTTAAGAATGCGCCCAACACATCCACAAGCAGTTGATAAATCTTCCATATTATCACGATATCGATACAGCAATGTCCCACGCAATATGGCATCTTCATTGATAGTAGACAAAGCTGCATCATATCAATTGAGTATCTGTTATTTTTATCTATAGTTTACTCTCCACAGCCGATCGAGGGATGCCAAAGTTCGAAATATCCTCCTTAGTCGAACCGTCTATCGCCAGCTCTGCAAGAACACGTCCGATAGCCGGCGCAAACTTGAAGGCATGGCCACCACCCAGTCCAACAATCACATCAGGATGGTTCTTTAACGGACTAATAACAAATTGACGGTCAGGTGTAATGGCGTATTGACATGTGATTGTTCGCAGAGGCTCGCCCTTCTCGGGTATAAGGCTGCTCATAAACGACGTCAACTCGCTAAATAGCTCTCCAGACGGGACGAATGTGCGGTTCTCGGGCGTCATAAAGTTGTTTGATGTGTCGCGACCTGCTTTAATCGCTGGCTCGCCGTACATGGGAAAGCCGTAGTAGTATCGGTCGCCGGCCCAAATCCAGACGGGGAACTTGGTTTCATCAAAAGGTGTGAGATCAGCTGGTTTGTAATATGTGACTTGCTCTTGCATGATCGTAAGAGGAATCTCTGAGCCCAAAGGTTTGAGTAGCTTGTTGATCCAGGCATCGCAAGCCAGAATGACTTTATCCACTTGGAATCGACCCTTGGATGTCTCAATTGTCAAGCCTTTGCCATTCCTGTTGGGTATGACTGCGTCCACCCTTGTCTTCTCCTTCAACAGCGCTCCATTGGCACGAGCTTGGTACTGCATTGCTGCAACTGACTTTGAAGCATGCACGATACCCGAATCAGCAGTATATATCGTCTGAACACCTTCGGGCACATCAAAGGCCGGCCATCGTCTCTTGACCTCTTGCGGATCAAGCAACTCATAAGGAATGCCATTCGCATCCAAACTCCTCGTGAACTCGCCAGCGCTCATACTCTTCTCAAACTCGTTCAATTGGCTTTCATCAGAGGCGGTTCTGGGAAAGAAAACCACCCCGCCGGTGATGGTCAGCATTTGAAGACCGCTGCGACGTTCCAGCTCAGCCCAGTCCTTGTAAGCTGCACGAGCGAGAGCTACATAGTGTGGTGACCCGTAGGATGTCCTGACGATACGGGACGTGTCGTGGGATGAACCGTAGACGTTGCCGAACTCATATTGCTCGAAGCCGATGACGCTGGACCCTTTGATGGCGGCGTGATAAGCTGCTGCACTGCCAAGGGCACCAAGGCCGACTACAGCGACATTGAAGGTATTTTTAGACATTTCGATATATGAGATCGATGTGAGTGGGCGATGAGGGAAGACACAATAGCTTAAGATGATGACTTCTAAAATTGAACACAGCGACCTTATAACAGAGTTCGAAGTACAGTATAGATAGTATCTCCCCGCCTCAACTCCGTCTCCACATTCATTCATCGGTTCTCGTGATACTGCCCGATATGCGGAGAAGACTGAGTCGGCTATTTTCTTCTCTCTAGGCGAACTCTGGAAATTGATTAGTTGCTCTCGGCATCTGTGTCGGTGGCTGGCGCCGCTGTTGTGGTAGCTGAAGAATCCGTCCCCACACGGAATTTGACGGATTCTCCGCTGACATGTTCCCACACTTAACTCTCCATGCACCATGAGATAAGCGGACAAGCAATACAGTGGTCGCATCAAAGGAGCCTGATAGGTGTATATGTATTTCTTAATTGATGGTTTCTTTCTGTCTGTTGAGAATGATATCACGGTAGGGTTGATGCCCAAAACAATGTGAGCCTTGGTCCTGGACTAGTCCATGGGTACAGATATGGTTCGTGGTGAGATAAGGTGTTCTAGCCGAAGTGCAAGGGATACTTGTCTCTTGCGCGATATGGTTGCATATATGTACTTCACTAAGACCAACAAGCGATGTAGGATCGTGATCATATAAAATTGACATCAAGAGTTATCATGCCTATACTAAATTAAGATCATGCTTCGTAATCATATATCCCATTGGTACCCTTTCTTACACAATCATCATGTTTCTTCCAATAGTGTCCCATTTAATCGTATGCAACACCAGAGGGTGTGCCAGAAGATAGCTTGTTGTACTTTCCTGAGTTGGCATTGTCCATGAGAGTGTGGTCATGCTCCTTCTTTCGCTCTGTGAATTGCTCAGACTCGCGCTGCGAACCGAGCATGGACTCCTTGTTAGAGGAATCGAAACCAGAGGTGTTTCCCATGCCAGAGCCAGTGTTACCAAGAACGGAGCCGGTGTTGCCAGACTGGAAATCGCGGCTGTTGTCGCCCATGTTCAACTGGTCGTTGTCGCGTCGGTGATCAGCGGCATGGGAAGCAAGTGTGCCAGCACCCATGCCTGCAGCAGCACCACTAGCGAGTCCAGCACCACGGTGAGAGCCTTGCTGCTCATATGACTGAGAGCCAGGGTTCATCGCGGAACGCTCACTGGAGTAGGCATCCTGGCCCTCAAGGCCTCGGTTGGAGCCAAGTCCAGAGCGCTCATCGTGGTCACGGCCAGCGCGAGAGGCCAGAGCACCAGCACCAAGTCCAGCGGCAGTACCAGCACCAAGACCCATGCCTCGGTGTGAATCCTGCTGTTCGTAAGACTGGGAGCCAGGGTTCATGGCAGAGCGCTCGTTTGAGTAAGGGTCCTGAGAGTTGAAAGCCCGGTTGGAACCGAGGCCAGACTTCTCATCACGGTCGCGACCAGAGTGCGAACCGAGAGCGCCGGCGCCAAGTCCGGCAGCAGTGCCAGCACCGAATCCGGTACCGCGGTTAGAGTCCTGTTGCTCGTAAGCGCGAGATGAAGGGTTCATGGAAGAGCCTTCGGTGGGGTAGGCGGACTGGTTCTCAAAACCTCTGTTAGACTCAAGACCTGAGTGCTCATCACGGTCATGGTCGCGACCAGCGCGAGAGGCCAGAGCACCTGCGCCAAGACCAGCAGCGGTACCAGCAGCCAGGCCAGCACCTCGGTGAGAGTCATGCTGCTGGGTCTGTCCAACAGGATCCTTGTGGGAGAAGTTGGCAGGCTGCGTACCCTGCGAGTCGTAACGCTGGTTGTCATCTGAGTAGTCAGCAACAGCTGCCGCACTCAAGCCATGCAGTTGACCAGAGCCCTGCTGGTGGTGAGGCTGCGAAGTAGCAGAGGGGTTATAGCTCTGTTGCTCGTAGCCGGATGTAGGCTGGGCCATAGAGCGGTCCTCATCGCGACGACCATGGTGTGAAGCAAGAGCTCCAGCACCGAGACCAGCGGCAGCACCGGTGGCAGCACCAGTAGCAAGGCCAGAACCTCGCTGGGAGTTGATGTCCTCCTGTCGGTAAGGCTTCTGGACAGTTCCACCAGAAGAGGGCATGTTGCTCTGGGTGTTGTAGTCTCGGGTAGAGTCGAGACCAGCGGCGGGGTACTTAGTGGTGTGCTGGGCAGCAGAAGGCTCCTGGTATCTGCTGGTGGTGTTGTCACGGAGGTTGTCGTTGTCGTGTCGGTCCCTGGTAGCGGCATAAGCACCACCGGCACCAGCGGCGCCAGCAGCAGCTAAAGCAGGACCAGCCTTGGAGTGGTGGTGCTTGTCATTATCGTAATCTTCAGCACGCTCAGTCTCATCCTTGGATCCCTTTCGGTGGAAGAGACCACCGAGCTTGCTCTCCTTGTCGTCCTTGTGCTTGTCTTCCTTGACCTTCTCATGGTGGTGAGACTCTGTGTGTTCCTTAGGCTCCTTGTGCTCTTTGCCCAGAAGAGGGAATGCCCTCTGCTTGTGCTCCTCAGGCTGAGTCCTGTCGGTAGTCTGCTCGTGCCTTCGGGGCTCCTCACTTTCTTGGTGTCGCTTGTTCAGCTCGTGAGCTCCATAGGCAGCTCCGCCGGCAGCGCCAGCACCAGCGAGGTCCTCCTTAAAGTGCGAGCCGGATGTTCTCTCGTCGGGTCGCTCTTGGTCGCCAGGTCGACTACCGTATGGCTCGGTGTTTCTGGAAGCGTCTTCGTTGTTGCGTCGGCTGAGAAAGGTACCGCTCTCGAGAGTACCGGAGGTTCGGGTTGGCTCTGTCGCACCAGCGTGCACAGCTTGGTGACGTCGGGCCTCGTCTTCAGGGCTGCCATGGCCAATCACGGAGTTGTGGACGCCTCCTTGGCTGGGAAGATCACCCCAGTAAGGGTGCTCTTCAGTAGATGGGGCAAGGGGATCCTTCTGTCCCATCGCACGAGATTCAGCTCCCATGGCACCAGACTGAGCACCCATTGCACCAGCCTCGTTCGTTCGACCTAGAGTGTTCTCTCGTCTGTCGGAGAGAGGCTCGTCGCGTCTCTCGGAGATGGGATCTTGGGTGGACTTGTAACCGGTGCGGTCGTTGGACTCCGTCATTCCAACGCCTGAGTCCTTATATCCGTGGCCGGTGCGGGCAGCGTCCCTCTCGCTCTCTGTCCAACCGCGAGGGTCATCAGCTTTATGAAGCTTGTTGTGTTCGTGTTCGTGTCCTTTGGACCATCCTTCTGTAGTTTCGCTGGGCTCCATGTCTTCTGTGGGGAACGAACCTGGGGGATGAGGGGAAGTATCATCGTTGGAGTTGTCCTTGTGGAGAACGTTCTTGACCTTTTCGCCGAGGCTGCTCATTGTGAATGTCTTGGAATGTGTATGAGTTGGAGGTTTTGGGTATAAAAAGAAGTGATAGGTCGCTGGGTATTAATTTGTTTGATGTTGTGGTTGTATGAGTTGTATGTAATAGTGAAAATGCAACATTGACCTTTAATTGACACCATCACAGCCTCATATATTGCTTGCTCTCCAAATTCGTCAAACAGGGACAGCTCAGCTTGTCAACGTCGTCGACATCATCATGACCATTACGGGAACTAACAGATCGTGTGGGGTGCAGTCAAATCTGTGATTGACACCCAGGTTTCCTGGCTTTGGCTGGTAGCATCCCTGTCGATCTTACTACCTTGGGACAAGGGCGGCGCCAACTTCGTCATTCACATGCCCATCAAATCTATGGGCGATTGCTCTTAACAACAGAACGTATGATCAACACTGGGATTACGTCTGTACTTTTTATTTCCCTGGTCTGACCAGCTTCGAGACCAACTGTCTTTGTTGTGTTACGAACGCTGATTACATCATTGCGGCTGAATTCAGTGCCGCGCGTGTAGAATAGTGGCTGGTTTGCCCAGAGCTGGGCATTCGAAAACAAGATTGTAGGAGCTGAGTGCATCATGGCAATCGTTTTTCAGCCTATCAGTGCATGAATTGGGGCTCGTGCTTCACAAAACAATGAGGCTGAAAGCCATCGATTATCTCGATCTCGTCTTTGCGATAGTTGAGATGGGATGGATGAGCTTGTTGGTTTCAGACATTGTGATCAAGACTATAGTCAGTCTCAATCACTCAATCATGAAGATCGAACGAGTTAGAAACTTAGAAAAGGTATGGATGGAATACAATATCGCTGCAATTGACCTCTGGTGAAGCAGGTCTACCTGTGAGTCGATCTTTTGATCTATAGCTACCCTACAGCTTTCAGTAGGCCCTTGGTTGCATCGGGATATCGAGATACTAAAGTGACAGCTCACAGAAACATCCCCCTCAAGCCACTTTCAAACATAATGTAGTTCGTAAAGAACCGAAAAAGGAATATCTAACCGCTGCTTCTGACAATTCAGCCTTGCGGACGAGTGGTAAACAGTTCCTGAGGCAAGCTCGATTGTGTGGAGACGGCTTTTGTAACGGAGGCACTAATTCAATTCGTCCCGCTGTTGCGGCACCAAGCGTTATTAAGATACCTAAATGATGAATCTCTAGAGCTTGTCAAACTTGCACATGGTCAATGTTGCCGCGGATATCAGTATCTGAACATGTCGCCTTTGACCTAGACTCACATATGGAGCGACCGACGATAGATTCCGTCGTTTGCGCATAGCCATTGCCTTTGACTTTCAGTGCGCAGATGTCCTTCTGTATCTGCTGACGTCATGCCTTACGATCTCCAAATTTGAGAGCTACGAACTGATTGATGTGACTTGGATAGTCGAGGATCTTTGAATAGTTGTTTACTCTATCAAGTATCTGGCTTCCATTATCATACTGGTCAAATAGGTAGTAAAGCGTCCAATACTTAAGGGTGCTGTCAAGGCCGGTGATATCGGCCAAGGATAAATCCGAAGGATCCGCGACCTGACCGAGAAAATCATAGCATGAATATTTATGCATGGATAACTCACATCTTGTGAAACTGTGCCAGCTCCTCAACACATAACCGTTTCAACCCATTAGCTCTGATTGACCAGACACAGCAGACAACACACTCGTTGTACAGCACGATCTCAATTGGCAGAATCTTGATATCCCCAAAATAATTCTCCAATCAATTCAGTGGCTGCTGATGAGATTGACGTCTTGTGGGCTGAGTTTGGCTGAGCTACGCGCGGCCTAACGTTCTTTTTATAGAAACTACAGCGAAATCATGTGAATTAGCGAAGTCGATACGAAGTGGATGGTTCAACGACGTGTCACAAGATAATATGGAAAGTCAGATTATTCGTAACACAAAGAAATAAAATATCTTTGCTGCCCTGCGCCATTTCACTAGTCATTTCGCTTCTCTTTTTTGACGAACATTGCTCCTAAAGTTACCATTAACATGCAACCTCTACTTACAATTGCCGTCTTTATCTCGCACTGCTTACTTGTTGCTGGGAAGAAGATGGACGACGCACAACCTGAAGCCAGTGCCCTATTCTACAGTTCCGATCAACACAAAAATGTGCAGAACTCGCGTCAAGAACCAGGACAAAGGGGTCCACTAATACAAAAATGGCGACAATTAATTCGACGACAAGACGATACGAGTACCGACGATGACAACAAGTCGACAGAAGCAAGATCTGAGACGCAAGAAAGTACCAAAGACGAAGAAAAGACGACTGAAGATAAACCCACTACCACAGAAGATAAACCGACAACTACAGACAAGCCTACATCAACGACAGAAGAGTCGACTACACAAGCAACATCTACCGAACAATCTTCGTCACTGTCAACAGTCTCGTCCACCGAAACATCAAGCGACCCAACCTCAACAAGCAGCAGCACAATCACATCCATGGAACAAGGGGCATCATGCTACAGCACAACTGTCTCGACCAGTGTCGTCTGCCATATCACTACCGGAGGTCACACCGAAAGCGCATCATGCATCACGAACAAAATGACGTCCAGCACATGTGCTCCAGGTCTCCTCTGCGAAATCCACCCGAGCTCAGGCGCGACTGTCTGTATGAAGAAGCACGGCGAGATCGGCACGGAAGGAATAGTCGTGGCGTCGGTATTTGCGGTCTGTATCGCGGGTTGTATTGCTGTTTTGGCGGGAATGTGTATAAGAGATAAACGTGCGGCGAAAAAGTTTGAGAATCTGAAGAGGGCAAAGACTTTGAGAACGGCGAAGAGGGAGCAGCAGGTTAGTCTTTTGGCGGGTAATCCTATTTAATTGATGGTATCTTCTAATTCATCGAAATTCCTTGTACTAAAGACGAGAGAACGAAAATCATGGGCGATGAGGATAGTTTCATCTCAAGGAGCTTTCGTGGCCGAGAGGGGAGAGTTGCAAACAACTCCATGATAGTAACGTAAACTCGTAGGTCTGGCCCGAGGCTGAGTGAAGACACGGATATTATCGGCAAGGAATTTGTTGATAGGGTGAATTACCTACCAGTCAGTTTCCAGATGGCATTGTGCAAGCCTTTGTGCGGCGTATAAGGCTGACTTTCCTAGAACAGAAGGTCAAAATCCTTAAGGAATATTCTCCACAGGGTCACAATCTAGATGCTTTGGAATCGCCAAGGATAGGGCTGGAGGGGATTAATAAGAGATTTGTTATGAGGCAAGGTGGCGAAGGTATCCCCAGTCTATTGTCGTTGGATGATCGGCCAAAATTCACCGTTTTATGGACTGACATCCTTTGGTCCAAATTATGTATATTTAATCTTAATGTTCTTGGAGCCGATAGGAGACTCTAGAAAATATTCGGCACCTCATACGATCTCTTGGCAGGTAATCTGTTGGATAAGAACAAGTGGATGTGGTTCTAGGATAAGGTTATCTGATGAATCGAAGAGTGATGGAAAAGGTTATCCGCGCGGGAGCGGCCCGTTAGCGAAGCAATAGGGTCATTCGCGTGTTTCTTGTATTCCATTCGGCAGACTAATGAGTATTAGTCTATGATCATAATGGGATGTCATAAGTGAAATGACCAACTTTTGGAGTTTTGGGACTTCGGTGCAGTAGGTTCGGACCATCGCCTCGGACTTTTAGTGAATTGCCAGCCAGACCACTCGATTATATGAAGGATCAAACACATAGGGCGGGGTAAGCATCATAGAAGTTCTTAAAAGACTTAGTTTCACCGTTGGCGATTGGATGGTAAAATATCGATGCCATGCAGGCACGGTTGTGAATCCTTCAAAGCCGACTTAGGAAGGTGAATCAAGGTTCGATGATACCCTAACTCTACTAACAGATAAAGTTGCATTCAAGAGTCTAGTATCCTTTGCCACTAGTTTTACCTTGTATACTATCCGTGAGCCTATTTCATTTTCCTAATTCTTGGCATACGTTGAATCCTTCTCGGTTGCTTGTCTAGAACTTCAAGCGGCGGCCGACTGTTATCACGATAGCAAGAAAGAAGGAAGATACTACGTAAATGGGATCACGAAATAGGAAGGTATTCTAGCCGTCATTAGATGGTATTGTAATTTGTACAGAGGAAGCTAATCAGCCGAAAAGTATAAAACCTTGAGATTACCTCGCCTCTGAAGCTCAGCACCAAACAAACATCTCTACTACTCTTCACTACAAAAGAAAGCGAAAGACTATTCATCATGAAGTTCGCCACTGCCATCTTCGCCATCGCCTCGGTCATCACCGTTGCCTCTGCCGTCCCAGCCATGTCTGATGAGCAGGTCTCCAAGGTTCCTCGCGAGTTACTCCTTCCTCGCGCGGCTTGCCGTGGAACCCTTTGCACTGGCTGCCAGAACGGCCGCAAGTGTTGCACTCTGCGCGATTACCCGTTCTGCTGTGACTGTTAAGTTGCCTCTTTAGGTCGTCCTCAAGGTTAGTGGAACCTCCCGACCACTACGATCGCCTCTGACTAATTATAAGAAGTCCCATCTTGTGGCATCTTTCAGTCCATGAATACCGTTATGGAGCGTACTTGCACGGGAACACAGTGGGAATCTTAGACTGAAGCTGTTATCATTGAACGACTGAGTGTCTAGAGCGGCTATATAGCATGGGCTAAGCTTGTGTCAAATGTGGTCCGCTATCTCAATAAAGTTGCACCTACCTCGCTCCGTACCGAAGTCAATCGCCGCGCTGTGGCAGATGCTAGATTGCTTAGGAAGCATCTCTTGTAGCCGATGACCAAGTAATATCAGTTGCGCAGGAACTTAGTAGCGATACAAGCACAACTACAGAGTATTAGTTGCACCTGTGAAGTGCCGGGCCTATCCTGCCGACCATGGTAAGCTCAGTTTCGAGCTGCAATAGCATTAGAAGGCGAACGATATAAGTCGAACATCCACCTGTATCACATAGCACTATTCTTAACAACAAGCTTAAAACAAGACGATCGCGTGCTTTAGACTCAACCCATTAGTCCACTGTCACTTTTGTAGACAATCTATTTAACAGCAACTATTTATTCTCATTTCCCCCGGCGTAGCTGAGGTTAAGCGATGTTCGGGATTGTGTTACCAAAAGCAGACCTTATGCCAAACCACCACTGGACTGTCTCCTGACACTATCATCAACCGTCATGTGAGATGTCCACGATGAAGCTCGAACCCGGCACTTGGTGTACTTGCAGAGCTAAGTTCATAGGCAACTTCTGGAAGAAGAACCGTCAAGACCATCCTTACCAGGACACCTTGGAATAGTGCGCTGCTATCTGTCAAATCATGGACCACTGTGAATGTGTTGGATACTGGCAGTCTGAGAATCGGCGTCTCTTTACCGCCAGGAAGATCATTGAGGCTGACTTCACCATCGACAACAATCGCGATTTCGAACATGCAACCTGGGCGCATAAATCCTGCTGGGCATGCCCATGGTGCCAAGCAGCCGTCGATCCCATTACACGCCCAGTAAGCTGTCCATGTAAACAAGGGGATGTCTGCCCACGTGTGACGTCCAATAAGGATGGCGTCCTCTGCAGTTACCAAGGTTACTGGCTATATGAGTGGAGAGAGTCCCCGGACAGGTATCCTGACCAGAGCTCGGATGCCAAGTGCGCTGCTATCTGCCGTACGAGAAATGACTGCAAGGGTTCTGGATATAAGGAAGGTAAATGTATGTTTCCTCCTTCCACTCTTGAACCTTCAAGAACTTATAGACTGGCCTGACCACTCGAGGGATGGGATTTGGGATGCCATGTCGTGCTTCGAGTCTCCTAATTGCGCTTAGTGGAGTTTGACAAGAGAAGGCTTGTCATTATTATTGTTTGAACTTACAGCAATATCCATCTAGGAACGGCTTGCCATTTTTCACAGGATTTAATCACAAACTACAAACTTTCGCTTTATAAAATTAGAAAACGAATGCTTTTATTTATCACTCTTGCCACATCAGCCCTCACATCCATAGCGTCCGGCGCGCTTATTTGCTGTCAGTCGGATGTATGGTCCAAATCTACGCTGTAGTACATGGGGTAATCAAGCACAACACGGCAAGTCTATGCTTTGTTCCTTAATTCAATCCGAGGTCCCGAACACTCTGGATAGATGAGGTAGATGAGGCAGCTGGTGTAACAGGGACAGGCTTTAGTCTTCGATTCGACAATGAGTGAGTACAACTAGAATATCCCTCGTCTCTGCTAAAAGCTTATGCCGAGTTTTAGACCCTTCGAAAAGACCCTCTAGGTATCAGCACTAACTACAATTGCTAGTTAAGAACTCCGCAATTTCTTGCTAATTACCACCGACCTAATAGTGATGCCGCTAATCTTCGGGCCTGAGCCTTGCATTATTACTAAGATTTACCTCTAAATGCCTTACGCGCTTATTAGCGCTGAGCATCTTGGTCTTTAGATACCACTAGTTGGCAGTGCCCATCTCAGAGCCGTTCTAACCGCTGACCCGTCCTAACCTTTGTCCGTCAATCAGCATCTGTCATTGGGGGACTGAACAAGGCTGTGTTTGCTACCGGAGTTCCGTCCCCTACGGCGAAATTCATTTCATTGGTGCGGACATCGCACATCCCAATAATGCGGTTGGCTCATGTAGCATGGCAAGTCTGACATCTGCAATCCAGCACACCCTTGTTGAGCAATGAGACCTTGGAAACATGACACCCTTCAGACATGTCATCTTGAACATGACTGGTTCACCGCTGTTTATCTGTCTCTAGGTGGTGTTTTTTTTCGCTTGTCGCTAAACAAGCGTCATCAACTAGGACACTTTCACTGATCTTAGGAGTGACCCAGCCACTGATAAGGCTGAGGTAGTGCTCTGTAGGTACCCAGGGTATACAAGGTATAAGGCTCGTGAATTGCTTATTTGCGAAGACTTGTCGATTCTTACCACTCCTGGTCTTTTAGCCCAGTCATCTGCCTATGATAGTGGATTATTGTCAGCGAGTTCCGGTGCAGAAGTCTCCTCCGAGGCTCCGACATCCGGTTCGACAGGGGGCCGAATCCTTTTGTCTGACGTGCATGGGTTATTCAGATGGCTCAAATGCGAAAACCAACGGGGTGGGTAGAGAGTGATGTCAGGTCAGATACGACACGAAGCTATAAAAGGCATCACATGTCCATAAGTCAAATCATCCTTCGTTAGCATGTACCACCACACCGACAAATCATCATGACTGCTACTAACAGTGACGCCGGCAAAATGCCCCAAAAGACCCGCGAGGTCAACAACCATCATATGGACTCTAAAATCTGGAATGATGTCAAGTTCAGACCAGATGACATTATCATTGCCACGTACTCCAAGTCAGGCACAACCGTATGTTATCAGTCAACCTCCCAAAGGAAGAGACAGTTACTAATAGCTTAAAGTGGGTTCAACAAATTGTATCTCAACTCATTCACGAAGGTGACCCAACTGTTCCCGCAGGCTCCATCTCACCATGGGTTGATCTACGCATCGTACCCAGAGAGGTCATGCTGGGTATGATCGAGGGCCAGACACACAGACGCTTCATGAAGACACATTTGCCCCTTGACAGTCTCGTTTGGAGCCCTCAAGCGAAATATATCTTCATCGCTCGCGATGGTCGTGATATGATCTGGAGTCTTCACCACCATTTTTACGCCGCAACACCAGCTTTCTACGCCTTCTTCGAGAACAGTGGTTTCGATGGGGAAATCTACCAACGGCCAAGCGAAAACCCCAGGGACATGCTGATTGATCTCATCGAGGATGACCATCGTCCTACCATCTGCTGGCCATTCTGGAGCCACATCCGGGGATGGTGGGAAGCGCGTCATCAGCCTAACCTTATGTTGATCCACTTCAACGATCTCAAGAAAGATCTCGAGGGTGAGATTCGCAAGATCGCTAAGTTCCTTGAGACACCCGACATGCCCGAAGACAAGTTCAAAGATGTCGTCGAGCACTGCACTTTTGATTGGATGAAGGAACATGCTCATCTGGCTTCGCCGCCTCAGGCTGAAGTAGCCTGGGAGAATGGTGCTAAGGAATTTGTGTACAAGGGCTCTAATGGACGCTGGAAGGATGTCCTGTCTGAGGAAGATAACAAGAGATATCTGGAGAAGGCGAGGGAGGAGCTCGGCGAGGAGTGTGCAAACTGGCTGCAGAACGGTGGCTCTTTCGAATGATTTGAGAGGTAATTTATACAACAAACGTGGGCATTATCTAGGTTTTAAGGCAAGGGTATTGTAAATTCAATGGTACTTAATAATGCAAATATCTTAACAGCGATACACCCATTATCCCTGCTGCCAAAGTACTGTCTTATCGCCCACAATGCTCACCTTATCAATCTCTCGCATCTCAGCATCGGTAAGTCTCCATCCAAGAGACTCAATCGCAGACTTGGCCTGCTCAATATTCCTAATTCCAACAACCGGCAAAACTCCCTTACTAATATTATAGTTCAGTGTCACAGCCGCAACGCTCTTATCACGTCTCTCGGCGACCGTCTTCAGGGTGTCGAGCACTGGCTCTAGGTCCTCCATCTTGTAGCTGCTGAATCGATGCGACTTTGGTGGTGGATTCTCCTTGGTGTACTTGCCCGTTAGACGGCCTTGTGCTAGTGAAGAGTATGACTGGAAGATCATGCCGCTTTCTTGGCACTTCTTGATGTTGCCGGTGAGCTCGGGGTAACGGCGCAGGATATTGAATTCGCATTGGTTTGTAGCGAGGGGAATATTGAATTTAGCAAGCTCATCGTTGATCTTCTGGACGTCTTCAACATCATAGTTGGCGACACCGATGCAACGTGCCAGACCTTGTTCAACACATTGAGCCATACCCTCCGCAATCTGTGCGATGCTTTGCGGGTGAATAGGGCCGTGAACAAGGTAGATGTCCACGTAATCGAGCTTCATGCGTTCGAGGCTGCTCCTGAGACTTTTGATAGGCGCATCGGTTGGGTGAATAAAGTTGGCCGCCTTGAGTGGAGTGCTAAGATATTTGGTCTGGATAACGAAGCTTTCTCGAGGTAGGTCCTTGACCAGCTCACCTACGATCCTCTCGCTCTCTCCACTGCCATATGCCTCAGCAGTGTCGATGAAATTGATACCCGCTCCGTATAGAAGTTCCCAAGCTTCGCGTATATTGGGCAACTCGCTTTCGTCGTATTTCCAAGTGCTTTTGTCACCCCATGGCCAGGCTCCGATGCAAATATTAGAAGCAGAAACCGGCTTCTGCGCAGTCGGAAACTCGACGCGAGATCTCCTGGTCGGACAATAGGATACAGGGAGGATATTTTCGCCAGCGGTTTCAGGATCAGCCCACTTCGGCTTTTTGGAGTGAAAGCCCGAAACGGCTGACATGCCTGCTGAAAGGCCGGCTTGAAGTGCTTTATCCATGGTTAACAGCTTTGTCAATAGAGTTGGGTATCGATGGTGGACTGGACAGATGTGTGAGGCTGTCTTGCCAAGATATTCAGGGATTATATACTATTTAGTTAATTCTTGATTACTTGACATTTCGTTATATACGGGAGTTAATACTCTGTTGATTACTGTGCAAGTGTTGGGTGATTGACGTGTGAGCAGGGTTGATCGGGGTCATTATGACGCTGATCAATACCTCATATGAGAATGACATGACTTCCATTTGTTTTCGATGTTTAATTAATGGGCATGATCTGCCTACAAGGAGACTGTAAGCATGTTTGAAACTACGTTCTACCCAACCATTCAATCGCTTACGACTTGATGACGGCAAGGTTTGGTCATTGGGAAGAACAACCCAACAATTAAAAAGAACATTAATACACCGTATCCTTTAGTTTTTATGCATCGGTGACGTCATGAACCGGTCTGTATATCAGTCTAGCATATCATAGATATGTTAGAGGAACAAATCTTCAAGGTTTGTAACTATTGACAAAGACCTCTAGCTTAAATATCAAGGTAGCATTGATACGACTCTGAGCGCCACGCCTACGCCTCTATGTGGGCTGTTATAGGTGAAATAGACTCCCATAATATTCCCTTCGATTCTCCTCGAACAACTACGTCTTCGCAGATCAACACCATATCTATCATGTTCGAGACTATCGTTAAACCCATGTCGCTTTCAAGACGCCATCCTCTCAGCACGACCCTTCAAAACTCCAACCAAATCAATTCCAGCCTTCGTGGCATCATCCAGACTCTCCTCTGGCAAGCCAAGCAGCTCATTATGCGCCTTCGTTGAGAGATTACCCGGATCTTCGGGGAAGAATACCCTGGCGTAGAGTAACTTGATGAATCCCATCATGTTCCCAGTCGTCACCAAAGCCATGCCTTCTTCGTATCGCTTTTTGGTCGACTCATGGGTGATGGTCCAGTCCGCGTCAGAAGTATCAGTAACACGCTTGACGCTTTCGAAAATATCCTTCTGGCTAACAACAAAACTCTTGATGTTGACAGGCTTGTTGAGAAAGCTTGACAAGGTAAAAGACTCATCGTCATTGTCCTCGGGGAGCTCTTTCAGACTGAGAACCTTTGCAACGGCTCTTCCTACCTGTGACAAGGTCGAAGTAGAGTTCTTTGTGTTCCCGTCGTCGTAAAACGTGATAGACCGATTATCGAAATCGAACCCAAAGCGTTGCTCACCACCAGCAAGACTATAATCATACCAGAACCCACAGCAAATAGTGATCCATTGCATGCCCAGCCTCTCGATCTCGTCCCTATTGGCCTTGGCAACAGGCCCAAGCAGAATATCCTCACCAAGCTTAACCTGTTCGATGTCACCCATGAAGCCATTGGGCATGATGTATGGAACACCAGCCTTTGAGGCGGCTTGGACGAGCTTGCTGTGGGTGTCACGTGGCGCTGTGGGAGACATGGTGATGATAAGGAACTGCTGGTTGCTCAGGGCAGCGACAACAGTGGGCTCGTCATTGTAGTCAATCTGTGCGGTAACGACCCCCTCAGGAAGCTTGTTGCTACTGCCCTTGCGGGTGAGAGCTGTCACGATATGCTTTCCAGTCTGGAGAAGAGCTGCAGTGATGTATGCTCCAATTGTACCAGCAGCCTAATTGAGAAGTTAGTCTCCCATCTCAATCAACATGAACGTTACTTACTCCAACGATTGCAACTCTCTCTATTGTGTTCTTGAAGCCCGTGAGCTGGTCTTTTGCGTATCTGGACATCTTTGGTGTTCTTTGAGGAATAGACTGATTGGAGGGCTTGATGATAGGGTAGTGTCTGGACTTGTTGATAGATGGTATTCTCGCTTTCTTACCTTACAGGATGTGTTCTTATACACTGGTACATCAATGAGGCTCGGTGTTGCTGATCTCGGCTTATTCGACTTAAACCGCCAAAATGCCGAGCTGCCACGATCTACTCACTCGCGTACCTTAAATCTGACTCAGATAGGCACAATTATCCGAACCAACAAGAAACGGGACCGTCGCGCATTTAGAACGCAAATAAAAATGGCTCCGTCTTGAAGATTCTCAAGATAATTAGCGAGTATTACAAATGCCAAATGATGTGTAAATGACCGATAATAAAAGCCGAACATGACAGCTCTGTGCCCATCTGTTTACTAAGGCAATAGTTAAACATATCGGAAGCTTGATCTGTTCAAAGCTTTACCTATTCCACATTCCGTTGTTTCGAGAAGTTGCTGCTTGACCTGAGAACAGGGAGATGAATTCTGTAGAGGCAAATTCTAGCTAGACTGTAATCGAGACCCATGGCCAGCCCACAAGAATAATGTGGTGGAAATACGATATAGTGTCTGTTCTCGTTGTATGTTCCTAGCGAAACCCAGCGAGTCTAGATTTCCCATACACATGACCTTTGGGATATGCAGTATAGTATTCTGGTTCGCCTCAAATTGGAGCAGAATATGTAGACCTAATTACTATCATAATGAATACCGCAAACTGGGACGGTTGTGGATCTTCTATTCCCCGTCTGGTAATACTCAGGCATAACCTCTTTGACGCGTCCTTAATATATGTGGTTCTTTGTAGATGTAGACCTCGGTCATTGCCGTCGATTGTCATAACTACAACTCTTAAGTATTGAACATCCTTGAGCTGTTGTGCTTGAGCTTTTCTTGCACTGGCTGGTGGACGTATGTGGTGGAGTTCTCTTCAGCAGCTACATTAGCCATTGCAAGAAACATATTCTTTTCAGCCAATCTTCGTGTCCCATTGTCTAACAGGCTGGACACTGAATGCTCATAGTGTTCATTACGAATAGTGGAGTGCATACCGTAAAGTCTTGATTGTTCTAGCAAAGCATGTCGCTATCCTTTGTTTTGATGGTCCTTGTCGGAATACACAAGACCTTGAGCTCTATGGCCAAGTAGTGAGAACAACGAACAATCTCTTGTTTCTCGAAATACAACTTCGAACCGGCAATGTTTACAGAACGAGACAACAACATTGTTCAGGATTTTCCAGACTATAAATACTTTCTTCTCTCCAGCTTAAACCTTTCTTCTTCTCATCATCACAACCATCCTGAAAACAATCAAGACAACAACTACTCTCAAACTCAACAGATCAACTCAATTCTTCACTAAATCAAGTCTTCACAAAATCAACTCTACACCAGATTTCATCATACAAATCAGTCGAAATGTCTTCTCTTATTTCTACCGTTTACCCCATTGATGGCGAGATCATCGATATCGGTGGTAGCTCTATCAACCTCACTTTCGTCGACGACCAACTCCCCAAGGCCTTTTCTGGCAAGGGTGACTTCCCCAAGGAAGTCGCCTACACCACAGGCATGGACAAGTGGAATGCCATTGCAGACAAGTCCTACCAGACTACCGATGAGATGTCTATCATCGAGGCGACCGCCGGCAGGGTAGTCAAGGACCTTGTGTCTGGAACTCACATCATTGACCTCGGTGCCGCCAACAGCAAGAAGTTCGAGCCCTATGTTCGTGAGTTCATCGCTCAAGGTAAGGAATGTGTCTATGTCGCTCTTGACCTCTCTAATGCTTCTCTTGTTGAGCATCTTGTTAAGGCTAAGGCTACTTTCCCTGGTGTCAAGTGCGTTGGACTTTGGGGCAGCTTTGAGCAGGGTGACGTCTACTTCAAGAAGACTCGCCCTATCGCTCGTCTCTTTCTGTCTCTCGGTTCGATCTTCTACAATGCCCCTGATGACATGGCCAAGGATCGCTGCATCGAGTTCAAGGGTCATCTTACTGCTAATGATCGCCTGATCGTTGGACAGGACGGTCCCACTGGTGCCGAAGCCAGTAACTCTCATGCCGCCTACCAGACCACCGAGTATGACGCTTTCTTCACCAACTACCTCCAGGGTCTTCAGGACCACGCTGGTATCAAGGGAGCCAACCCCAAGCTTGCTTGGACCGTCGAGAGTAAGATGTCCAAGGCTATGCACTACTTTGATGTTACTGCTAACGAGAACATGCACTGCACCAAGTTCGAGATCAAGGTCGCTGCCGGTACTGTCTTCCAGATGTTTAAGTCCTGGAAGCGCTATGAGGCTGAGATCCATGAACTGACTAACGCTGTCGGTCTCAAGATCGAGACTCTTGGCAAGGCTGAGAACTCTGGTATGCGCCAGTACCTCATCAAGGCTGCAGGCAACTAAGCCTGTGCGACATGCGGTGTGACGCGATAGTTTCTACCGCCCCTTTCATTTGTAATCGATTTTTGGAGTTTGGGTAGATCAGTCTCAGCCTGGAGCTTGGAGATGATTCTGACGCTAGTAGTCAGAAAACAATTCATCAGGAAGGTAAGAAAGGTAGGTAAACGAATCAGCCAGCTAGTTGCGTCGTCAAATAAATGATCACCTATTTAAATTGACCACAGGATTGAACTTGACAAGAAATGAAGTGATGACTATGAACTTGAGTGTGTAGCATGACTGGACAGTCGGCGAAGGGACATTGTGTCTGTGGCAATGAGAGGAATCACAATGCTTATATTTCGTATCTTCTTTACACCAAAATTAATAAGTAAAGAGAAAGAAACAAAAGAAAGATTAGAAACCAGGGAAAGGTACGAGGCACCTGTCTTACACGGACCAACAAGCCCCATTTCAGCACCTGCACGGCCCACGTCAGTGGGAGTGACATGGGTTTGACCGCAGACTATTGACTGGCTAGCCTGTTTCTATTCAACTAGCCGTTGTTCAGCCCAATATTGCCAAATAGTTCAATCTTTCTGCATGAGTTTAATTATAAAAAGAAAATTGTATCTCCTTTGCCTGGCGCTTTAAATCAAGCCCATTTCACTAGCAGTTAGAGTTAGCGATTTAACCATCTCTTAAACTCACATTCGTTAATCCTGATCCCTCACACTCGTTAAGCTGTCACAATGCATGTCCCGACTACCTTCGGCCGATTGATTCTGGGCGCCAGCCTTTGTGCTGCTCGTGTAAATACAATCTTTAGCTTTGCAGAAGGACGAAAAGCTAATTTCCATCTCAGGCATGCGCTCCTCATCCTCGCTCATCTACGGTGTCAACCTCTATGAGCGATGCCGACACTGCAATTGTGACAGGCTCTTCAACTATCGAATTCGTAACAAGCACCTTAGTCTCTATGGCAGAAGACAGTCTGACAGCTACTGGATCTGACACCACCAGTGAGGTATCCTTGGCCACTGCGACTTCTGCCCTTGAGTCATCGGCCACCGAGACATCCGCAACCGAAAGCTCTAAAACTGTTGAGACAGATACGTTGACTTTATTGGTTACTGACTCTTCGACCTCTGTTCCCACAAGCGTCGATACTGCCGCTGATGACGCAACTTCTACGGCTCTCATAGAGCCTCCTGTCCAAACAGCCGAGATGCTCGAGAACAGAGGCTTTGACACTGGGGATCTTGATCCTTGGTTTCGCCAAGCAGGCTCGCCCGGATCGGTGTCCACCATAAAGTGCCGTGATGGGCCTTACTGTTTGTAAGTACCTGCTACACATCAGTTCAAGATCCAACTCACAAACTAACCCATATCCTAGTAGCGTTGTTGCTGGCCTGCCCACTTCTGGCGTATGTCAGAAAGTCGAAGTCCCTCAGGGCTACGAATACACCTTCACTGCCTATATCCTACAGGTTTGCCATTCTGCCAATTGTGCCCTCCTGTCCAACACGGTCCAGCTATCTATCGATGGAGCATACGACAGTGGCTTAACGCCGGTAGCCAAAGACAGCGCGTATCATGAGTTTACAGGGCGGTTCGAGTATGTTGGCCCGAGCATTGAATCTACTAGTCTCTGTATTAGATTCTTTTCATCTGATCGCCTGTATGAATTTGTGATCGACAGCGTGTCCTTCACACGGGGCAAAGCTGTCCCAGTCCCTGAGGAGGAGGAGGACTAATAAGGTTTGAGTTCCTCTGAGGCTTGCCTTGGTCACGTATACAAGGTATTCTGCATAAGTTCATTGCTGGAATTACGGTTATATGTTGCTACAAAACATAGATGTTACGGCACGAACTACACTTCATGTAATGTACTATTTTAGTTTGACAGCCAATGCCATCGGCCATCATTGCTTGGGATTCAGTTGTCCTTCTCGGCCTCTTAAGGAAAAGAAGAAAACTATAATGAGAGAGAGAGATCATGGCGCTTGAGCTGAGGAATCGAATCTATCTCACCTATCATGAGTGAAAAAAAACATACAACAGCGGGGATTCGCTGGTCGTCACCGACCCAACTACTAATCCGCCGGTTAGTGGCTTGACTATGGGAGAGCGGACGGGATCCCGTATTTTCCACTACCTTTGGTCGTATGTGACTATTGTAGCATTTGTTGATAACTATATAGGTGCGTTACAGTTTGTGTTTGCTTGCTGATTGGTGTGGTCTCAGAACAACTTCTTTGAAAGATTCACAGTAAGCAACTCTTAACAATTTACAGTAAGGTTCAGGACAAGTTTGTTTTTAGTACATATCTTTCATACCATCAAATTGTTATTTTCCAATCAACAAAGCTCATTACACTTGTGCACTCACGTAGTGGTCCACGTTATTGAGAAGACTTGATTGAGCTATTTGTAGAGATAGCATAGTGTATGGCGAGATACTACGGAAGTTCAGTTAACATTTTAGCTGGAACCTTGCTTCTTTGTTTCCCGCTCAGATCTTCAAACATCAAAGCGTAATTTCACAATACATCTGATGACCCATTATACAAGCTTGACAGGGTGACTTCGCTCCCTAACAGCAACTTAGTTTTTGCCTTGGTCTTCTGGTTACCCCGCAATTGCTGCGTATCAAGTCTGTGCACCTGGCGCTTTTTGGAGTTGCGGACACGGCTCCGCAGTAGAAGAGGAAGGGATCGACGTCTACAGGACGGGATTGGCGTTGAGGATGGCTGATGCGGGGTCGTTGAGAAGCCTGTGCCGATATGATAGACTGAATAGTGAAGCCAATAGCCAGTGGGACTTCCCGGTAGATACAAGATGTTTTGCTTGCCGGCCGGTACATGCACAAGCTTGCATGAGCTGAAAGATAGTCTCTGTCACGAGTACTGTCTGTTCTCAGTCACCTGTCAAGATAGTGCCTCACGTAGTATTGGAGTTGCATGCGTTGCATATATACATCGTCTCTGTCCTGGTAACGCAAGGGCCTTGATCTTGTGGCACTGTTAAAGTAATTCTACTTGAAGTCATAATGCCGCTTGACGCCCAAGCTACGTCTAAAATCAAAGGTATAATTGACAATGCCTGCGCCGGTCCATGCACCGATATCCCTGGCACAACCATTGTAGTTGTCGATCGAAATGGCGAGGTCTTCTCCCATTCTTCCGGCACACGAGGCCTCGGAACCAAAGAGCCAATGACTCTAGATAACGTCTTTTGGATCGCCTCATGCACAAAGATGCTTACAGGCATTGCTTGCATGCAGCTTGTCGAACAGGGAACGCTCAACCTGGATGACGGAGAACATCTTGAGAATCTCTTACCAGAATTGAAGAACATGAAGGTTCTGAAGCCTGATGGTAGCTTCGAAGAAAAGAAAAGTTTGATCACTTTAAGAATGTTACTGACGCACACTGCTGGATTTGGGTATACGTTCTTTCATGAACGGCTTCGGGACTGGAGTCTCCCTGCAGGAGTGGATGAGTTCTCTGGCAGAATAGAGGATGTCACTTCACTGCCTCTTCTATTTCAACCAGGAGAAGGTTGGGAATACGGCGTAAGTGGCCATCAGTTTCTAAGAATGAACTTGCTAATATACACAGACTGGTATTGATTGGGCCGGCATAGCCGTCGAACGTGCTAGTGGTCTGCGGTTGAACAACTATCTCCAGCAACATGTTTTTCAGCCGCTGGGTATCAAGAACATGAGCATGTTTGCCGACAGGGCTATGCGTTCCAAGCTAGCTTATATGCATCAAAGAGACTCGGACGGCAAACTTCGAATTCGAGATCATCTGCAGCGACTTCCTCTAGTCATCGACCCAGATAGCGAATCTGAAGCTGCTTCAGTGTTTCACAGCGGAGGCGCTGGTATGTTCGCGCAACCGCAGGAATATGGTAGTACGTAAGAACGGTGACATTTAGCTTTGCCTGCTAACTGGAACAGAGGTACTCACGATGCTACTTAACGGAGGAACATGCCCGAAAACGGGGAACAGAATCTTGCGTCAAGAAACTATCGATCTTATGTTCAGTAACAGCGTGGAGAGGTTCCCCAACCTTTCTCGACAAGGAATTCCGGCAGCAAAGCCGGATCTTACCAACGCGATTACAGAGCTGTATGAAGTCGAAGGCGATCCTCCCCAGGTATGACTCTCCCGATGCTTCTAAGTCGTATTCTGATTATGAATAGGGCTGGGGCCTGACCTTTCTACTCACCAATGGTGGTCCCTCCGGACGATCGAAGAGTACGGTCCAGTGGGCAGGACTTGCGAATCTTTGGTGGTGGGCTGATCGCGAGCATGGAGTTGCTGGGATTGTGTGTACACAGATTTTACCGTTTGCGGATGACAAGGTTTTGGACTTGTGGAAAGCGGTTGAGACTGAGGTTTATAAGTCAGTTTTGTAGTTGTTATGCTCTATCACTCAGTTATTCGTGCGTTTGACATAATTAATCTGATCTTCCTGCTGAAAAGAATCCATTGTGTCTCAGTATAATAAGTCTCCAAATTCACACACTGGCTAGACCAAAACAGCAAAGAACGCGGGGAAGGAAGGTTCCAAAGCCCCAACATCGTCTAATCAAGTGGAATCCGGGGATCCGGAACTACTTAGCTTTATGTGGGGGTAACACAAAACTGGGGTAGAAATCAGGAACTGATAACTGGCGGATCACCCACTCTTTTTTCTCTTTCATGCCTATCTCCTCTTCCCTGCCATTTCAATCTTTGACAACATATCACACTGGGGCATAGACTAGCTCAAAGAGTTGCCACAATGAAAAGACAACAATATGCCTGCGATCAATGCCGAAAGTCAAAGCGGGGTTGCGATGCACCGCCTTTGGAGTTTCCAAAGAATATGGACCCATTGCGCGATGGCAAGATGATTGTTGGGGAGAAACGTAAGTTCAGTTCAGTCTCCGCACCCCAATATTTGACTAACACGTCTTCAGCACCGCTAGTACAATCGTCGCCTTGTTCATATTGTATCAAAACTCACAAGAAGTGCACTATGAACTGGGCTTGGACTCAGCTCCAGGTCTCGTATGCTTTGGCTGCCGCAGCCCGTGGCGAAGGTGGTATCGAATGCATAGTCCCATCAAGACGGAAGTCTGCAGAGAATAGTCTTTCACCGACGAATTCTGTGGGCGCTGACGATATAAGCCTTGATGCTGAGTCGACCGCTGCATCATACGTTTCCCAATCACTTCCTCCCGTTTTTGACTTCTCAGATGTTGGTACTGGAATGCAAGACTTCAACGTCCCTTCATTCCTGGATGATCCAATCGATACCTTACCTGTCGAATTCAAATCCCACGACAACGACCCATTGCACGCCAGCTTTTATGGAGTCGAGTTCAAGGACCAAAATGCGTCATCTAATCCTTTCGCCGGATCTTGGGACCTATTCAAAGACCCGCCCACCCAAGCAGCTGACCAGCTGGACGTCTTCTCGCTCACACACCTCCCAGAGATCAATATTAGCGAACCGGAACAATCCCTCATCTCATCATCCAGTCCAACTGGCACGGTCAATGAGAACGACAGAAATACACGGACAAAACGGCGTCGTGTATCGAATAACTGGAGCGACACCCCAAATAGCTGCTATAGCTCTTTTTCATCCTTCTCTGTCGATCAGTCCATGATGACTAGATCCAACAACCAGCTGATATCAACCAACCTCTTACAAATCTATCACGACGTTCTAGAACATAATCTTTCATGCTGGCTCAACGAAGTCACATGTCCTTTTGGAGGTTCAAAGGATCTTAACAAGCCTAGCTCCTTCGCGGAATGGGGCTCCTCATGGTCGAATAGAGTCCTTCGCCGGACATTAAATCTCGATCGCGGAGCCCAAGCTGCTCAACTGATCCACGTACCGAAACATCGAGAAGCTGCTGTTGCTAAATCGTATCACCTATCTATCATGGCCTTTGCCACGCAGTGGGCTCAAGGGTCTCGTCGTCAAAAGGAACGATATCCCTCCCTGGCAGACATCAATGAGAATCCACTGGATGAATACCTGGACGAATTGACCGAAGAATTTGATCGTCAATTGCAGCGAAATCTCTGGGACCAAGCTCGTAAAGCTCTTGATGAGGTTGCCGACGTCGAATCGTTTCGAGTAGTGTGCGCGGAAATGATCTTTGGGCTCACACAGAAACCACTATCGCAAGAAGCAAATGACTGCACTTCATCAGGACCTTTGAGAAAGAAGTTTGACGCAGATGCAATAGCCGAAGAAATTGCAGATGTTATCGAGAACGACGGTCCACCAGTCTACATGGAACGCGCCGCTCGAAAGATGCACACTCTGAAGTATCGCTATGACGCCGAACGACGAGGCATAACCAAAGTCCGCAAGAACAAAAGGCCAATTGCTCTTTCGTTAATGAGTACCGAGGATCAAAGCACCATCAGTCTCCTCTATTGGTTGACCGTCATGTTCGACACGGTCAGTTCGTCCATGGCTGAAAGACCTGTGGTAGTAGTGGACGCGAACAGTCAGCATGACGATGCAAAAGGCGACAGGGACTGGAATGTGCCGTTGTTCATTCAGGATAGCCTGGAGAAGCCGAGATTGGTTGTTCATTGGCCTTGTTCTTACGAGGAGGCTGCTGAGGCCGTCACGAGATCAGCCCCTGTGAAGGTCTTGATGTTCAGGCATGTCGCTTATCTTCAAACGGTTCTGAGACAAGGCGAAAGTGCAGAGAAGGTGGAAGAGGTTATCGAGCGGTCCGTGAGGGTTTATCGATATTGGAACATGACTCAGTAAGTCCAACATTTTCACTGCTAAACCTGATTATAACTAATACCTTGAAGTGGCACGTTCTTTAGAGAGCTTCTCGAGAACTACGATTCTATCCCCGGTCGTGTCCAAAGCTGGTTTCTCTGCATCTCCGCCCACATGCACCTTGGCGTCCTCCTCCTCGCTGATCTTATAATGCATATCGATACAAACTGTCTTGGTCTACCAGCTCAGATGCAAAATCGCACAAATAGCAAGTGGATCCTACGTATCCGCGAGAGCAGCGCTAAAGAACTTTCTGATCTCGCACGCGTAACAACACCAAGCGTACCGCAACTTTCCGAATTTCACCACGCGCTGAACGAGAGCATGATTCTGACTGAGCCGTGGACTATCATTTTAATACGGGCTTTCTCAAAAGCAGCCATTTATTGGATGGGTGAGGCTAACGACCTGAAGGTTTTTGAGGCGAAGGGGGAAGTGGATGAGAGGTTGGGACAGGCGGAGGAGTGTATCAGAGCGTTGTGGATCTTGGGTAAGAAGTCGGATATTGCGAGGAGATGTGCAGAGGTTTTATCAGAGGCGAAAGGGAAATTAACAGTATGAACTGACTAGATATAAAGGATTGTGAGCCAAGACAAAGAAAAAATAGTCTAGATAATTATTACTCCATTGATAAGAGAGCATTGTTGCTTCCTTGCGATGCAGGACAAGGCTGAATCCCTGCAACGATCGAGTCATTGCAACTCATGCTTTCAGATTTTAGCGGTCCAAGTCAATGTCAGCAGCTGTTTCGGTTCTTCCAATTGGTCACATCCCTATAATGGAGCCCTGTAGATCCCTATATTTACCTGGTAGACCCCTGTATTTATTCAACTCGGGATTGCTGCCGCGGAACTTGAACAGGCAAACCGAGGTAAGCGGAATACAAACAAGTACAAATTACTCTACTTGCCAAATCTTTATATTCTATCTATACTCAATTGACTTTCACTTTATAAATTATATCTTCCCATCTATCTTTATTACCTATTCCGTCGAAATGACGTTCCATCCTCCATCCTGGGTTCCCCAGCTCCCTAGTACGTATCTCTACCCTTACCAAGCCTCAAAGTCAATAGGCCAAGCAATCTAACAAAGGCAGATATTCCCGACTCAATTAGCGTAGCAGACTTTATAAACACAGATAAAGCAGGTCGTAAAGCCTTTTCTGGTTCAAGAAATCCCTATACATGTGGTGTCACCGGCCAATCGCGCTCTGCTGCTGAAGTCGCTCAGCGAGTTGACTTCCTCGCGCGGGGTTTGGCGAAAAACGTCGGCTTTGACGCTCATGATGGGACGGCTTGGGATAGAGTCGTAGCCATCTACGCTCTAAACACTGTATGTAGACTGTCAGTTTTACTTACCTCGGGGACTGATTAGGTGATCAGATTGACTACATTCTCGTCACACATGCCATCCATCGCGTAGATGGCATTGTTACACCTGCTAGTTCAGCGCATTCAGTGTCTGAGCTGGAGCATCAGCTTCGATCATCCGGGGCGAAAGCGCTGTTTACATGCGCTCCTCTTCTTAGCACTGCTCTGGAAGCAGCTCGCGCTGTTGGAATCCCCGACAAGCATATCTTTTTACTTCCTCTACCTGAAACTCCCTCAGATGGGTCCTACAAGTCAATTGAGGACCTCATCACTGAAGGTCAAAGTCTCCCACCTTTGTCTATTCCCACATGGGTTCCCGGACAAGGTAAGAGACAGGTAGCATACCTCTGCTACTCAAGCGGCACATCCGGTCTTCCTGTAAGCAATTCTCCTTATCTTTGTTGGGGTAGCGTCTAATATGATGCAGAAAGCAGTGATGATCTCTCACTACAACGTCATTGCATGCACCCTTATGCTCGACACCTACGAGAGCGTTACTCGCCAGCAAGACGGCATCGATACACAAGTCAACCTCGGACTACTGCCCTTCAGCCACATTTATGGTCTCGTTGTGATTGCGCACATCGCACAATACAGAGGCGACGAGATAATCGTTCTCCAGCGCTTCCAGCTCGATCAGCTTCTAGCCGCCGTCCAGAAGTTCCGCATAGAGCAACTTACCGTTGTTCCACCTATCATCGTGCACATACTGAGTAGCCAGGATAAATGTCGAAAGTACGATCTTAGTTCTGTGAGGCTTGTGTTCTCAGGTGCTGCGCCTTTGGGAAGCGAGACAATTCAGAAACTATTGGAGCTGTATCCGAAATGGCGAATCAGTCAAGGCTACGGTACGTTATAAAATCCATAGAGTGGGACGTTGAACTATGCTGACCAAGAAAAGGATTGACGGAAGCTTCACCCTCAGTCTTCCACACGAGCGAAGCAGATGCTCTCCTCGGATCATCAGGCTCCTTGCTCCCTGGGGCCAAAGCTAAAATTATTGATCAGCACGGCAACGAAGTCACGGAATACGAAAAACCAGGCGAACTTTACGTGCAAGCACCAAATGTGGTGTTGGGCTACTTGCACAACGAGAAGGCGAACGCTGAGACGTTTGTGTGGCGTGAAGACGGCCGCTGGCTGAGGACAGGCGATGAAGTACTCGTGCGCAAATCAGCGCGTGGCTTTGAGCATTTCTTTGTGGTTGATCGAATTAAAGAACTAATTAAAGTCAAGGTATGGTAACAACTACAAGTCACAATGAATACCATGCTAATTGTGATAGGGCCATCAAGTTGCGCCTGCTGAGCTGGAGGCTCATCTTCTCGACCATCCCTACGTCGCGGACAGTGCAGTAATTGGCATTGTTGATGAGCGCGCGGGAGAAGTACCCCTGGCATTTATTGTTAAGAGCAACGAAGCAAATGGCGTGTCTGACGAAGATGTGGTGAAAGCAGTGCATAAGCATGTTGAGGAGCACAAGGCGAAACATAAGTGGTTGAAGGGTGGTGTAAGGATTCTGGATGTTATTCCCAAGTCGCCCAGTGGGAAGATCCTAAGACGAGTTTTAAAGGCAAAGGTTCTTGCGGAGAAGCCAACCGCAAAGCTCTAGACCTGTCTGATAAATACAAACCATTTTATAGGTTTCGCTGAAGCTTGCGCTGAATTGGACTACATTTTTTGGATGCTACTTTCGCTTTCGGTCTGTAGAATAGTCGCTGCTGAACAACGTAGAGGCTTCATTAAGCCAACCATCATTTCAATGCCCGGCAGTCAACAACCCCGTTCCATTCGTTCGGTGTCGGGATTAAGGTACTCTGTACTCCGTATCGATGGGGCTATCCCAAATCCTCTGCTCTGGGTGCTTTCGCATTGTATACTGCAATAATCTGATGGTCAACGGCTGCTGATTAAAACACGAGATGCTCATCACGAATCCTCGTGTTCCAATTGGTCTATCTCATGGGATTCCCCTCTAGAGTCAGATCCTTCAATCTAGGACGCATAAGCACTAGAAGGTCAATACATGGATATAAAACCAACGGCGATCGCACTTAACCCTACCAGCTTACTTATGCATTGTTAATAGTGTTACTCAAAATCTCAAGCCTCGCGATGGACTCTAATTCGAGCAGCTTCCTGTCCCAGGCGTACCTGGACCTACGCAGCTGGAACCCCAGCTCATCATCGACGTGGACCACAGCAGGATTGGCGGCGGTTATAGCACTGTCCTTGCTAAATTATTTGTTGACACCCCGCCTCGACCCACGTGAACCGCCTGCAGTCAAACCAACAATTCCATGGATCGGTCATATCTTGGGCGTCATTCGTCACCAAGCTGATTACAACCGAATAATCCAGTCCGTCTCCCTCGCCTTACCCCCTTAACCACAAATCACCAGCTAAACAACTTCAGCAATGCCAACCCCAAGCATCAAATCGCGACACTGCCCATGCTCAATGGCAAGCTCTACGCTGTCTTCGATCCGAATCTCCTCCAATCCCTCCTTCGCAACAAGACCGCGTCGTTCGAGCCCTTCGCAATCGACTACGCAAAGAAGACGTTTGACCTGACGGCAGAAGAATTTCGGAAAGTCAAGGTACCGGGCGTTTACGATGAATTTACCGACGCGATACACGCCAGCTTCCAGACTGCGAGTCTGCACCAGATGAATGTCCACTTCTTGGGCTGTATCTCGGCGAAGCTGGATCCTATGAGCAATGGAACGATGCGCGCGCATCCAGACACTCATGGCAAGGAGAAGGTAGTAGATGGATGCCTACAGGTTGAGAACCTGTACCTATGGTGTCGCGATGTTATGTCGCTGGCTACCACGAAAGCTCTCTACGGCGACACAGATCCTTTCAGGTCGGATCCAGGCTTGATCGAAGACATGTGGTAAGTAACTGCAACATCTCCTACTGCTAGTCGCAACCGCTAACAGATACTGCGCAGGTGCTTCGAAGAATCGGTCCCATACTTCCTCCTCTCCCTCTTCCCTTCGATCACGATGCCAAAAGCCTACAAAGCGCGCTCAACCCTTCAAACCCTCGTATGCAAATGGTACGCCGCAGACTACGATGTTACCGACCCGACCGTATCTCCCCTTGTCCGCAACCGCGCCGCCGCCCTCCGCAAGAACGGTCTCACCGGCTCCGAAATCGGCAAGTTCGAGGTTATTCTGCCCAACGTCGCCACTCTCAACGCTGTGCCAACATTTTACTGGCTTCTCCTATTTATCCTCGACCGACCCGATCTTCACGCACGCATTCGAGCCGAAATTGAAGCTACAGCCGTTGTGGCGCACGAAAATGGGAAGAAAACTGTTACCTTCAATATTGCAGAGTTCGAAACCAAGCTTCCTTTGCTTGTCAGTTGCTATCGCGAAACAATGCGTCTCGCTACCCAGTCCGTCAGCATGCGTCGCATTATGGAGGACATAAACATCACAACCCCTGAAGGGACAACTTTTCTTCTCAAAAAAGGCGTAGATCTACAACTACCTGCCGGCGTAGCTCATTACGAGCAAAGTGTGTGGGGTTCTGACGCAGACTCGTTCAATCCGGAGCGTTTCCTCCCATCATCAAAGGGCAACCCTGACGAGGAGCGAAAACGCAAAGCCGCGTACATACCCTTCGGTGGTGGACGCCACCTGTGCCCGGGCCGGAACTTTGCGTTCGCGGAGATCATTGGCTTTGCATCTTCATTACTCCTCGGCTTCGACGTTGAAGCTGTAGGCATGGGCTTTGGCGACATGAAGAAGCTTGGGCCGCAACTTGCAGGTGGAACGGTGCGTCCTGAGAAGTATGGTGCTGGGCTAGGAGCAAACATCAAGAGAAGGGAGGGATGGGAAAATGTTGAGTGGAAGTTTGAGTGTTAAGTTCAAGCGACATTGGTATTGTTTCTCGTAACTCATGTCCGCCAATGAGCCCGCCTTCCTTCCTTCCTATACACACGTGTACAAACACCTCTTTTCATTTTTACTAAATACAAGAGATACCAATTGGTGTATATATGGTATACCCTGAACAGACTTTAATTCCTCGCATGTTCTCCCTATTGCGCCTTGTACTCGTATATCTTATAATTCGTGTATCATATCATTCGTATGTCCGGCCAATGCCGTTCTGCTTGGCCGAATCCTTCATGTCGAAGAGCCCTTAGGCGCGTCTCCGTTCGTCTTCGGTTCCGCAGTTTCGGTAGCGTTCGTCTTCCGCGATGCATCTTCAGGCGCGATGTTGAGATATAGTGTAGGATGGTAGAGCACGCGTTGAGTGGGACTTTCGAACCAGATGTCTTGTGGCCACTGGCCTTGTTGCGACTGGATGGTGATCGTAGACCGGTGGTCGTGGTCGTGTGCGATGGGATTCTGGGAGGCAGGGACGTAGAATGTCTCGATATGTCGAGGGTAGTTGTGACTAGCGTCGCTCGATGTAGATGAGGCTTCGGTGCAGTTTCGACAGCCTGACTGCTGTCTCTTGTCACCGTTTTCTTGTCGCTGAGATTCAGATTGTTCGCACATGATTGGAAAGAGTGATGGTTGATCTTCAACAGTTTGGGGGGCATCTGTCCTTCATATACTTCTCTATTCCTATGGGTCTCTCGTGCTGCTCATTCAACTCTCGTGTCTGCCCTAGCCAGCAGCAATATCGGGTGCAAGCATCAGACAGAAGCAATTCATTCATCACAGATACTGATCCGTGCTAACCGCTACCGCAGGCGAATGCCCACAGTTGCCTACCCCGCGTTGAATGTCTCTGCCACGATTCGATGCAAATGATATCTGCTGATGTTCAGCCATAAGTGTATGTATCGCTGCCAAATGCCCTTTGAGCCTTGTGTCGCACAAGACGCTGATGGGAGGCACGCTGTCCTCACTTACTCGCCAGAATTGTGTCGGAGGACTATCCCTGAATTGTGATTGGACGGCATAGTCGTTATTGCGGTTGGTGATGCATTTCGCCCCTTGGCTTTGGGCGTAAGGATTTAAGACAGGGCCTGATATGCAAGGACGGGGCTGTCATCACAGATGGGAGTGTACATGGATGCCCTACTGTAAGCAGGCGGGGTCAGTTCATCAGCCGCCTCAACGTAGGACGTCTTTCACACGATAGGGGGGGAATATTACACGATCCGTTGACTGAATATGATTATTATTCCCGTCTGCCAATCTAGGCAGATTAACTTTAATTGTTTTAGTCTTCCCGAGGTAGCAGTCGCATAGGCTACTAGACACGAAGCAGTTTAGCCAATTTACCACAGGTTAGATCAAACAAACTGTTTCCTCGTGTGCACCCTGGCCAAATTGCATGGTTGCTTTTGCATGTTCGGTCTGTCTGCATGCTTCTCTTTTTATTCTGCCTACCAATCGCAGGGTGTCGGAGAACCTACCTCCGATGCACAACTGACATTGTCTAAGACAGACACCAGGGACAGAGATGCAAGCCGCTGGATCTAGGTCGTTTAATGCCAGCCGACAATCATCGGCAAATAATGAGCTGAAAAGAACTACTGCTGACAACCTAGCTCATGTATCCAGGTAGGTGGAATGACTTCCCTTGGGCGATAGTGAGTCCCTGGAAGTCGGAATGCTTAGCTTGGTTTGCCGTATTCAGAGCAATAAGAGAGGAAAATAAGGGTGATAGGGCTCGATTGAGACTTGTGGAGGAAATCATGGCAATCAAGGCTTAGGGGGCCGCATCCAGACCTGAGACATCGGCCCAACGGCAATTTGAATCCATGGTTGCTGGCTGTATGCTAAGTGACGATTCTTTGCGCCGACATTCGGCTTTGTAAAGTGCCGTGCTGTCTTCCTGGTCGTCTGCGGCTTGCAATCTCAACCAATCTATTACACAATCTCCATTCTCTTTGGTGTTTCATGTTACACGGACTTGACGGGACAACTACTCCGTGATCACCAATCTTACCCTGCATGGCGACCATGCCATGTCTCTGATATGGCATCGCTCGAATGCGACAGGATGATATACGTAAAGGAGTGCCATACCTAAAACGGCCACCCAGCCCTAACCAACACAATTCTTCATCTCGGGACCGGTAAATTTAAAAATTGCCCGACCATGGATTTTCAGGAACTGGGTATCAATCAGATAACGCTGCCCAGAATGTCAGTGTATGACCGGTTCTTACAGCTGAAGATCTTCCCGCAGCCTTGGCTGAAGTCAAACCTTATCCCAGCTGACGACAGCTCTAGCTGTTGAGTCGGGGGTCGGACAGTTCAAAAGGCCGCTATTCCACGCAAAAAACGTCATGAGTAGTATAAGAAACACAATTGACATGTGGGCACTCAGGTAAAAGCTGCAGACAATCCTGATGTTATTAGAGCGTCAACCTTGAGGAGCCCGGAACGAACGGAGACTGTCTAGGGTAGGTCGCACATCCACCCATTAAGCTTAAAGTCTATGACGCTATAACTCCATCAAAAATGTCCTTTTACCCTTTTGCTAAATTGAGTCGCGCTCTGGTAGTTGTCCGAAAGCCGATTGCAGTAGATCAAATGTCGTCATAGATCATTCCTTAGAGGAGAGCCTGTTTATTATAGCAAAGTACCTACGCCCATGAAAGATGATAGAAAGAAAGAGGAAGTGAGAGAGCGCACTGTTGTCTTGTCACGTCACAGTCATCACAGTTTCCTGCAATGGCTGACGAGAGACCTACGCCTCGGGATGAGGATATCCCAGGCGGTTTCCCCGTGACGCCCAGTATCAGCTCAATCAACCAGTTGACGCCCACTATCGATACTGCCGATAGACTTGAGGCTGGCTTTGCAGGCCGTGATACGAGCGCTTCGGCGGGATACGCGACCTATGACAATGTCACGGCTGGACCGGACGATTACAGTTACGGCGGTAACGGTAATAACGACGACCACCACAATGGCACTTCAGCGGTACTTGGTGCATCTGCTGCTGGGGCTGCTGCTGGGGGTTACTTAGCGTCCCAGCACCCCCACGAAAACATCCCAGCACAACAAACATATGATCGTGACAATGCACCACAACTTTCCGCTCGACACTCGTCCTCGAGCACAATCCTTGCACCCCACGACGCGTCAACCGATGGGAAGCGCAAGAATAGCACCGTCGTCAACGATGACTCCTCCGCCGGTCCTTCGTCTCCCGACGAGCCTGCTTTCGCACCCATAAAGTCAAACACAAACGAAAATCCCGAAAAACCACCCCTCGAGAAGCGCAAGTCCCACCGCACCGAAGATGACCTCTTCCGAGTCTTGTCGCGCCGCAAGACGAATGCGAGCACCCCGGCCGAGAAAGAAGAAGAGCAAGAAGATAATGAGGAGCTTGACAGACTCATGTCGCGCATCTTTGGAAAGAAGCGCCAGGAGCAAAGCGAAGAGGAAAAGACACGCCATAGCGGTGTTATCTTCCGCGGATTGACTGTTCGTGGTGTTGGATTGGGTTCTAGTCTTCAGCCTACTGTGGGCGACTTCTTCATGGGTCTCCCGCGCAAGCTGGCGAAGCTGTTCACCCAAGGTCCCAAAGCTGCTCTTGCGAAGCCGCCTGTTCGAGAACTCATCAGCAACTTTGACGGTTGCGTGCGACCGGGCGAATTGCTTCTTGTTCTCGGACGCCCTGGCGCTGGATGCAGTACCTTCCTCAAGACCTTTTGTAACCAGCGCGCTGGCTTTGAGTCTGTCGAAGGTGATGTTACCTACGGCGGGACGGACTCTTCAACTATGGCCAAGGACTTCCGAGGCGAGATCATTTACAACCCCGAAGATGACTTGCATTATGCTACACTGTCAGTTAAGCGAACCCTCAAGTTTGCCTTACAGACCCGCACGCCTGGCAAGGAGTCTCGTCTCGAGGGCGAGACACGACAGGACTATGTTCGCGAGTTCCTTCGCGTGGTCACGAAGCTTTTCTGGATCGAGCACACGCTAGGCACAAAAGTAGGCAACGAGTTCATTAGGGGTGTCTCGGGTGGCGAACGCAAGCGTGTCTCTATCGCAGAGGCAATGATCACTCGTGCTTCGGTACAAGGATGGGACAACTCCAGTAAGGGCCTCGACGCCAGCACGGCGGTCGAATATGTCAAGTCCATCCGTGCAATGACCAACATGGCCGATACTTCCACCGCTGTCTCGCTTTACCAAGCTGGTGAACAGCTCTACGACCTCGTCGACAAAGTCTTGCTCATCGACAATGGCAAATGCCTTTACTTTGGTCGCTCCGAGGACGCAAAGAAGTACTTCCTCAATCTTGGTTTCGATTGCCCCGAGCGCTGGACGACAGCCGATTTCCTTACGTCTGTCACGGACGACCATGAGCGCAGCATTCGCGAGGGTTGGGAGAACCGTATCCCCCGCACGCCTGAGGAGTTCGCCGATGCCTATCGCCGAAGTGAGGATTACCAAAAGAACCTTCGCGATATTGATGAGTTTGAGGATGAGTTGCAGACTATCGCCGAGGAGCGTCGCGCGCACGAGTCAGAGAAGAGCAAGAAGAAGAACTATGAGATTGCTTTCCACAAGCAAGTCATGGCCTGCACGCACCGTCAATTCCTCGTCATGTTTGGTGACAAGGCCTCTCTTTTCGGTAAATGGGGCGGTCTTCTGTTCCAAGGTCTCATCGTAGGTTCGCTCTTCTATAATCTTCCTGATACAGCTGCTGGTGCATTCCCTCGTGGCGGTGCACTGTTCTTCCTTCTCTTGTTCAATGCTTTGCTTGCTCTGGCTGAACAGACAGCTGCGTTCGAGTCCAAGCCCATTCTTCTCAAGCACAAGTCCTTCTCGTTCTATCGACCCTCCGCATTTGCTATTGCACAAACAGTGGTAGACGTGCCGCTTGTGTTTATCCAGGTCATTATCTTCAACGTTATCATATACTTCATGGCGAATCTGGCTCGTACTGCGTCCCAGTTCTTCATCTCTTGTCTCATCCTGTGGCTCGTCACTATGGTGACGTATGCTTTCTTCCGTGCTATCTCTGCCTGGTGTGGAACTTTGGATATTGCAACAAGATTTACTGGTGTTGCCATTCAGATCCTTGTCGTGTATACCGGTTATCTTATTCCACCTGAGTCGATGCATCCTTGGTTCTCATGGTTGCGATGGATCAACTGGATTCAGTACGGTTTCGAGTGTCTGATGGCAAATGAATTCTATAATCTTACACTTGACTGCGGAGAGCAATATCTCGTTCCGCAAGGTCCTGGTGTTCGACCGCAGAACCAAGGTTGTGCATTGGCAGGTTCGAATCCTGGATCGACAAGTGTTTCCGGTGCCGACTACATTCAGGAGTCATTCACCTACACTCGTGCTCACCTTTGGCGTAACTTTGGCTTCTTGTGGGCTTTCTTCATCTTCTTTGTCTTCCTCACTGCTCTGGGTATGGAACTCATGAAGCCCAACGTTGGTGGCGGTGCCATTACTGTCTTCAAGCGTGGCCAAGTCCCCAAGAAGGTCGAGGAGTCAATCGCTACTGGTGGCCGAGCCAAGGGTGATAACAACGACGAGGAGTCTGGTCGAGGTGAGCCTGCCGCAACAGGCGGCGCTGAACGTACTAAAAGCGACGAGGAGGTCACTCAAGAAGTCGCCAAGAACGAGACTGTCTTCACGTTCCAGAACATCAACTATACCATCCCCTTCGAGAAAGGCGAGAGAAAGCTTCTTCAGGATGTTCAAGGCTACGTTCGCCCAGGCAAACTCACTGCTCTTATGGGCGCTTCAGGTAAGCTACTCAATTGCGCCTCCGCATCATCACCTACTAACATTCCTAGGTGCCGGAAAGACAACGCTCCTCAATGGTTTAGCCCAGCGTCTCAACTTTGGTACCATTACTGGTGACTTCCTCGTCGATGGTCGACCTCTTCCCAAGTCCTTTCAGCGCGCGACCGGTTTCGCTGAACAGATGGATATCCACGAACCGACCGCTACCGTCCGTGAGGCTCTTCAATTCTCTGCCCTTCTTCGTCAACCTAAGGAAGTCTCCAAGGAGGAGAAGATGGCTTACTGTGAGACCATCATTGACCTTCTCGAGATGCGCGACATCGCTGGCGCCATTATCGGTACCGTTGGCCAAGGCCTTAACGCCGAGCAGCGCAAGCGATTGACTATTGGTGTCGAGTTGGCTTCCAAGCCTGAACTTCTCATGTTCCTTGATGAGCCTACTTCTGGTCTTGACTCTGGTGCTGCATTTAACATTGTCCGCTTCTTGCGCAAGCTCGCAGACGCAGGCCAAGCTGTTCTTTGCACAATCCATCAGCCATCAGCTGTCCTCTTTGAGAACTTTGATGAGCTTCTTCTTCTCAAGTCCGGTGGTCGCGTCGTTTACCATGGCCCTCTCGGACATGATTCCGAGAACCTGATTAACTACTTCGAGTCCAACGGCGGTCCCAAGTGTCCTCCCCACGCCAACCCAGCCGAGTACATGCTCGACGCCATTGGTGCTGGTAACCCCGACTACGACGGTCAAGACTGGGGTGACGTCTGGATCAATTCGTCTGAGCGTGAGAAGCGTTCGCAGGAGATTCAAGAAATGATTGAGAACCGTCGCAACGTGGAGCCCTCCAAGAGTCTCAAGGATGACCGCGAGTACGCTATGCCTTTGTCCACGCAGACATGGGCTGTCGTTCGTCGCAGCTTCATTTCTTTCTGGCGTTCGCCTGACTACATCTTCGGTAACATGATGCTGCACGTCGCAACTGGTCTCTTCAATTGTTTCACCTTTTACAAGCTCGGCTTCGCATCCATTGACTACCAGAACAGACTGTTCTCCATCTTCATGACTCTTACAATCAGTCCACCTCTCATTCAGCAGCTACAGCCCGTATTCCTCAAATCGCGTCAGATATTCCAGTGGCGTGAGAACAACGCCAAGATATACAGCTGGTTTGCCTGGACCACAGCCGCCATCGTTGTCGAGATTCCCTACCGTATTGTTGCAGGCGGTATCTACTTCAACTGTTGGTGGTGGGGTGTCTTTGGCTGGCGCGCACCGAGCTTCATCTCTGGCTTCGCGTTCCTGCTTGTTCTTCTCTTCGAGTTGTACTACGTCAGTTTCGGACAGGCCATTGCTGCGTTTGCTCCCAACGAACTGCTTGCGTCTCTTCTTGTCCCCATCTTCTTCCTCTTCGTCGTGTCCTTCTGTGGTGTCGTTGTCCCTCCCCAAGCACTACCCACTTTCTGGCGCGAGTGGATGTACTGGCTCACGCCCTTCCACTATCTCCTTGAAGCTTTCCTTGCCGCCGCAATCCACGACCAACCCGTCCGTTGCGAGCAGGGCGAGTTTGCGCGTTTTGAGCCTCCGTCTGGCCAATCGTGCTCTGAGTACACACAGTCTTTTATTGAGCGCGCTGGTGGATATGTTCGCACTGGTCAAGATGGCCTTTGCGAGTTCTGCCAGTATGCGAACGGTGATCAATTCGGCGCTAGCTTCAGTGTGTACTACCGACACATTTGGCGGGACTTTGGCATTTTCTGCGCCTTTATCGCGTTTAATTATGCTGTTGTTTATTTTGCCACGTGGCTGAGGTTCCGCGGAAAGAACCCGCTGAAGAAGATTATGCAGAAGCGAAAGTCTTAGATGGATAGGTAAAGCAGGATATAATGGAGATTAAAATTGAATAGCTTTACTAGACTTAATTAATTGATACACGATTTAATTGAAATTTTCGTTCCAATGGAGGTACATTTATGAATATGGTTCTGAGTGGCCACATACTGTAACAAACGGGTATTCGATGCGAATGCCAACTGATTTGCTTACGGTGTGACGGAAAACCTGACAAAAGCTTACGGTATGAACACAAATGGCTTGAGGATCGGCTGAGAAAAGACACAAACTAAGTTGAGGAAAGTTCATGTGCTTGCATTACCGAAGTTTCCCCCCTTAGGGCACGAGAACTTTTTGACAATAGGACAATAGGCTATCTCGTGCAGAAGATACAGCCGATCCAGGGAAGCTTTCCGGTAGTAGGCCAACTCATGCATACAGCTGATCCGGGAATATCTTGACAATAGGCTATCTCGTGCACAAGATGCAGCCCATCCGGAGCAAAAGCACCGGATAAGTGATCGTTACACAGGTTGTGAGACATGATTCGAGCGGTGTATTGCATGTTGAACGAGGAACAAAAGAACCATCAAGCGAAATGAAGAAAGTTCCCGACGAGTCATTTAATGCCGTGACTCAAAAGAACATGAAACCCCGAAACAAAGCCCCTCCCCGTTGCATATCGGTCTGTGTACCGGAAGGAAAGGAAGGGGCGATCCGGCCGAAAGCCTGCACAACTCTGCATAAAGTCGGTCGAAATGCATAACTAACGGTCCGGAGATCAGGGCTGCCGAGTGGGACCCCCGCATAAAACCGGGCGCATATCCTTCCTATTCACTTCGGGTTCTCGATCATCTCCGATTCCCGCAAATTTGTCTTTTGATTGGTTGTTGGTTCCTTTTTCGCTCTCGGCTTCGCTTTCGTGAGGGTTAGTTGTTGGTGGCTGGCTTGTATTTTGGGGTTAGTTGTTTGGCAAACGAACCTTCACTTAAATACACTGTTATCCCTTTTATTCCCCTTGTGGTGTTGGGAACTTTGTTTGATCGACTTTCGACTTCGTGCAAGTAATCATGGCTACGACTGATTCTTCAAAGAGTGTCCAGATGGAGGATATCCGACCTGGAAGTGAGCGAACACTGACACCTTCGATTAATGGGAGCGGTACCGGCAAGGTGCGAGATGAGGAGGCTTCCAAGGAGCAGGATGCCGTGCAGCCACAGGATCCCAACGCTGTTGGATGGGATGGCCCTGATGATCCAAACAACCCTATGAACTGGCCTGCCAAGAAGAAGTGGTCTTGTATCGGTGCTTTGTCAATCATGACTCTTCTAACGTAAGTTGACGCTGTGTTTTACGCTTGTAACTGATTGACTAACTTTCCATAGACCGCTTGTATGTACCGACGCTCAGCAATACCACACATCATGTCTCTAACAGATCTAGGGCTCATCGATGTTCGCACCCGGTGTTCCAGACATTATGCGCGAGTTCGAAACCTCAAACCGCAACATCGCCACCTTTGTCGTCTCCGTGTACGTCCTAGGCTTTGCCTTCGGTCCCCTTCTTGCCGCACCACTCAGCGAAATCTACGGGCGTGCTATTATCTTCAACGTCTCCAACGTGCTCTTCCTCATCATGACCATCGCCACAGCCCTGAGCCAGAACATGCCTATGCTCATTGTCTTCCGCTTCCTGATGGGATTCTTCGGTTCAACGCCTATCACGAACGGCAGTGGTACAATCTCAGATATCTTCCCTGTTCAGGAGAGAGGTAAGGCGATGGCTGTTTGGGCAATGGGACCCTTGCTGGGACCCTGTATCGGACCCCTTGCTGGCGGTTATATGGTTCAGGCTATTGGATGGCGATGGGTGTTCTGGCTGATTGCTATTCTTGTAAGTTTCTCAACCTAGGTGGAAAGGTGGTGTGCTAACAACTTCTAGACTGGCGTCATTACCGCCCTTTGTTACTTTGTCGCACCGGAGACATACGCAACCATCCTCCTCCGCAGAAAGGCCAACGCGCTCAAGAAAGAGACCGGCAACCAGGATCTCTACTCTGTCCTCGACACAGTCGGTGTCTCAGCCAAGCAGCGCTTCCGCGGCGCCATCATCCGACCGATGAAGCTTCTCCTCACTCATCTCCCGGTTTTCATCCTCTCACTCTACGTCGCCATCGTCTACGGTATTCTGTACCTCATGTTCAGCACTTTTACCTTTGTCTTTGCGATGCAGTACGGCTTCGGAACTGGAACGGTCGGTCTGGCATATCTTCCCACTGGTATTGGCATGCTTCTCGGGACCATGACTTTCGGAGTTTTGACGGATATCGTTGTCAAGAAGAAGATTGCCCAGAACGGAAAGACGGTGCCTGAGGATAGACTGCCGATCTGGATGACCTTACCTTCTGGTCTACTCGTTGTGGCTTCTTTGTTCTGGTACGGCTGGTCAACTGATCAACACACCCATTGGATCGTGCCCATGATTGGTGTTGCCATGTTCTGCTTTGGCCTTATGGGTATCATGGTAAGTTACAGTCTGGATCAATCATTACAAGTACCACCGCTAACAAAATATAGATGTGTCTTCAAACATACCTCGTCGACGCTTATATCTCCTATGCAGCTTCAGTCGTTGCAGCAATGACTGTCCTCCGATCTCTTGCTGGTGCTATACTTCCCCTAGCTGGTCTGTCCATGTACGATGATCTTGGTCTCGGCTGGGGGAACAGTATCCTAGCTTTCCTGGCCCTGGTGCTTGTACCAGTACCGGTTATCTTCCACTTCTATGGACCCAAGATTCGAGAAAAGACTCCCAGCAATCTCGAGTAGATACGTTACCTTTCTTTAGAAGCATGTTTGATAGATGTATGAGGGTATTTAGCATTATGCATTGCAGGTGTTGAGTGGTATTTTGCTTGCACATCATCTGTTGTGGGGTCAACAAGTTCTTTGTGGTATAAAAATTGTAATTAGAAGGTTGTCAACTACCTGTCACTATAGAATCCCTTTCGTTAATGCTTGGCCATCCTCGGTCTGTGCAAATGCTGGGTGTGGTGTTTATGTGGTAATGTCGATTTCGTCTGTGGTAATCTAATCATTATGTCACGTTGAACGCAATAGACATTCTATGTCACTGTGCATCTAAAGGGCTAGGATTGCTCTACTTTGTGAAGGTCTTCTCTCCATTCATCATATGCGCGTTGCCAATGAACAAATGTGATTAGCTCAGACGTGATTAGGCCACTATTGTCGTCGGTCCTCGTACAGAAATATCACCGTCATATCCAGCTTCTTCCGTCTCGATGCGGTTTCGCTTCCGTATTTCATCAACCCCCAGTACTTACTCAGGCGCCTAATCCATAATATTTAAGTCTTACACTGCTAAAACTGAGAGGTTAGTATCCAACAGGATTAGCTTTCTGTAATTTCACGAGCAAGGGGGGCAGAACCGATATCCGCTGCTGTAGTAACTTCTTATTTAGTCTCATGATCCAGTGCTTCTAACACATACTCGACAACCTCGGGATGTTTATCAAAAGTTTATTATTTCACTCCCAAAGTGGTGATTTGAGTGACTTCATAGCATGAACTGGTTATTGTGATGATAAAGTCCTTGGGTGCCCAAGAATAGAGTATTATTACTGCTTGTAGACAGTTGCCAGTGATCAAGACTATGTCATTCTCAGCTTCCCAAATGATACAAGAAGCTTGCTTTCTTTACAAGAGCTCAATGGATCTCATATCACTCTAAACATATTCGCCTTAACACCTCTCTTTAGCCCTTCGGCCTTTCCGCCCTCGTACTCGACTCCCGCACCGCCACCATCTCCTGAAAGCGACTCAAGTCTTTCCCGAAGTTCTTGATCTAACTCTGCGCTGGTCTTTTTATGAGCGGCCATTTTGGTTGTATCTTTTGCTGGTGTAGATTCTTGATTTGTAGGTTGACTTTGGTTTGTTGATTGAGGTTGGGGTTCAGACTTCGCCGTGCTAAATGCGGCGCGCAGAGGACTTGTGTGGATCGTTTTACCAGGGGTAGGTGCCCTTCGGCCGATTGTGAAGAGAGCGCGCTTCATTTTCGTTGAATCTTAAAATCGTTGTATGGATGCGTAGTTGAGAATGAATTGGTCACTACCTAATAGATAATATGATGGAATTTATGCTGACTAAGGCTCATACGTCATTGAAAGAAGGTATCGTGACAGCATAATTCAGTCATCCGTCTGTAAGCTTGAGGTATTCGTTCAAAGAGAAAGGCACGAAGCGAAAAAGATATACAATCGTACCAATTCACATGGAACGATAAAGGTTAGTATATTTCTCCTGTGAATTCATTACTTGCATTGATTCCTTATTGCTAAATTTCCCCTTGTCCACTTGAATCGTTTTCAATTCCCGACTCTGACTCTATAATTACACTTGGCGTTCTCAAGAAACCTTCAAGAGCCAGCCGTCAGCCTCAGTCTCTCCCTTCGCATTCACACCACCCCACATAAGAACGCCCCTCCCATCTAAGCATGTATCAGCGCCAAAGAATCCTCTTGGTCCAGGATGAACCTTTCCAGCTTCCTGCGTCATCTCTGCCGGCGCAATCTCCAACTCATGCCAGCTAAACGCACCAGACTGGACACCGGGAATGGCGCCGCGAATGGCATCCTTCACGCGCGTAGCGCTATATTTGTCGGAGGGTATTTGTAGAGTCCACATATCAGAGTAAAACGGGTGATCTTCCGTGTAGCTTTTGTCTGTGGATGCTATCTCGGCGTCTTGGCGGCTGCCAAGGAGATAGAGAAGGTAGCGGCGGCCGTGGCCTGTGGTGATGGGGATCAAGGCGCTTCCTACACGTGGTCGAGGTCCGGGGACGATGGGGTTGGAGGGAAAGTCGACGGTCGTCCATTCGGGGAGCTTTTCCAGCGACTCGTCCTGGATGGTTCCAGGTTTGATGTAGTGGACTGAGCCGTGGATGTCTGACCCGGCGCTGATTGAGTAGAGAGTACCGTCGACGAACTGCGATGTCAAAGGTGCGGCTGGTGCATCTGGCAGAGGATGCCAAAGTCGCGTTACAAAATCAAATAGCCAGGTACCTGTCGATGGCTGGTCGTTCTCATAGCCGCCATGCAGAATCAGATTATCCCTCAGGTCATCAAAGAAGATCTGATGGCTGTGTCTGGACTGGGGAGCCTTTCCAGCTGCATCTATTGCAGACCATCGAGCAGCCTTAGGCTCCCATTCCCAAAGAGTGAACTCATCGTCGGCTGCTTGTCCCTCTGCGTTCTGGCCCCCGAAGACAATGAGTGTGCCGCGACGAGCACATGCTGCATGGTTGACTCGGGGAGGCGGGATGTGTCCCTCATCGCCGACGGCTGGGTAGCACGCATACTCGCCTTCGCCTTCAGTTCTCTGCTCGCCTGGAATTGCAACTGCATGGACGTCATTGTTGCAAAGCTTTCCGTCGTCTTTCTTGCCGCCAAAGATGTAGGCCTTGCCGTTGAAGACTGTGACTGTGTGATGAGAGCGAGCTAGGGAGAGCCTGTACTGAGGTCAGCATCGAGTCTCGTCAACTATCCAGGATTTCTTACGAGTCATCCTTCTCCGGAGTTCTAGCTATCTGGCTGAGGACTGCTGTGATGGGTTGTGTTGGTTTCGCGACTGTTGCAGCTGCGCCAACTTCGAGACCAGTTGAGATGACCTGTTCTGCCGCAAGGGCACCTGCTGCGACTTCTGCCATTCTAAGTTGTTGCTGCGTGATATTCGCGATTGGATGGTTGAATTGCTTGTTTGTCCGTTGTTGGATGTTCAGGTTAGATTGTATATAAAGGTCAAAGGGTGAAACTATAAGGTCTGAGTAGGTAAGGCTGACAGTGATAAGTTACAGTAGATGAGACATGACGTAAGGCCGGATGCGGGTCGCCATGACGTAACGCAATTCGCGTTGGAATGTGAAGTGACCGAACCGAGAATTGATCGAATTCATTGTTGACATGTTAGAATTAATGAATATCGGATTGGGAGTTTTGTCGGAATTGGCTGTCATAGGTAAAAGGCTTGTCTGTTGTTGAGTGTTGGGTATTTGGCTGCTATTCAATATGGGACTAATGCTAGCTAATGCTATCAGCTGGACGCCCTGACGTCAGAACAACAATTCGCGGCTTGTCGCGTCACTCAAAAATATGCGACGGCTAACTACTAACCTGGGAAAACTTAATATTAACTTCGTCCGGTCATTCAGGAAAGACAGATATGTGACTGATATATCGTGCATCTAAGCACGCAGAATTATATAATATCAAGGTCAAGCTGGCTCCAACATGGCCAACTCCCCAAGTCCAACATCTATATGCTCTAATGATGATGTCTATACACTCATATCATTCAATCATACATATAAACACGTTTCGCTTATTTGTTGCGAACCTCCCACTCGTAGACAGCCATCATGTAGGGTCCATGGCCTCGGGTATCATTGGGAACAACAGGAACCTCAGTGTAGTACTGCAAACTGTTAGCATGATTCAGTCATGTTGGCTGATAAAAATAAACATACCTCGAAAGAAGCATCACTGTTAAGAGATCCAACCTCGACGGTGCCCTCCCAGGTAAGAGTACCGTTCTTGTGCTTGGTGACAAAGTCGCGGTAGAGACGCTTGTAAGCTTGCTTAGCAGGCTTGGTGTAGATCTCCTCGTCGAGGAGACCCCGGCGAAGACCAGCCAACCATCCGTAAGTGAACATGGCAGAAGCGGAACTCTCAATGTAGTTACCCTCAACACCCTCGTATTCCTTGTTCATGACAAGCTCCCAGAGGTGGCTCTCGTGGCCCTGAGCGCGGAGAAGAGCAGAGGCGAGGTCCTTGTAGTAGGTTCGGAGACGCTTGTAGCCGGGGTGAGACTTGGGGAAGACATCGAGAACCTCGATCAGAGACCAGAAGTACCAGCCAACGGCACGGCTCCAGACAATAGGAGAGGCACCAGTCTTGGGGTCGGCCCAGACAGCGGTCTTGCTCTCGTCGAAACCGTGCACGGGTAGGCCGGTCTCCTTGTTGATGCAGACCTCCTGGATCAGGTCCCACTGAAGGACAACGTCGTCCCAAGCAGTGGTGTTCTTAGCATCGAACTCCTTGGTCCAGTGGGCGTAGAAGCTGTCGGCCATGAAGATACCGTCGAGCCACATCTGGTCGGGATAGGTGGGCTCACGATGCCAGAAACCTCCAGAGGGGGTCCTGGGGTGTTGGTTCATCCTGTCACGGATGAAGTCGGCAGCCTTCTTGTACTTCTCCTCACCAGTGCGCTTGTACCAGTAGAGCAGGTTCATGCCGATGCGGTAGTTGTCGAGAGAGTGCTTTGACATGTCGTAGTTGATGATGGTTCCGTTAGGAGCCACCACCAAGTCCATCTGCTCTTGGTACCAGTTGACCAGGGTCTTGTTCTTGGTCAGCTCAATGGCAGCCTCGTAACCCTCATAGACGACGGCACGACCATACCAGTAAGCACGCTGGGTCTCGTGGTTGTTGCGGATCCAAGAGTCAGCGAGGTTGGCCATGAGGTTGTTGGCAACAGCCATGTTGGCCGAAGCCAGGGCGAAGCAGAGAGACTGGAACTTCATGGTGAGAAGTGACAAAGAACGAGTGTGGAGGAGTTGTCGACTCGAGATCGATAGTCTGAACTCTTCACTGAGGCGGTGGGCGGCATATTGAAGTATTTATTCATTTCGATTGAGTTGATATGGCGTGACGGCGATCCACTTTGACCCGTGCTGGTCATTTAAGATTGTGTAAACGGTAAGACGGTATGGATAGTTTCTCATGACAGTTGACAGGCAACCAATAATCACAACCCCCAAAGTTCGTCTCTGCTTTGCCACTTTTTATAGCTCCCAATTACCGTCTTAGGTAGCATCGCCGGAGGGACAGACCCGGTCTGGAGGAATCCCTTCCACCAAGCGGATCGTTTCAGCCAGAGCAGGGGACCCTAGGATCTGCATGATGTGGATATCACCCCTGCCTTAGTGACCGTTCAATTGCGATCGCAGCCAACGTTTATGCAAAATGCTCTTTTCCTAGAAAAGGCCATGTGTTCCGCTACTGCGTTGCCGCTTATGCGTCTTGGGGCTTGGCTGTTACCTTGCGGCAAATATTCGTCTGAAGTTGGGACCAGATCTACGAGCATATTGGACGATCTTATGGTTCTTATCGGATTGCTACGCCAGATTGGGTATTCGTCTCGTCTGTGTGTCTTTTGCTTTTTGCAAGTCGCTTAGCTGCAAGCGATAGCCGCGTACGAAGAGTTGAGTTTAATGTACGGGAAGTGACATGCAATTATTAACTTTATCCACCTATAAAATTACGTTTTAAGCTACAGTATTAAGCTTGTATGGAGCTTTTATCTAACGATCCTTGTCCGTCTTTCTCTAAACCCACATCCCGAGCTCCGGATAAATATTGAACACGAAGCTGCATCTCCATCAGTATTACAAATCATGTCGTGCGTATTTACTCTTGTGCCTGATCTTTTCTCCAAACTTGAACAACAAGAAGGGAATAGGAATGAACGCAATCGAGATGAATGCCAAAGTCGAGCTGGCCCAGTCGACACCGAGATTCTTATACATTGCTGATGCAAATAGTGGCTGTTGGTTGTTAGATTCCGATGCAAATACCCTGTAGTCGTAGTATAAACTTACAAAACCAGCACCAAAAGAACTCCTAAAGAAATCGTTACCAGCAAGAACTGAGGCTGCATATTCGGGGTACGCGTCACTTAAATAGTTCAAAACGGAATTAAACAGCAAGAATGCTCCGATAGAGAACCAGGCAGTGCCGATGACAGGGACAATCCAATGGATATCTACACGCGATGACCAGCCAAACCAGAAGAGACAGATAGGAATTGCAAAGGCGCCGACAAAAGAAGGCGGCAATCTCCATTCAGGCTTGAGCTCTCCGTCATCGTTGAATTTTGGCTCAATGTACTTGTGCTGATACCAGACGAATGGTGGCAGAACAACAAAAACACCGACCAAGATACCGAGGTAGGCAAGGCCTTGGATGCCCAGAGAGAACCCATAAATCTCGCCAAAGACAATGGGGAAGGACTCGAACCAAATGTAAAGCAGACCATAGATGAGAGCGATGTAGAGGTTGAGTAGAAACACGATGGGCTCGCCCAGACTCAACTGGAAAGGTCGAACAAGAGTCATTAGCGCGATGTCCTTAACTGACATGTCACTCGTGGCTAGCTCGGCTTCGCACACGAGCTTGTTGTTACCAGTGAGCTTCCGTAGGCGACGACTGCGATGGTACAGGATGTTGGCAGGAGACGTCTCGAGTAGGAAGAAGAAGAAAAGAACAAGGGAGAAGCCGGACAGCCACATGAGTTCCCAAATCGTCCACTCCCATCCTTTTGCTTCAGCTGCAAAACCACCAACGAGAGGTCCAAGAGTAGGACCACAGATGGCTCCGACACCCCAGACAGCAAGACCATAGGTACGATTGGCAGGCTTGTACATATCGCCAATCGACGCTCCACCAGTTGCCAGCGAAGGCGATCCGATGAAGCCGGTGATGAAACGGAAAGCAAGAAGCATGCCAAAGTTCGTAGCAAGGGCAGTGGGCACCTGAAGGACAACGAACAATGCCAGTGTGATAATGTATACAGGGTTTCGACCGATCTGAGGGATCTCGGACAGTGGAGACCAGACCATGGGACCGAGACCGTAGCCTGCAACGAAGAGTGTGAGACCAAGAGTGGCAGCGACTTGGGAGACGCCAAAGACTCGCATCACATCTTGAAGGCCGGCAGTATAGATAGCTGAACCGATGTAAACGGAGAAAGTGAGGAGGCAGATCTCGAAAGTAACAAAGAATCTCTTGATGCGTGACCAATTCCTCGGGTTCTGTATCTGTTAGCATACGGCAGGGACATATAGACGAACGACTTACCTCTGGGTCATCAGGACCATACCAGTCCACGACATGAACATCCTTGCCCTTCTCCTTATCAACAGGGTGTCCACTGGCTTCATTAATAGTCCTTCCTTCCCCAGAAGACACGGCAGTGTCGGAAGAATCAGACCTTGTCTGCGACCTCCTACCCTGCTGCTCATCATCATCACCTTCAGGAGCCTGCGGTTGACCATGTCGAGCCATGTTGGCTGACTTTTCAGCGTGAACATATTTCTTCCATAGCGACGGGTCTTCTTCCTCGGGATACTTGAAGACTCTACCGCCCGTCAAGAGCCGAAGAATATGGCTGAAGATAGTGTCGCGAATTAGCTCCTTCATTATGTGCGCCAAGTGTGTTTAACAAAACGAGGCTTGCAGGAAAAGCATGGGGGCCAAGAACCCGAATTGGGATATGAGGCGCCCATTCTATAGTTAACAGCAAAAGGGTACCTTGTGTGTCGTCATGATCACTGTGTCATAGAAAGGACAGTAGTAACAGTCGTGGATCCCTTAATCGGGTCTACGCACAGAGCTTTCTTTATTTCTTTCTTCCTTTTCTTCATTATTAGTTACGAGTGGAAGACTCGGATGTAGAAAAGTCGACGGGGATCGATTATCGTTGCTAGATCTAGATCGGGCTGAGCCGTACCCTGCGAAACGCTAGAGCTTTAACCAATAAAGTATTTGAGAGTCTGTGATTTTATTCTCGAAGAGGCTTGGCTTAGAGCGGTAGGGAGTATTTACGATGGAGTCTCGGTGGAGCTTTGGAAGCTTTTATGGTGAGGTCATTGATATTAAGAGGCTATGACGCCTATGACTTTTGAGCACGACGTAGTTTACTAGATTCGTCGATCTGTTTAGCTTGGGCGTCTAGCCTTAATCGTTGATGATTTATGAATGACTCAAAGGGGTCTTTTTTCAGCCTTGCGTGACTCAATTGTCTGATCTTAAGGACCGAGATGCTGGGTATTCGATCTGATAAGCATTCAGGCGTGCCGTAGATCACAGCCGTCAATTAAGGCCAATTCGGAACTCTCCACTAAAGTGAGTAGCATACATCAGAATCTACTGATTAGAGCACTACTCTGAGATAAAAGAGTTATTGCCTTCAAACTCTTTTTTTCTTTCTTTTTTTCTCTCTTCATATTGTGCACGATAACAAGGTTCAAACTTAGTATAAAGGTCTGATGTTGGAAAATAGCATATGCCGCAATAAGTACTTAATTCAGCAGTCTGATTAAAGGTAAGGGGTGATCTGGATTGCCAATATGTTCCTTCACTTAAAGCTATACCCGAAAAGAAAAAGGCTTTAATTATAATAGTGACTGTGGCATATAATGTATAATATTACTTGAGCCAACGTTGGGCGGCGTACAAGGTAGCATTGGTAAGTCTCGAAGCCTCAATTCAAGAGGTTCATAAATAAGTCAGCCAACCTCTACCGAATGAGATAACATGTTTCCAACGCCGAATGAGAAAGTTCCATTGTGTTCGAAGCCTATCAAATCTCCGTTCCTGAAGGATTCAAGTGACCCACAGGAACGACGGCTGATGTGAGCCACCTCCTGTGTCCGCTGCGGAATAGCAAGTGGCTTACCAGCACGAAAGAGCGCAGAAAGTAAGCACCTTCTATAAGCCAAATTACGAAAATTTATTCTCTCATCCGACTGGCTGGCCGAGACTCATTCTCTCACTCTAATCGCCGTTAGTCGCTTTCTAGGTTTTATTTTCCGTATTCTAAGCGACAAATACCGCTAGTTCAAGCTGTGTCTCATGGTGGGAACGAACTGGCGGACTTTTGTCCCTGCAACTCCGCATACCAGTTGCGGCTGTCGTGCCCTTATAAACATGCGACGCATCTCTCCGAGAGAGCTCTTAGAGCCATTCTTCAGAACAACCATTCCCAGACACTTTTCCATTAAATCAATATGAAGATCCTCTTTATTGGCGCAACGGGCTCTATCGGAGGCGAGGCTCTTCGTCAGTGCCTTGCTCACCCAAAAGTCACTTCCGTAGTGTGCTTTGTGCGTCGTCAGCTCCCATCCGATCTATCAAACAACCCAAAACTCCAAACCGTCATGATCAAGGACTTTGCAGTCTGGCCAGAGGATGTTCTATTGCCTCACGTTGATGCTGCTGCTATGATTTGGTAAGTTTCTTCCCTAACCTATCTATGCTTGTGGCTAATACATGCAGTGCCATGGGTTCATATAGAGGAAATGTGAACGCAGATATGGAATACCCTCTTGCATTCCAATTCGCTTTTGCACCACTTCTCGAGAAACAACCGAAGCGCCCACGATTTCGCTTCATCCACCTAAGTGGCGCCTTCGTGATCCAAGATCAAGACGCAAAGCTCTGGGTCAACGACTACCCTCGAAAACTCAAAGTATGTCTCCTCGTAAGCAGTCGTTAGTTGCACGTCTAACAGTAATCTTTAGGGTCTTTACGAAGTCAGATCTCGGGAATTTGCGAAAGAGCATGCTTCTGTATGGCGAACCTTTATGCTTCGACCAGCCTTCGTAGTCACAGAAAGATTGATGATTCCAGGTATGATTGTGAAAATGATAATGGGCGACAATTGGGTTGTGAAGAATCGAGAGCTTGGTGCTTATTTCACGTATTTGGCTGTTAATGAAGAGAGCGAGCCTGAGGGGACATTCTTGATCGAGAACAGACGTATTGTTGAGGGTGGAAGAGAGTTTCTAAAAGCACGTGGATGAGGCTGGAATTGTTGGGTTTTTTTTTAGAGACTCAGTCATGTATAATGTATGATTAGGAGACTGTTTCTTTTTTTTGAAATATGGTTTGAACTACATATAATTCCTCGCTCAAAGGTGATAATCAGCTGGGCCCGAAACTCTTGTGCCTCTTCTCTCCCACACACCCTCAATCTTCATATCCCTTGCACCGCTACAGCACAGAGTTAGTCATATCAATAAGAGGAAATGACCGATTCACTTACTCATCTCTCCAAGTAATTATAGGCTCAGCCTGGCCCTTTGGTGGGTTTCTAAATACCATGTTCTTCGTCTAACACATATCAGAATCCGTACTAACTCTTTAATGTTGAGTGAGATCTACTTACCATTCCAAGGGAAAGATGGATAGCCGGAGGACCAACAGTAATCTCGTTCCTGGGGGCCTCGCCATTAACCATAGCTGTGATATTCTGCGCTACCACCGATGCTTGTGCTGCCCCTGGTCTCGCTGCCTTGTGAGCGCCGCTATCGGCAATATCGCCGCATGCGTACAAGTTCGAACAATTGGGATCGGCAAATTGTAAAGTTGGCAACACTTTGATAAAGCCATTTTGGTCATTCAGGATCTTGTGCCCTGGAGTGGGCTGTAGGCTGTTTAGAAATTGGTTATTGGGGGTTTGGCCTGTGGCTGGGATGACTAGATTCGTTGTGATTTTGCGCCCATCCTTCAACTCGAGTTCGAACTCTGAACCCTCGGTTGGGAACCCGCCTTCTGGGATAACGGCACGTGTGCCAGTCACAACCCTGTGATGGAAACGTTAGTAAGTGGCATATGTAGAAGAAATGGAAAATGACTTACTCTACACCAAGCTCGTTCAATCGGTCACGGAGGATAGTATCCATCTTTGGATGGTAAATCTGCATAAGCCGATCTCTTGAGTGAACAAGTGTGACTCTCTTCTCGGGGTGAAGCTCTCCCAAATCAGTAGCCATCTGTACACCCACTGCTCCACCGCCAACAATGACAATGGACTGTGCTTTCCTAACTCCCTGCTGATACGTCTTGAAGTAGTCCACAGAAGTCTTCTTGTCATCGTGCTGCATGTTACTAGGAGCTTGGAGTCTCGTTCCGGTTGCGACAACTGCATATTCGAATGGGATTGCTGTCGAGCCTTGCCATGGCCGGTCAAGTGTGACTTGGTTTCTCTGCAAAGAGACTACTTTGGCTCTCACTATGGCGTGGTTGGAGGCATTTGGCAGGTTAGAGAAGAAGCCGGTGTATGGAATGAAAGCTTTGTGCTCATGCTCTGGTATGACGGCAAATCGGGGCTGGTGATGTTAATCAGAGCCAAGATGAGATGGAGAGTTACTTACAAAAGCGAATAGATGGTGAAAGTGGCTATGGGGTTCTATCAATAGGACCTACAAGCATGTCAATATTCGACACCCGAAAATTAAGTATAACAATGAGATCTTACTCTGTGTGAGACAGGTAGAAGGGCAGCGAGTTCTTTCACAGCGGCCTATGCGCCAATGGTCAGTCTGTATTTAGATACTCATCAAAAAGTTGACTTACAAGCCCAACAAAGGAGCCACCAACGACAATAACAGTCTTTAAACCGGCAGCCATTTTGTCAAAGAAATAGGTATAGTGTTGAAATATTGTTTGATAGACAAATATTAAATGCCAATTGAACAAGGGTGTCAATTTCTTTTATCCACGGCCATCTTATCAATCTAAAGGGTCTACCCCGGATGTACGCTTTGCCGGGCATGCAGCCGAATTTTATTCCGAGATCGGGTTGTGCTAATAGCAGCCCGGTTCGGCAACTCGGATCGGCATGTTTGTTACAAAAGAGCGAGTTTCGGTGAATTACTTGGAAAATGCGAATCGAATTCAAAAACACCGAAGAATTGAAATGGGGAACTGACTTATTCGATTTTTGACGAAGAGTAACTATTTGTAGAATCATTTATAGCACATACAGTGCCATCGTCTTACTTGTAGCATTACGCCCCAGCCACGTCTGCAACCGACAGATTATATTTGCAATTAGATTTCAGGTAGTTCTCTTACAGAAAATGAGTGGCGTATGAACTGAGATACCACTTGGTCAAGTCACATTCTCTTTTGTTTGCTCCCATTACCGGTTCCCAGCTGATCAAGGAGATACCTTGGATCAACGCATCAGTAAGAGCTGCGACACTCAGCAGAAGCACCAATGGGTCGCTTGTGACAAACATTCTTTTTAGCACTAACAGCTTTACAACAGCTAGCCACTTTGGACAAGAAGCGCTTCGTGTGACACATTACCAAAAGCACACTGACAAGCCGAGGTCTCACCAGGCGGATATATTTACCCTAGAACCTCCGCACGTATTCATGGGGCCACCTTCCACCTTCATCTCAAAATGCTGATAAATTTGACATGGGATTCAGCACGTGGGGTAACTTCACCAATCAGACTGTAAGGCTTAGCTCATAAGGCTTGGAGATAGCGGGGCCCCGCCAATCAGACCCAACAGTTCCTTGCATATAGCGGGTTAGCGACTGTTACCTCACCGGAGAACGGCCTGAGTTCAGTGAGTTAGCGTACGTAGCCTTTTAGCCTGGCTGGGCTTGGAAAGAAAACACTCGACGCGAATGGGTGGTACGTCAGCGAAATCTGCCCCAGGTCAGCCAAGATCAATCCAGTTATTTTCTGACCCCTTATGCCTAGCCTAGATAGGTTGCATTTTTGACAGCTGAATGCGCCTCTTTCTCCTCTCTTTTCCTGCGTCGTCTTGTCCTTCTTCTACTTCTCTCCTCAATTCAAGAATAACGTATCAGCAATGAAGTCATGCGACCTTCTCACGCAAACATTGGCTTCTGGCTGATATGGTTCATCGCCCTGCTATGGAGCTACCGCAATGGCTACGATGACCCCTCTTCCTTCTTCTACAAGAGCCGCATCGCCTTCGACCGTCGCTTCTCCGCCGCCCGCGAAGTCCAGGTCGACGAGTACCTAGAGCGCGAGATATACCCCGTCAAGCACAAGCAGCGCACCGAAGTGCAGGTCGAGAATGAGTTCCTCTGCATCGGAATCCCGAGCATCAATCGCACTTCGTCGGCGTTTCTTGCGCACACGGTCGGTAGCCTTGTGGATACCTTGACGCCGAATGAGCGCAACCAGATACACATTGTGGTGCTGCTCGCGGATAAGGACCCAAAGAAGCACTTTGCTTACGGCAAAGATTGGCTGTTTGGACTCGCAGACGATGTACTTGTGTACTCTAACGACAGCAAACATGCGACTGTCGATTCAGAACTCAATTACAAAGTCCTTCCGCACGACATTCGAGGCATGGGTCGCAGCGACGACCGAGTCGAGAATATCCGTCTGGACCACTCCGTCCTGTTCGAAACATGCCGACAACGAGACTCCACGTACTTTGCCCTCATCGAAGACGATATAATAGCCTCGCCAGACTGGTTCACGCGCTTCAAGAAGGGCGTGATGGAGGTTGAGCAGCATGCGACCGATACCCACCACGATTGGATGTACCTGCGTTTGTTCTACTCGGAGATTCTGATGGGTTGGAACAACGAGGAGATCTTTGACTACCTCAAGGTCGTGATACTGGGCTACACAGGCCTCATCGGATGTCTCCTCCTCGCTCTACGCTGTCGCGGCCGTCGCCACGCAGGATCCTTTGCGTCGAAAGACTTCGCGCAAACAATCGCATTACTCCTCGGTCTTTGGATCCCCGCCTGCCTTGCGCTAGCTTTTGTGACAGGCCGCATCTCCCTGCACCGCCTCTTTACAAAGACGCCTACGGTGCGCGAAATGCCACGCTACGGGTGCTGCGCACAAGGTCTCGTGTTTCCCAACCACCACTTAGGGGCTCTGCAGGATTTCCTCCGCGAACCGCCGTTCCAGTTTCCGGGCGACATGATCATGGAAGATTATGCGCGCGATCATGATTTAACCAAGTGGGCGCTTGATCCGAGCGTGATGCAACACGTTGGTCTTGTGGAGTCTTCTGATGGACCAAGGAGGGCTGAGGTGTGGAACTTTAGCTTTGAGAGGCTCAGAGATTCGCGCCATTGATCGATGGTGGCGCAGCCACTTGCGCATCAATTGGCGTGTACCAGCACAACGCGACAAGACAGATTAGCGCAGTCACGATACATATTCCGCTAGAAGTCTCGTTTCACCATTTATGAGTACAAGAATAAGTGCGAAAGGATAGAAAGCACTGCATATACGACTGCTTGAAATGGAAAGAGCGGTTGACCGATACACCTGAGAGACAGGTTCCTCAATCACAATTAAATAACAGTAAAATTAAAAATTGAGCCTCTTCATCTTGTATAAAGAATTATAGTTAAAATAGACAAAACCTTGCCCCGATATTTCTAGACTCATCGCCCAGAACAGACTACTTGCTAGGTATTGCGAATACGGACTTCAAGTTTCTAGACCAGTTCCTTACGAAAATACACACGCTCGAACCCATCCTCTGTCCGCCTCTCAGTTTCTACAAATCCCATCTTAGCATATAATCCCAAATTCTCAACCATAACCACATTCGTGTAAAGCTTCACAGCATTGCACCCGTTCTGTTTTGCGAATTCCTCGGCATAGCGCATCAGCACTCGTCCGTAACCGTGACCTTGCGCCTTTGAGTCGACGACCACGTTGTCGATCTGAACCTCAGTTGCGTTTTCTTCATGGTAAAGAACCAGCGCACCGACTACATCATTTTCGGTTTGTCGGAGGACAAATATCGAATGACTGGATGATTTGAGCAGGGCTTGATAGTCTGCTGTCATTGGAGCTGGGGATTTGTTCATGCGTGGGATATATTTTGAGTAGGCTGTGTTGATGATGGATTGGATGTAGGGTATGTCAGCTATTTGGGCGCGTTCAAGTCTCAGGTTTCGGGAGTCCGTAAAAGGAGGGTTATCCATAGTAAAATTGGATACCAGTGGTTTCCTGACTAGAGCAGAAGGAATTAGAGCCTTGAACTGCAATCCCTTTGGACAAGAGAAGATTGTAGGGTAGATTGCACTTGGATACTCGCAGCGTCGCTGATTGATGATAACGCTAGGTTGAGATCCGACACCGGATGTTACGCTGTGAGTCAATAAAAAGTAACGGAACCCCAACCGAGCAGTACCATGGGCTGGTTATCTAATACTGTGATGCCATAGAGGGAAATATCCATAGCCAAGACTAGTTGTATCAACAAACTTTATTCTAACTACAATCACGGCCATACAACAGCATCTGGCTACTGTGGATGAGTGTAGGAGAACCAGGTAAAGAGACAAAATTAAGAATTTGAGACGTGCTGCACCAAGGTCGTGCTATTGATTAACTGGACACCACAGGCTGAGAACGGATATTCTCAATTTTGTGTCGCGAATATCGCCGCAGTATAATTGAACGCTTCAGCCTCGCTTTCGAATCCATGTTGCTCTTATAGGACCTCATGCTGAATCTTGTTAACATCGTATATGCACCTGTAACTACTTGTGCAAGTACTTTTGGGATCTATGCCGGAATGGTGATCTCATTTGAAAGCAACGCTTGTCAGTCCAGTGAGGCAATGGGTTCCACTGCTTAAACGTGCGTGCTGAACGCCTTGAGACTGGAACATTGAACTGTTTCCAGAAACAGAAAATTGTGTTTCTCGGATGAACATCGATTACGCTAGGGTATCTTGATCCTCATGTGGTGTCGATTTGTGCGGGGTGGCTTCAGCTCAATAAGCCGCGTTCGTCGATCCCATGTGCATGGATGCTCACGCCAATGATATCATGATATCACGACCACGATAATGATGTGATCATAGATGTGTCGTCATCAAGTATAAAATACCAACAGTTTCTTATGTTCTTTCTCATATTCACATCTCAATCAAACATCTCATCTTTTCTACACAAACATACAAGCTTTATCCAACAACAAAACTACCATCATCATGTCTGACAAGCCCACCACCAACCTTACTGGCACTGTCCCCAAGGCCATGGATGAGCAAGGAACCATTGGCAAGCAGTTCACAGGTAAATAGAACCTCGATTTTGTCTCATTTGTCAACTACTAACTTGGGTTGTGTCACAGAGCAGGGAGCCATTGGAGGTACTGCGCAAAAGATTGGAGGCCCATTTGACAAGGATGGTGTTATTGGCAAGCAATTCACAGCTGATGGAGCTATTGGAGGAACAGTCCAGAACAACATGGGCGGAGAGAAGAAGGCTTAATTAATTACAAGTCCTTAATAAATAATCTATTATCTGAACTATGTTGACTGTCTGATTAATTTTCTGAGTGATTGAGTTGAATTGAAGGGTGACCATAGAAAATAGATATATTACTGCTATAGCTGTAGCTGTCCATAGCTGTCAAAAATGTCGTCCATCATTGTGACGTTAATGTTAGCGCCAAGAGCTGACAGCAGAATAATCTCCATTTTAATTGGCCCTCCCCTCACTTACAGGACCAATTCTTCCGGCCCTCATATAAACGCGTTGGGGAATGCTGTACAAACAGTGACGACTTTGTGATGCCAAATTGTAAATGCTGACGCACTTCAATATGTATTCCCCTTGCAAAAGGTATGAGCTCTTGCCAATCACTCTGTTTTCATTTGTCAATCGTGCACATTGTACTGCTCATCGAAAGCTCCCCGGCAACGATTATTGGCATGATATAGAGAGCTCCAGCACGCGTAGCTCACCCTCTCTACTACACAAGCACATTTCTACATCACAGCTCCTCAGCCTAGAATGCTGTTCACTGTAACTTCAGCTGCTTTAAGAGTCTCTCGAATCTCTCGTTGCTGCACAGTTCAGCTATCTTTCAGAGCTTATCAGTCCACCATGGCTACTTCAAAGTCACAGCAGTTCTTCCATACCTCGGGCGCGACCGACTCGGTCTGGGTGCACCAAGATCCCGTCTCAAACCGACCCACGTTCCAAAAGCTGAACAAAGATATCGAGACCGACGTGTGCGTTATTGGTGCAGGTATCGGAGGCATTTCGACCGCATTCGAACTCGTCAAGCGAGGTCGCGAAGTCGTCCTCCTTGAAGCTCGCCAGGTGTTATCAGGAGAGACTGGTCGCACCAGTGGACATTTGACCAACGACTTGGACGATGGATATACCGAGATAGCAAAGAAGCATGGCGATGCAGGCGCTAAAGCTGCTGCAGAGAGTCACGCTTGGGGAAGAGACCGCATCGGCGAAATTTCAAAGATGCTCGGCATTGATTGTGAATACCGCAAACTGCCAGCCTACGAAGTCTCTCAGTACTCTACCAAGCAGAAGAAAGAGCACGAAGACGAAATGAAGGAGTTGCGCAAAGAAGAGGCAGCGCAAAGGAAATTTGGTATCGATGCCAGGTTTGACGTGAGTACTTCTATTTCCAAAACTCCTCCTCAATAATATGGTAGAGCTTGAGCTAACATCTACTAGGAAACACTGGCTGTTCGTGGTTGGGACGGAGCTATTGACCAGCGAGGAGGACTCATTGTCAAAGATCAAGCTACCTTCCACCCAACAAAGTACCTCAACGGAGTCCTCAAGTGGCTTCAGTCGCAGCCTAACTTCCAATGCTTCGACCAAACACGAGTTATGTCGGTGGAGGAGAAGGGTATCGAGATCCTAGGCTTTGGCAACAAATCTGTCATTGTGCAGACGTCAGACGGCAACAAAGTTAAGTGTAACAACGCTGTTGAAGCCACTTGCGTTCCTCTGCAGAAGCTCAGCGTCATCGCTCAGATGGAGTACATGCGCACCTACTGTATCGCAGCCAAAGTGCCAAAGGGTGCCATCGAAGATTGCCTTCTCTATGACCAGGCTGAGATGTACAAGTACATCCGTCTGACGGCCTGCGATGACCAACACGACTACCTGGTTGTTGGAGGCTGCGACCACAAGGTTGGTCAAGAAGATACAACAACCGAGTTTCAGGAGTTGGAGACCTGGACTCGCGAGCGCTTCTCGCAGGTTGGTTCGGTTGACTACCGCTGGAGTGGTCAGGTTTTCGAGCCTGTGGACTTTATGCAGTTCATTGGTAAGAACCAGGGCAACGATCACATTTATATCATTACAGGAGACTCTGGCGATGGCTTGACAAACGGCGTCCTGGCTGGCCGTTTGATCGCTGATGAGATCGACGATATCAAGAACCCGTGGGCCGAGGTCTACTCCCCGAAGCGCATTGCTTCCATGGTCAAGTCCTTGCCGAGCATGATTTCGCACGATGTTCAGATCAATGCGCAGTACAAGAGATTCTTGCAGTCTGATATTACTGACATTGAGGACCTCGGTCGCGGCATGGGAGGTGTTTTGAACAAGGTAAGCCTTTTCGCCTGGTCACCCACCTCTTTAATAAGCATAAGCTAACCTTCACTTCTCAAGCCCGGATCCAAGCCCATCGCAGTGTACAAGGACGAGGAGGGCAATGTCAAGCAATACAGCGCTTTGTGCCCTCATATGAAGGGAGTCGTGTGTTGGAACACCACAGAGAAGAGCTTTGACTGCCCTGTGCATGGAAGTCGATTCTCTCGTGAGGGTATTTGTGTCATGGGGCCGTCTAAGGGCAACCTGTCTCCAGTGGATGATGCTGGAAAGACTGATCAGGAGAACGTTGCCGGTAGCTAAAGTATAGCATGTAAGCTCAGCGATATGTCGAGGAATTCAATTAAGCCTGATTAAATATTCAAGATTCAAGCAAGAAAGGGAGAAAACTGTCTGGCTGTGTTCTTTTACAGGCTATTTAGGCTTTTGTAGGTGGATACAAGTTTGATATTTGGCTGAGCTTCGGAAACTAATTCATTGGATGGTTCGGACTCTCATAATTTAGGTTCCTCAAGGGTCACATCCCGTATTCAAATTTGAAACGTCGTGTATATACGCGGAACAATGATTGGAAGTTATGGTATACGCGTACAATTCCTTAGGCTCAGGCGGATAAGCCGACACGCGTCCATAAACCAATAAAATCCAATGAATCAACGCCTCACGTCAGACAAGTGCAATTGCACCCGAAGAAGCCGGACTAAGGATGACAGAAACAAATCGACAGATTCAGTGTTAAATACCACCTAGCCTTTTGTGACACCCTTCCGAAGCGGGGTAAATCCGCTTATGACGCCAACACTCACTCGCTTCAGTAATGCGGTGACATACCCATTTATTCACCCATTTTGTCTCACCGGCATAACGTTCGATTATGACTGATAAAGTCTGAGCATCATTGACCGTTGTGGTGAAGGACATACATATCAACCAACGTCTGGCGCTGGCTAAAACCTTTTCCCCCTTTGTATCCTTTTCTCACCCTTTCTTCCTTTCTTACTGCTTCATCTTTTATCGATAGTCCCTATCTTTCATTCTCAATATGAGGTCTCTTCTGACTCTCACTTTGGCTACGGCCACTTCAGCTTTCGTCCTGCCAGAGTCGCTTGATACTTTTAAGAATTTAAAGGATGACATTAAGCAATCTCTAGAGGATATTCCCAACCGTCTTCGCAAGTCTCTCGATGAGGCGACTGACCAGCTTTCCACTGAGATTTCTTCTGCTATCCACAACAAGCTTCAGGACGAAGAAACCTTCTACAAGGACTTGACCGACGACGATGGAGCAGATAATGAAGAGTTTGCTTCAATGTTTGGCCGGACAGGTGGCGACTTCACAGACCACACCACATATGAATTGATCGCCAAGAGCAATTACACCAAGAAGTTCTTCAAGCTCGTCAAGGAGCACGACAAGTTCGGCAAGTTGCTCAACAGCACTGATCAGAACTATACTCTCTTCGTCCCTACCGACGAAGCATTTGAGCATATCCCCCATGATGACAAGCACAAACCCAGCGATGAGTTTGTTGAGGATGTTCTCAACTACCATCTCGGCATTGGCGACTATCCCGCTTCGAGAATCCTTTTCACCCATACTGTTCCTACCACTCTCAAGGAGAAGCTTCTCGGTGACAAACCCCAGCGACTTCGAACAAGCGTAGGCCTTTCTGGCGTGAGGGTCAACTTGTATAGCAAGGTTATCGCTGTCAACTTTGTGAGTCTTCTTGTCAGCCTACGTGATAGATCTATGGCTAACAGTCTCCAGAAAACCAAGAACGGTATCATCCACGCTGTTAACAGAATCCTTGTTCCACCTCCATACATTGGCAAGGAGATCAGCCTTTTCCCCGCCCAATTCTCAACTCTGCTCCTCGCCTACGATAAGACAGACTTCGTCAAGTACATTCATGATGTCCCCATGATCGGCAGCACCGTCTTCGCTCCCTCCAACGAAGCCTGGCAGCGTCTCGGCCCTCGCGCCAACGCTTTCCTCTTCAACACCGATACCGGCAAGAAGTACCTCCGCGCATTGCTCAAGTACCAGATCGTGCCCAATATCACACTCTACAGCGACCAGGTCTACTACGGTGACGAGAAGCAGACCTCCAAGAAACTCTTTGGTCATGGAGGCGACTTCCACATCGAGCTGCCCACACTGCTTGAGAAGAGCGTTGGTGTCGACGTGCATACTTTCAAGAGCTGGACTACTATTGTCCTGAACGGCCATGTTGTCGTCGGATTCAACGACGCTGTTGGCAAGAACGGTGTCATCCACGTTCCCAGAACCATTCCTATTCCACCTCACAGAAGGGGCGAGCACCCCTCTGAGCTTGACGGCGAGATCAGTGTTGAAGAGCTCAAGGAGAGACTACAGGATTACGTAGAGGAGGATAACAATGAGCTTGACTGGCAGGATGGTGAGCTGTAAGCCTGACCTTCTAGAAATGTCCCAGCAATTGGGATGATATTACTTTGCACTTGTCGTAAAGATATTTGTAAGATACGGACAAAACACTGGAAAGAACTGAACAGCTAGAAACACTGTCCTTATTGATATGAGTAGTTAAGAATTTCTAAGAACTACGATACAATCACATGGCCGAACAAGTACTTCGTATCTGGTGACCAAAGATTTCGTGCTGACAGGCTGCGATCAAAAAAAAAAAAAAAAAGGAGTTGGGTTTCATTTTTGGGAGGGTCAATAAAAGCCTGAAGATTTATTGTTCACTCGGCCATCATTCACATTCAGGTAAAATAACAAAGAAGGAATCCTGGGTCATTGAAGATTAATGGGAGGTTTGCGCCTTCTCATCCGGTGCTGCCTGAAAGCGCATTCCCTCCTCCGGAGCAGGTAGCGGCCGCGCCTTCCTCCTTTTCAGCAACACCTGCCTACCCAGCTGAACCAGCTAAACCTCATCTTCGAACTTTTTTACAGTGTCATAAGCAGTATTGACTCAACTTGTGCGATTCTACTTTCTCTTCCCTTTTCTTACAGCCTAGTGTAAACTCAGGACTTCCGTTACCCAGATCTTCACTCCCCTTCCTTCATTACGAATTCTTCACTCATTCCAAAATGGTCCCATCCAAGAAAGACATCGACAAGGAGATCCCTGGCCTGAAGACCGACGCCTACGCAGCGTCAGTCAGGCATCTTGCTGCCATGGAGGAGTTCGGCCGCAAATGGTACGCTGCTGGTGTCAAGGCTGGCCTCGCCCAAGCAAAAGAGGAAGCTGAATCGCGCGCTGCACCCGCTGTGACCACTCGCTCAGAAGAGACGCAGGACAACACTGCGGCACTTGTCGCTCGTAACAATGAGCTTGAGAAACAGGTCAGAGAACTTCAATACCGCATGTCTCTCGCGATTCAAGGCCGTAAGTAATACCATGGACTCTGTTGCTATACTATACTGACACCTTCGCTAGTGGACACGCTTACCTCATACGCAAACTACTTTACCTCAATTGTCCAAGGTCGATCCCTTTCCCTCCCTGCCTGGTTCACCAAGGTGTTGAATGATTGCTGTCAACATATTGAAAACAACAAGAACCAATGCAATGCAAGGATCGACCAGCCCTCTCAAAATTCCAACAACTGACCCTGCAAATCTACGATGCCCGAAGGCAGCTGAATCTGCAAGCATATCCAAAACACTGCTCGAGTAAAAGATCACAAGCTCGCAAAAGTGTAATCAATTTATGGGTGATACGGCGCTGTGCCTCTTGGTGTTGAGCAGATGATAATGAAGTCTTTGGCGAACGGGCGGGGATTAGGAGTGAATTTCTTTGAGAGAGTATCTGGGCGGTATTTGTGTGGTGCAGATCAAGATACTTTCAATCAAAGGAGTATAGTCAAATTTCACATTGTGCTGAAGTCATGTCTTATCATGAGTAACTTACTTGTACTCGATATTGTGTGAATAATAAAGCCAGTCGCAGAATGAGCGTTGCTTTGCCTATGCACTCTCCTCCCTTTGACCTGCATTATCCATTGCGCAGAGGAAATAAGTATGATTCCAGCTCGAGCCGTAAAGTGCTTTTGCGCATTTCCCAGCTTCGCCAAAGGCTGCAAGTCAGTGGGCTCTGTCACTGATTGCCAGCTACCAACAGTTGGCAGTGTAGCCTGATACTCGATTGCAATAGCTCATAGAAGCAAACTCTGGTTCTCACCTCAAAACTGTTCCTCTTGCAATAATCAGAGCCTACAAATCTTCTCATTTCTCAATATGTTCAGCCCTCTGATTATTACTCATAACCATCGAGTAATAACATCAAAATGACTCGCATCATCATCAAGCGCAAGTCGCAACCTTCATCCCCTATTCCTTCGTCTCCCACTACCTCGGCCTCTTCTACATCTTCCCCCAAGAGTACGAGCAAATTTCCACGAGTTAAGCTGCGACTATACCGCAGTTCAAATAAATGTCCCGTGTGCAAGGCTACTATCATCGACCGCAACAATGCACTGAAGCGTCACATCGAGAGACATGCCAAGCTCACTGAGATTGAGGTAAATACTCCAAGTCAACCGATCCGATAACCTCTATTGACATGTTTCGAGGCTATGAATATCCCCCTCGAGCCTGACCGCAATGGTATGTCTGACACTGAGATGGCTCACGCCCGAGACATGTGGCAGTCCGTTCCTGCCAAGCTTCGTGCGACCGGCGGTGTTTTCAAATATGGTCCTCTTGCTGGCAAGGGAGAATTCAGCGGCATGCCTGAAGTCTTTATGACAAATGGTCGTCTCAAGAAAAAGTATCTGTGGATCCGGAATGATATCGAGGGGCGAGTTGGACGAAGGCCTTTGAAGGATTTGAAGAATGGCAATTCTGGTGGTCTCTCTGCTATAAAAGAGGATTGAAGTACCTGATGGATGTTGAATATTGAAAGTTCCATCTCGGCAAGTATTGAGGGACGAGATCATCATCGGATAGCTCAAGAAGTTGGAATACGGCTGCCGATTGACAAATGCCCGAAGTATACTCATACAGCCCACTTTGTCACAAGATGGTACTATAGCGTGAAAGGAAAAACTGTGTGCTAGAATAGCTGAGAGAATACGAACTGCAAGATAAATCAATCACACTTTGTGATTTATAGCCTTCTAGATGTTCCTCAACACAATTGTAGCAAATTCCTCAATTCTTCGCGGGAGGCTCAGGAAGACCGTATTTAAATGACAATAAATCCTCAAGATCCTGCTTTGAGAGATACTCCTCGAATGTGTCCGTCTTCACAGGTTTCTTCAACTGCTCAGGTGTGATGACTCCTTCAATTCCATCAGTGTACTCATACTCATCCAAGTATGCAGCACCATCTAAAACCTCATACGGTAGGCCCGTCTTCTGATGCATCTCCTCCTCAGTCATGCTCTGCACGGTAGCTTTCTTTCCTGTTATCTTGCTCCAGATTTCGACACATTCAGCCATGGGCAGGTAGCTGTCGTAAGCCAACAGTTTTGTTCTAACAGGCTCGTCTTCAACCAGGGCTCGAACAAATGGGCCAGTTGAGTTGGCAGTGTCGATGATGGGGAAGCGCAAGTTCTTGGAGGCCGGGAGCTCCAAAACATAATCGCCGGTCTCGGCGTCCTTCTTAGGATATAGAAATGCGTTGCTAGCGTAGGCTCCAATATAGATGTATGATGTCTTGCTGGCAAGTTCGGGCATCTCATTTTCGATGTACTTGACCGCCGCAGACTTTGTCTCCCAATGGTGGGAATGGGGATATTTCCCTTTGGAAACTTCCTTCATAGGACCCAAAGCAGAGTAAATGTATTTTTCCACAGTGGTAGTCTTTGAGGCAGCATACGCAGCGTTCTTGACATGCAAGACTTCAGTGTCATAGCCTATTTGTTGACTTGTTGGCTGATCTTTTCCATCCGCGAGCGCCCTTGTGTAGGGAGCCCAAAAGTCGGTATTGACAAAGATGGCGTGGGCCCCCTCAAAAGCCTTTACTAAAGACTCGGCATCATTCATATCGGCTTCCACGATCTCGGCTCCAAGACTTTTGAGAGCTTGGGCTTTGGGGGAAGTTGATCGACGGGTGAGAGCGCGAACGTGCCAGTTTGGGAGGCTGAGAAAAGTCTTGGCGACGGAACCGCCTTGAGTGCCTGTGGCACCAACAACTGCAATGGTTTTGGTAGTCATTTTTGGTGTTTAGCGAATGCCAGGTATATAGTGGTCAAGGCGAGAAGATGAACTGAATACTGAATTGTTGCTCATTTTGTAGCAATGGTCTTGAGAGGACCTACTTATAGTAAGTCTACTACCAGCGTTAAGCAATAAGAATTCCGCAGTTGGTGTAGCTAATATCCGTCAATTTAAACCTGGCGATAACTTGGACTGCTGAGTGGTGCTATAGCAGTAAGCCACTGTAGCTCAACGACGGAGCTGGTTTATGATTGGTTTAAAAAGCGTAAGCCAGTTTACCCCGCCGGATCTTGGACTTTACCGACAAAAAGGTCCGTAAGCAGCATCACGTCCATGACAAAGCATCTTCTTTGTTCATTCATTTTAGGCACCTCCTATCTTGTCAATAGCTCATACCGCGATGTGCAGTTCGGTGAAAGATGCGGTAGTCTCTAAGAAGCGATTATGCAGGAATGATGTCGCACATCCACAGCCACCCGCTAAGCGTCGCGTTTTGACCCCTGCAAGAAGGGAGCAAAATAAACTAGCGCAAAAGGCATACAGTGAGTTGATGAGTACCTGAGCCATAGCTCATTCTTCTTAACCATATTCTTTCTAGGAGAGCGCCAGAAGGAAGAGAGACAGCGGATAAAAGATGAAAGGAGTCGAGCTAGGCAAGATAAGCGGCCCAGGCCACTCTTGAAGCGTCATGACATTGGTTCAAAGAAACAACTAGACCATCGAGGTTCAAATGATGACCTATCATCATCATCGCCATCATTGTCCGAAGAGCATTCTCAGGAAGGAGCCCAGCTTATCAAACCTCCTGCATCATCATTCCCGAATGACACAGACTCGGATACTTCATCTAATTTCCCAGATGTCTATCTCAACATGCTCCAGTTCTTCCCAACAGCCTTCTTCGGATCCTGTCTCGCCAACGCAGTGGCTCTAGGCTTCGACCTCTCTGTCGTCGCAAACTGCAACGCGGAGAATCTCTCTCCATTTTACCAACCCGAAATCTCCGCTACTTTCGACTCTAACGCTCTTACACAGAAGTGCTCAACCTTTCTCTCCTCCTTTACCAATACTAGCGTGCCTGTCCATTTACGACCTACAATGGCGCAGATCCTCATCCCTCATCACATAAGCCTTGATTTAATCCCTCTTCCATACTTCCGCGAGCGATGTATTATGCTATCAGCAGCCTTTCCGCAGACGTTGAACTGCTGGGAGCTTAAACTTGATGTCTATGCAAGGGATGGCTTGACAACGTGGAGATTGGGGTCTGGGAGGGAAGAGAAGACAAGAGATAGTTATCCGCCATGGGAACCGAAGAGTTGGGAGGCTGCGCCCTGGTTCTTGGATAAGTGGTGTATGGTTATGGGAAAAGAGTACGAGAAACTTCAGCAGCAGAGTATTGGGTGGCAAGTAGTGAGAGACATGATATGTTCTCACGATTCGCCCAACAGAGTAGCTGAATGACATCTTGCTCGAGGTTATGAAATACATCTGTACCACAACTCCCGCGCCGAATCCTCTGCGTGAAACACCTCAGGCCACACGATCCTACTCAAGACCTCTTTGGCCTCCTCCCATTCCGTGATTCCAGCTACAATACTCCACTCCATGACCAACATCTCATAAGCTGACTTCATCTCGTTCAGTATTACATCAGCTGGAGAAGCAAACTGTTTGTCTAGACTCATCGCTGCAATAAAAGCTTTCCAGAACCAGAGATCTGTTAGAAGGAGAGAACTGCGCCGACTTCGCTCGAGGTCTTGCCTAAGAATGAGCAAGATACGTCGGTGTAGATGCGGCTCAATTGGATCACCCGCGTTCCAGAATTTGAGAATAGTCTGGAGGTAGAGGCCCATTGCTGCGGATATACCACACCATGATGAAGCCGTCGGAGAACGAGGCGGGGGCTTCCTGCTTTTCGTCGATATCGACTCAATATGCGACCCAACAACGAAAAGCAAAAGTCGTGTCGCAGCACCCTCTTGCCATATCATTTGCTGATCATCGAAACCCATCTCCTGGGTCCTGAAAGCAGCTGTGGAAGTCAATGTAGCCAGACAATCCACCATGTCGCTAATGTCGATATCAACAAAGGTCGCATTTGAGGGAAGTTGGGCAAAGAAGAAAGGGATCATCTTCAAGGCTTTGAGTCTAATGTCGAGTCCTTGGACCTCATGCTTGTGCCAGTCATGCATGAGCTTTTCGACAAGTTCAGGGGATGGCTTTTCGCTGTCCTTTGTGACGCTGCCTTGGACGAGAGCGTCTTCTACTCGGCTCTTGAATCCGTGTATGAAGTTGTATGAACTAGGTCTCTGTTAGTCGTGAATGCATTATGGATAAGATCGGCGTACAATAGGACATATCGGTTCGTCAACTCCTCGTCTAGATCATATTCTGTCGGCGGTGTGATTTCCGGCGGTCTGTGAAGGTCCATAAACTTCATTAGACCATCCAGATGTGTCTCCGCAGCGACGATGTTCCCAAGCGCACACTAAAGAAGTCAACTCAAATTCACTCTCTCAACAAGCGTCAATGTGGGATTGTTACCTCTGTGAAACACAGTGTCGCGATGTTTCTTACACAAACAGCATACTTAGTACCCGAGTCCTGAAGAAATTTGTTAATGTGATTCATAGCTTGGATTTTGTGAAACAGGAAAGTCGATTCGAATAACTGGAGCTGGCCTGAATTCCAAGCATAATGAAGCCCAGCAATGAGGATGGTGTTGCGAAGTGCATCACCGCTGTGCACAACAGACGATAACCTAAAAGTTTAGTAATTCAGCGATACTTTGGGTTCATGAATCGGTTATCTTACAAGCCCTGACGCTTTTCCTTGGGTGTAATGTCAAACGGGTCCTCTAACTGATAAACTCAAGGGAATTGTCAATACGCTAGCTTGTAATGACTCGAACGCGCTTACAGTAATGGAACAGCTCGTCAGATCTGAAGGCCATGCTTATTGGTCGAGTTGCGCTGGTGGTACAGGGTCCGATAGCTCGAGATATAGTTACTACTTCTGACCAAGGCTGCTGTTCGCCTGGGAGGCATTTCTTTCTGCGCTCTCGGAGAGGGAGGACTGCAAGCGGATATTCGCATGGTCTCTGGATCGTTATGCAGTTTCTACTACAAAGAAACTCAGTTAATCTGATACAGAATCTAAAAATTGTATCTCGTGAGCATATCACTAACCAGATTGGACGCAGCTCATCGCATTTCTGGTGGCGCTGTCTGCACGTCAGACATCCCGTTCGGCTGCGGGTGTGGGTTTTCCCCTTCTGTCTTGGTTTCACAGGGACCATTTCAGTCATGGCAACCATTTTAGAAGCAATGGAGAAAGGTGGCGTCGCAGTACTTGGCAATGAGCGAGATAAATTGTAATGGCGGTCTTTTTTGCGTCGTGGAGTTATGGATGTCCTTGGAATTGGTTATCACTTCATGCTGTCAGCGCTAGACCATTTCGGGACGGTTACGCGTATAACTAGAATAAGTCTTTGGTCAACCATCTTACATAGACAGTTACAGCTTTCGCCTTGTTTCGATTGTTAAGATCACGAGCTCATAGTGAATTGATTTATATTGCCATGTTATTAAACTGCAGTGAATTGCGCGAGAATCCTTGTCCCTGTTGCAAATGGATACAACTGGGAAGACCGCGACTCACACATCTTTATTACATCCTGGTAGATGCAGGGAGTATCAATAAATGAGAAAAGCACTTTCACGTAGCTCAAGTTTAAGGACAGGTGGAACAACAAGAGATAGACTAGACACGCGATATCGCCATCTGCTTCTGGCTATAAAATGAGGTGCCTAAAATGGAAGCCGAGGAACGAATTACTCCCTTACACACAACTGAACATATATCGAAGAGCTCAATACTGATCACCACCCCTTACACTAATTGTCTAGAATACCGCGGAGTACCGATACCCCTTCGAATATGTCTGAACTTGAGAATTCAACTCCCCCTTCTACTCCTATCCTACAGTCCCAGGAGCCTGACGACGATGGTGGCAGACAGTTCGCCAACGGTCGATGCTGGTGCTATTGTGGCTGCAGAGCAATTATCCAACAGAGGTACTATGGAAGATGCAATCGTTGTATAGAACTCCATCCAATGCCCATCATACCTAATCCCAGTTGTGACGACACCACGTCTAACCCTAACGACTTTGCCATGCCCAACATCGAAACCACTCCTGTCTTTCTTCCCTCACCCCAAGGGCTGCCTATAATCCCCTACGTTCCCGGTCAGGGACAGAAACAGCTAGTTAATCCAGCCTGTAGCTGCGGCTGTGGCTGCAAAAACGTCGTTTTGCGACCTGGGCTTCAGCGATGCGGATATTGCTTTATGCAACATGCGGGGCAATAGTCGCCATTGGTTTTGCGAAGGATTGTGATAGATAGATTAGAATAGTAATGCACGAGACATTTCGGTGATCCGTGCTTCGATTCCATTATCCGATGTGATCGAAAAGTAAAATTGTCCAGATCAGCTCTTGTATGAGCGTCGCTGATCTAATGCCATCACTTTTATGACCAAACTGAATGCCAAGACAGCCTGGACTAATGGGTCAGACCATAAACGTTTGAAGGATCCCTGCACTTGACTATTTTCATTTCTTCATTGGGAAATCTGTCTCGGCAGGCTGACGTTTCTGTTCTAGCGTGATCGTTGGTATGTGGCCAAGGACGCCATAGGCGGATAACGATGCCAGAGCCAAAGCTTAAAGACATGCCCAGAACCGAGCCTTTTTAACTTGAAATGTTAATAGGCCTTAAAAGGAAGTGAAGGTCCCTCTGTCCAGTCGCGGGCGAGGAAGGTCCTCCGATGCAGACCCTCCATTGATACTAACTTCATCAACCTCGGGATCTTGGCTGTCGAGGCCCCAAATGAGATAGACACAAGGGCTTTTAACTACAGTGAAACGAAATGCGGACGCCAGGAGCCGAGGATATTCTCGTACGTCGCCTAAATCCTCTCTGACGCTTTCCTCTCCAGTGCTGAACTCAATAGATCTCCGAGATCCTCGTCATCGTCGCAATAGCCCTTGTCGCGGCCCGTCTTCACCTTCGACTCCGGATACAAAAGCGAAGCCTCCTTCTCAATGATAAGTTCATGCTTGCTGCATGTATATCAGGCATTGTCGCTGCTGCATTTGTTCCCGCGTTCGCAGTCCTCGATGCCTTCAATCCAAAAGTGCACTCCACCCTACAAGGATATAGTGGTGGCACAACGAACCTTCGGTTGATTCTAGAGGTAAGACCTCTTAAGCTCGTGTTGTTATTTCCGCAGTTGACCATTGAGCTATTCAGTTGCTCTACGTGTCCAATTTCCCGTTTTACACAACCCTTTATCTCTGCAAGGCTGCTCTGTTATCAGTATATCTTCAAGTTTTCCCTGAATTTATGGTTAAGAGACGTATCTTTCTGTGGGCGACTATATGGTTTACAGCTGTAAGCTATCTTGTTACCATCCTGCTCCTGTTTTGCATTTGTGTCCCTTTGGAACGGCACTGGTATGTTGTATTTTACCATAAGGTCAAAACATATGTTGCACTTTGGCACCAATAGGATACGGGATCTAACGTGGTCATAGGGATTTAAGAACTGGAAGAACATGCCGCCCGTGGACTTATGCTGTCACCTTCAATGTGAGCTGGGGATTATCTTTTCTCGGCGATATTCTAGGTATGCAGAATTGGCCCTCTTGAAGATTTCAGAACTAACTTTGACAAAGTCTTTATTCTTCCTTGGCTTATCGTGCCAGCCTTGCAAGTCAAGAGAACACTCAGGCTCGGCATCTACTTCACTTTCTTACTCGGTAGTGTGAATATGGCAGTGAGTCTCATTCGCTTCGTCGTGATCTTCAAAGCAGCCGCCGACTCGACAATCTCGTTGAGTACAGTTAGTATGTCGTCCAGATGGTTTCAAATAAAGTGCAGACTAACCCGTTCCCCAGTCCTCTGGAGTGCGTTGGACGTCAACATGGGTCTTGTGATCGCATGTCTACCGTCGCTGAGACCATATTTCGGATCACGAAACAAAACCGAAGAGCCAAGTTTCGAGAGTGAAAATAGAAACGCGGTTCGAAAACCATCGATTTTCGCCTACGAATCGTTTCGGCATAACTATAAGCAGTACGATGAAGAAGGATCACCATCGAGTTTGGATGGACAGCAAGTGAGGCAACTGTCTGGCTGGGAGGGGCTTGATGGAACATCGGATAATGGAAAGGATAAATGCACTAATGCAAGTGATGTTGAACTGGGAGAGATGAGACTCCTGCCAGTGGCAAAGCCGTCTGAAATAAAACTTTGACACTATGATAAGAAACAAAAGCTCTAAGATAATAAAAAAGCAAGTTTTAGGTTACTACTTGAGCCCACTGTGTCGACCTGTTGGTATTCAGGGAACAGCCCATATAGCTATAATAGTGTAGTCAATATTGGGTGATATAGTCCCGTATGCTACCTGCATATCACCAGTGACAATGATGCACCCCTCCAGGAAGGCAGTATTTACGACGATACCTCCATTACGTTCTTAACAGCGAGATATGCCGTCTTCCCATCGTGTTTAGGACGGGAAGATCATGGATGTCGTCGACACTGTGGATGGCAAGGCCTTTTACTGCGCCCCAAGAAATCTACAGGTTGACTTTAAACGGCGTACTACTCGGGGGAAAGTACTACGTACTCTTCGCATTTTAGGTGATAAACAAATTATTGCCGAGTCGCTGTTCACAATACGAACAGTTGAAGATTACATATGGCCATCTTTCACTGGTCAAGCAATGTCGGTACCTCCCGAGCCTCCCCGGAGTATCAACTCTCCACCCCCGCATTCCTTCGGAACGCTCCCGCGAATCAAAGGCATATGACACCCTTGAGGTTCGGCACCGAGAGGCTAGCAGCGGATATTCGCAAGTACATTGAATTATGTATACATGTACTTACTTACACAATGACCTGTCCGTGACATAAGAAGGGCGTGACTCTGCTCAAGAATATGTAGTTCTCCAGACCTCTCTTGTCTTTGCACCAGGAACTACCGCATACAGCAAATCAGACATCGCGACAGACCAAGATGTCAGACTCCAATTATACCCTCTACTCATACTTCAGGTCATCATGCGCAGCTCGACTCCGAATTGCGATGAACGCCAAGGGTATCCCATATGATCTAACGCCTGTCAATCTACTCAAGAACGAACACCTCTCGGATATACACAAGTCTCTCAATCCATCAGGTTCCGTGCCCGTGCTCATCCCACCTACTCCAGACTCCAAGCCCCTTCGCATCACCCAATCTGTAGCGGGTCTGGAGTATCTCGAGGAAAAGCATCCTGAACATCCTCTCCTTCCTCCTTCTTCAGACCCAGAAGGGCGAGCAATTGTGCGAACCCTCGTGAACATCATCTGCGCGGATGTTCAACCTGTCACAAATCTTCGCATCATGCGACGTGTAAGAGAGCTTGGAGGCAATGCGGAAGAGTGGAACTGTCAGCTCATGACGGATGGGTTGAGGGCTTACGAGGAGGTTGTGAAGAATACAGCTGGGAAATGCTCTTTTGGTGATGAGCTCACGCTGGCTGATGCTTGTCTCATGCCTGCTTGGTGGAATGCGGAGAGATTTGGTGTTGATCTCTCAGCTTTTCCTACAGTGAAGAAGATTGCGGAGAAATTGAATGATCATCCTGCTGTTGTTAAGGCGCATTGGCAGAATCAGCCTGATACACCAGACAATCTCAAAGCATAGCTTTAGTAAGAGGTTAGAATAAGTGTATTTATTTTTGACAGAACCCATGTCGGTCGTGCTCAAACTCCGATTTTACTTAAACAAAGGAAGAGGCTCCAGAATGGTTCCAGAAACCTCACCGAAGCCCACCTTGGAATCACCGCTTCCCCATGATCCTCTAAGCACCAAAGTGTCACCGTTCTGAACAAACTTGCGCTCCTCGCCATTGTTGAGCTGGATGGCTACCTTTCCACCCTTGGTCTGTTCCAGCATACTTCCTTCTGTACCAGCCTCAGGGCCAGAGATAGTACCTGAGCCAAGAAGATCTCCAGGACGCAGGTTGCAGCCGGTAATGGTGTGATGGGCAATCATCTGAGGCCATGACCAGAGAAGGTTGCGAGAGCTGGTCTTGCTGAGCGTACTTGTGTTTCCAGCCGCGGCTATAGGGCGTCAGCGAGTTTATCCGGCTATAGAAAGTCCGGCACTTACTAGTAATTTCCACTTCAAGATCGATGTCCAAAACATTCTTCTCCTTGTTCTCCTTCAGGTATGGCAGAATCTCGTTATCGTTCTTGATACCAGCTGCTTTCGCACCGTCAAGAGCATCGGCGAGGACAACCCAGGCACTGATACTCGTACCTAGGTTCTTGGAAGTAAAAGGCCCAAGAGGCACATACTCCCAGGCTTGAACATCACGCGCACTCCAGTCGTTCATGAGAACATAGCCAAAGATGTAGTCATCTGCCTCATTCACTGGAATGGGGTTGCCCATAGCATTCTCACGGCAGATGAACATGCCCATCTCAAGCTCAATATCCAGTCTCTCCGAAGGCGCAAGGTCAGGTACCTTGTTTCCTGGGCGTAGAATTTGTCCCCACGGGCGACGGATCGGCGTTCCAGAGATGACAACACTGCTCGCCCTTCCGTGGTAAGCAACAGGAAGATGTGTGTAGTTGGGTTGCAGAGCGTTGTCAGGACCACGGAAAAGACAACCTACGTTGTAAGCGTGATGCTTACCAACATAAAAGTCTGTGTAATCTCCGATGGCCAGGGGAAGGTGGTTCTTGACATCTGAGCGCTTGAGAAGAGCTACTTCCTGGAGTTTTTGGTTATCCTTGAGGATTTCCGGGTGTTTTGTGTCTTTGGCGAAAACATCCTGAAGATAGCTTCTCACAGCGCGATGAACAGGGCGTCCAAGAGCCGCAAACGCATTCAGAGAGGATTGGGAAAAGACATCAACATGCTTCTGAGCCTCTGAGCTCTTGGAGAAGCCATCTCCTTTTGCGAATGCTTGGAGATCTAGAACATGATCACCAATAGCGACAGCAGGTCTTGGAGTCGAGTCGGATGATGTGGAGATGATGCCAAAGGGGATGTTGGCGATAGAGAAGTGAGACTCTGAGGGGATAGAAAGCCACGACATTTTGACCGATTGAAGAAAACACAGCAAGTGAAAAGTATGATGATGAGTATAGCGACGTCAATTGTTTTGTTTTGTATACTGTTCACGGAGCCGCCGCAAGCCGATTGCGCGGGGACTAAGGCCGAGATGCGGGGGATGACGCGGGGCACGGCAGCGGAAAGGCTCCGCTACGCATCGGCCGAGAGATTCCGCCTTGTAAGACAGACTTGAGCATCGAAGCGGCTATTCCGGCTGAAGATCAGTAATTTTGTTATGCCACTGTTGGCCGGTACTCAATCCCGATGCTGTAGTTACCCGTCAACGAGTCTTTTGTTGCAATTTTTGTAGAGGCAATGCTACGTTGTAGAGGCTCTGGACAGTATCAATACGATGGAGCATCTATCATGTACATATCGTCGTGACAAGGACGATTCATAGCGTGCTTTGCACTCTTTATATCATTCCACCTAGGTTTCGTTGGTTATCTATGTATTTGGATTCATTGAGTAACAGCATCTGTCGGAATTTCTTTACAACAAGTGACTATGGGTGAAGACTGGTCGTCATCTTGCTGCGTCTGTTAAAGCCAATTCTCGATTGATTATATGAGAGCTTTTCTATCATTGGAAGCAGCCTAACTCTATATGCAAGCCGCATGAATTATATAATTTTGCGGTCATGAACCAGAAATATGAGCCATGGTAATAGGAACCCAGTCCTAAAAAGGAAATAAAGAGTTCTGAACGCTTTGTGATTACAGAGTACTAATCATAGTAATCAATGCACGGGTCGACTTCCTAGGAAGCCAGTGTTGGTGCATCGATCTTATAAAGTTTCAGCCCTGTCTTACATTTTATCTCTTCAGTATGTCGACTCCGTGCATCCTCCTTCCAATATGTTCCACAGTTTCGCTCATTTGTCACCCCATCTTACTGTCTTGCGTCTTATCCCCTGCTTCCTTTGCTATGTGACTGATATAAAACCGTAAAACACCAACCAGAATGGCTCCAACGAGCATGGTCACGCCAGCAAACAACTTGAGATATTTATAATCACCACCATTCGCCTCCACAAGTGCGCCAGCAATAGGACTACCTGTCAGTACGCCAATGGAAATACAAAAATAGAGTATGCCAGTGCGGTGTCCTATTTCCGATGGGGGCGACACTTCCACAACCAAGGCTGGAGCTAAAGAAATGTAACAACCGGAGAAAAAGCCGAAGAATGCTGAAAAACAGAGCGATGCTGCGTTCGACTTCCCAGGGAGCCATACAGCCAGTGTTAAGATAGCCGACATGATTGTGCAGACCATCATCATGTTAAAACGTCCAAATTTGTCGGCTAGGAAGCCGGGGAGAATCCGACCAAACACACTGACGGCGTTTAGAATGACGATCGAATAAATGGATAGTTCCCAGGACATGCCCAAGGCTTGTGCCTCTAGTGGAATGAAGTTGAAAGGGAGGAATAGCCCAAAGCCAAATACAGTCATTGCAAGACATAGAAGTGCAAATGCCGGCTCTTTCAGGGGCGTCATGTAGGCTCGCGCATTGAATGATGTGGGAACATGAGCTCTGTTGGATCGGATTGTTGCCATCGCCATTATAGCCCCAGCAAGGATGATGAACGCCACTGCACGCATCGTCCATCCAAATCCCACTCGAGGCATAAGCCGATTGACCATGATCGGAAAGATCACTCCACCAATTGATGAGCCAGAGATGGCAATGCCGTACGCTGTCGCTCTGCGGGCTTTCCACCAAGTGGACAGCGAACCCACAGTCCCGTACATTACGGCACTGGCACCCAGAGCGCTGCAAATAGCTTGTGACAGGAAAACCTGATAATACTCTGTCGAAATGGAAGTCATCATAAGTCCAAAGACCTGCGCGACACCGCCAAAGATAAGAAGCCACCTCGGTCCGTAGTTGTCAAAGATTTTGCTGAGAAAGATGCCAGCGCTGTATGTTAAGCACTGCTGAACGGAGGCTATCCATGCGATTTCGGATGACGAATAGTCTCGAAGAAGGGTTTGTTCGTAGTATGACTGGAAGACACCCAAAGAGTTGACCCATCCAAAAGTGATGAACATCGCCCACCAGGCTCCGAACGTTGAGATCCAGGCACGGTGACCTCCGTCGATGGGCCATCCGGGGGCTTCTTTCGTGGAATGCGACATTGATAGAAGATTGAATGGGAGTTAAAAGAGGGACAGATGCACTTGATGATGGTAGGAATAGTTAACTACTATGCAGCATCCTTTATAGCTGGAAATAAGGAGCATCGTGAACCCGCTGTAATCTAGTTGCGTAAAGTCCAAACTCCTTCATCAAAGATCTTATATCGCTGATTGGACGTCAAATAGTAAGCCAGATTTATGAACACACTGAGTGGACCACAATGCTGAATAGTGGATAAAGAGAGTAAAAAGGTCCGCCCGTGGAAGACCGAATTGTAGTGCCATGGAACTCCGTGGAGAAAGCTCCAAATCAACATACACGATACGGAATTTAAAGATAAACCTAGTGTCATTTCTGAACCAGGTCGGTAACGAGCATAACACGATGCCGATGCATGAAGGCGCCCTATCACTTCGTAATTGAAGTCAAGACTCCCTTGTCTGTCTATTAAGCCAGTCTTTAACTCGGCCAGCATCACGTGATCTTACAGGCAAACATGTTCTTTGTGACAACTTCTTTATTGTTTTAAAATTCCTTCGTTAGTGGTAATGCAGATAAGTAAGCAGTCGAGTTGACTTGCTAGCTGGCTTAGTATTAAATCTCCTAGGTTCTTCGCACAGTCATGCCAAGATAAAATACTCTCTCTAGCCTATAGGTCTTAAATAGGTTACTGTTCTATGAAGGATTGTCTAAGTCAGTACTATTGCAGAATATGGTAGACTTTTTGTTAATTAGATGAGGCAACGAAATTGATGTACGAGGGGCTTGATGACTCTTTATACATGAGTCTCCATTCACGGTGCTTGTGGTAGGAGCCTCATTATTTGAGAGCGAGCCAGTTCGCATATTATATGCGCTGCGGTCGCCTTGTTCTGCCCTACCTCGCTTAACAAAGAAAAACATGATCAGTCAAAAGCAAACTGCGCTAATAATTCCGAAGCAAGCCGTGGGCTCATATAACAGTCCGGTGTAACCACAACCCTGGCAGGGTGTTGGTGGCGTCTTTCTCAATTTCACGACCTACGGCCTGCGGATTAAATCTGATACCCTGGTTCAAGGTAGGTACACATACACAACGAGCTACTTTCTTAAATGTGTACGCGCACACCTCACACATACTCTACCTACTATCTAAATAACCTGATTAAGCAAGGATCAAAAAATATTAGGAGCTTTTTGTCCGCCTACTTTCTCTGTTGGTTGTGGCTTATTAGACAGGTGGAGTAAATAGATAGAGCAAACATATTATAGAAATCTATTTATAGCTTTAAATGATAGCAACCAACAGTTCAACAAAGATATAACCTCAAAAGGCTTTTTGCTTAACCTACATATTAACTAGAATAGAGTTATCAGGTGTGGGGAACATAAATATCTGTACAAGCTCTTTGATCTAAATCTTGATAGTTATCCCACGTTCGGAAATATTTGCCTCGTACTCTGGTATATGTGGTTCATAGGGAGAGTTGGGACCATATCGAGCAGTTTTCTTTGCCAGTGATGATTAACAAAGGAAGGTTACATATACGAAGCAACACTTCTCAAAGAACCTAGCAAATCCTCATTATTCTTATGATTGGATAAAATTCTACGTTTATCTATTGGGCCATCGGCCTCTTTGTTATGATAGCCAGGAAGTATATGCAGGGGGGTAAAGCAAACTGCATTGCATGACATAGCATTATTGGCTATTGTTCCCTTCACCACCGATCAAGTAACAGCGGGGATGACTGACTGCAATCCGATTGGCATGTGTTTTCTGTTGGTTATGTTCTTATGAAATGGAGGGCTCGAGAGGTAGGTGTGAATGAAAGTGTAAAAAGGGTGTGAATGGAAAGATACCGGAACGGACTGTTGTAGGTTTTCTCTTTTCTCAATTATGATCTTCTGATTGACTCGACAGAAGGATCCTCATCCTAGTATTAGATTGAGTGGCTATTCTCTTTGTTTGTCTTTGTCTCGGATGCACGACCAACATTCCTTACACCCCGGCTTATTGCCGATGTGATGATTGGACGAAATGAAACCAGGCTGTCGATTGTCAAGCATCCCATGCATTTCATATACTCATAACAAAATGAATCGGGTATCTTCACGCAGGGGGCCGCTTTCCCTCTTCTATGGTGTTTCATCCCTTTCTTTGACGCATGCTGCTTCTTCTCTTTGAGAAGCTAGTCGAACTGTTAAGGACCTATTGCCCAACCCAACTCTTGTCATTTAAGATGAAACTTTAGACGACGAGTGGTGAGTATCTGGTAAAACTTACGACCAACAGGTCCCTTCTCAAACACTCATGCCAAACATGGACGAAGTTGTCTTGCCTTCCACGAGGATCATTCCTCTCCAAAAGTATCATCAACGATGGGCATGCAACGACTATCCTGCCCAGACCCCAGAAGAGGCTTACCAAGCGATATACAAAGAGGCACAAAATAAATTCAATGAAGCGCACCGGGCATACAGCAGAGGGGGATCGGTAGCAGTGGGTGTCGTCAACGACGATACAACCGCGGATGGGCTTGAGTTGTTCCTTCGACTGGGAAAAAAGTTCCACGAAGTGAAAGCTCAGAAAAAGGATGTGGCACAAAAGGAGCACGAGTATCAAGAGATGCTTTTACAAAGACACAAGTCTGAGTTACGTGAGCACCTTGACATACTCGGGCAGTCGGTGTGTAATAGTGTCATAACCGAGTGGGTTGCTGATCAGCAACCATCGCAAGCGCCGCCAACTCCTGCTCGAGAGCAGACGGAGGAAGACATCCAGCCTGATAATATCACGTCGGACTTGCCATTTGCTTCCGAGACGCGTCAATCCAGTAAGTCCCTTCTCTCTGCAGCATGCGGATTAACCTGACATTCTGTGCCAGCGAGCGAGCAGCAACAGCCTGTTGATACTACTCCAGCAGCTCAAGATCAGCTACCACAGCAGTCGAAGCAAAAGAAGCGTTCGAGATCTTCCAACTCTGGGTCATCCAGGACCAAAAAACGCACTCGGGTAAACAACAGCTCGGGGCTCTTGACTGACAGAGTCATCGAATTTGACCAAGTTTACCAGAACGGAAACGCCCAAACAAAGTATATTATCCAGAAATTCCAAGGGCATTGGTACATCGCGGAGTGCAAGGATTGTAACATGATCTTTGTCACTGGCCGTCCTCTCCACGGCGCGCAAAAGCACCTTGCAAGCAATAGGCATGCTTGCAATCTGGGGGTGACTTGGCAGATGGCTGCCGCTCAGTTCGGTACGCGTGTATTGAATTGCACTCCCGAGCGTGCTGATATGAACAACGAAGTGGCTCGGAGGCAATCCTATGACCGTCATGGTCGTCCTGATAGACGTGCCCGCACAACTCGAACGCCAGTTGATAGTACGGACGACGAATCATACAACGCGCCCCCTACCCGACAGGTCAATGAAACCTTGGCATCGCACATCGATCCTCAGCCTGGTGAGATGTACGCCACTCTCTGGGAGAGTGAGAAGAAGTTCTACGCCGTCTTGATCCTTCCTTGGGATAACTTCTATCGGTTCTTCGGAATCCCAGAATGGGATATGTGGCCCAAAGATACACCATTGCTAGCCGACGTCGACACTATCCCAGCATGCTACGATTACGATCCAAGCACTGGTACTGCAGAGTGGGCTAAAGCTTTCAAGCCCGGTGGGCCCAAGGCTTCGAAGCGTGAATATCCTATCATGTTTTTTGATAGCCCTTGCTTTCCTGGAGAATGTCATTATGGCTGGGCTGCTGCGTCCGATCTTGTGCCGTATAACCCCGACGATGACACTATTCCGTACAAGCCACAAATTGAATGGTTCTTGGAGGAGTACCGCAATCATAAGATGAACACTTTGGGAGCACAAGTCCAAGATCCAAGTAAGTCCTAGTTCCTTGAGTTCTCGTGGTATGGTTACTGATTTGTCGTGTCAAAGATGGCGATGATGTCGCTGACCCTAGCCCCGCAAACGAAAACACAAACGCAGACACCATGCACGATCGTCCCCCGAGCATCCATTATCCCTCCCCCGAACTACAACGGCCGGGTTTAAGCATCAACAACAGTATTCTAATCCCAGACGATGACGACGACGATGACGATGACAGAGATGGTATATTTGAGAAGGCACTAGCTGATCGCACTCGTCGACACTCAGTCCGACTGAAAGAGGAACTCACACAGCCTGACTATACCAGCACGGCTGATGTCCCAGAACCTCAGCAAGGAATCCACCATCTGGACCGAAGCGCTGTTCCAAGTGATGAACAGCAGAACACTCACACTGGTGACCAATGGCCGGTCTCTACTGAGCAGAACAACTTCATGGAACATGATCTCCAAACCAGTGCAGCCGACCTGGATACCATGACTACCCAGGCAGAGAAGATGACTGGAGAGGAATACTTCGATTTGTTGACGCGCATGTGCGAATCCAGTACCGATCCATATGACAGTCGCAAGCACCAACAGAGCGGCGACATACCCATGACCTCGGACGTCCAAGCTGGGCCTTCATCAAGGGATAAATCAGCTTCGGCTGAAGCATTCGCGAATGCTAAGATGCAGGCATATGCCGAAGCCTCAATTGCATTTGAGAAGCAATTGGCCTCTCTGTCCTCTAACCCTGAACAAGAGACTTCCTCTACCTATGATAGTCAGCACCCATCACACAACAGGTCCGAACCAAGACCCTCCCATCACTTTTCAGGGTACTAATACAGATTAGTCTACCTACCTCTCCCCTCCCACAAACAAAGGAGGATAAGGTGTTGCAGCCTGGAAGTGTTTCCACAGGCACCTTACATAGCCTGTATTCTCATCTAAACTTACTCTCGACTGGCGAAGGACATGGACCACTCCAGCGTATAGAGCGAAGTGATGGCGGGTTCATGTGGACAGTGGCCCAGACTTCGGATAAGGATTCATCAGGAGTCTCACAAGCCCCATCCTCTAAGCGTGAAAGACGGCGAGATCCTCAAGGCCGTATCAAGTTGAAGTTGAGTAAAAAGGAACGTAGGCAACAGGCATGTTTCCTGCCGCCACGGCGCTGAGTATATGCAGGCGGTGAGGCTTGTTGGACATTTTTACAAGATCAAAATGGCGGTTTATGTTACTGGGGAGGTCAAAGTGTGATTAAAATGGTGTCATACAGGGGGACGTCAGGGAGATTGTCCGTTTGGTGGGATAATATACAACGCGTATTGAACGATTAATTCTAACTCTAACACTACACAATAATTCTCTATACCTATAAATTACACAATTACAGCTTGGGCACAATGACGCCCTCGCGCACTCGCATGATAGACTGCTGCGTGTTGGACGCGATCAAGTTCCCATGCTTGTCAAACAACTTTCCCTCAGAATACGTTCTGTTCCCTCCACCTCGTGACGTCTTGCGCTCTCTAAGAGACCACTCATTCATGTTAACCTCTGGCACGAAAATGCGCAACGCAAAGTCCAGCGTTGAGCAAGCAGCCGTGTCGTCAAACCACATGTGGTTATGTGTAAGCGGCAAGAACGAGAGCGCACCATCCATCAGGAATGCTAGCGCACTGATGTTGTCGGTCTGCGTCTCGAGCGGTTGGTGAGAGCGCTGCCATTCTGCTGAGACTTTGTCGGTGATGAAGCGGTCGTCTTGGGTTGTGACTGTTGTCTTGGCGGCGCCTGCTATGTTTTGTGCCGAGACACCATCTGTGCAGTATCGTGTCTCGAAAAAGTCGGCGTTGGCAGCAAAGGTCTTTATGAATGCTTGGCCTTGCTGCTCAGTAATAGTACCTTTATCGGACAAATCCTTGACCAATTTTTCGACATTGGGACAATCTTCCGCCCTGGGCCATTTTGAGCATGTCGGCTCAGAGTACTCGAAACCAGGACCTGTCTCCTTGACGTGGAAATCCGCTAGAACTTCCATGCAGACGCGGAACTTGCCATTGGGCTGTTGCTGCTTGACCTGTACTCTACGCGTGGCGAATGACCTTGTATCTCTGATGTTGGTGACACTACAGTGCAATTTCTTGTCTGTTGATGCAGGTCCATGGAAGTGACCTAGGACTGAGTAGAGTGACATTGTGGGAGGTGCTGTGCGGCATGCGGCGTTGACGGCTACAGCAGCCGTGCAGCCACCATAGGCGATGGGCATGGCATTGCCCATTCGAATGGGATTGAGTCTTGAGACATATTCACCTTCACCGACTTGGTCTACAGAGACCTGATCCGCGAGTGTTGGGGCCATCTTAACTGTGGCTTGCTTTGCTCAGACCGTCAAAATGGACAAAGTCGATGATGAAGGGAGATAGATATTTCAGTTCTGTCCACTGTTTTGGGTCCTCCTGAGATGGATCTCAGATGAACCATTAAGCTCGGTTTAGGTGGGTCTGCCTCGGCTCGGTTGCTGTCAATAGTGGATCGCAATCATGAAGAGGGCGTAACGTGTAGAATGAGTCGTCACATGCCAAGATGGTTATAGTTAAAAGGAATAATTGACATATGCATACGTATTTTAACAAGTTCCATAACTTTCCGCTACATTTTATCAGTAGAAGCGTAATTACCGGCACAGTTTGTATACAACTTCCTTACTCCACTTCGAGAGAAAGAAGGTTGTTTCCATTCCAGCCAATGATAGTCTCAAATTCAAGTCCAGGGTACGTCCCGATTGAAGGTAAGAGCATGCTATGCACATGATACCCGGAATACAGTAACAACTCTCCTCAACCCGATTTCTTGGAAAGTTCGAACCAATCACTGGATCCATATTTTCTGCGTGTATATGAAAAAAGCTTATAGAGTATTCCCTTATCAAAACAATTTGAGTGTTGCTGAATAAGGTTGTACGTTACTCCAACTACACATTGACGGGGCTGGTCTCCGTGTGTTCTTCATGACAAAGAAATCCCCCCAAACTGATGACCATGCGTCAGGTAGACAGTTTGAGCATCTTTCTATAAGTATGTAATGTATGTAACGTATGCAATGCTTAATTACTGCGTATATCATGATCATCATTCTGTCAACCGTGTCACCTGACTGACTAGTTCGGAGCATTGTTTACTACACGATGCTTTAGGCTAGTGTTGCGTTATCGATAAGCGTTATCGTTATCGTCATTGAGAATAGAAACGGCGCAACAGTGCTCCGAGCACCAAGAAACGGTCCAACTCTTTCACCTTTTGCCCGAGATCAAGCCACTGACCTCAGCATAACAGAAAACGGCCATTAATGCGTTTTTATCCTGCCAATAGTCGCAAAACGTGGCTGACATCTTATCAGTAGCGTAAAGGTCCAGAACACTTTTTCAGCCGGAATGTGTGGCATACAAACAAATTCATAACTGACATTTCAATAATTCTCAATACGGCAAGTGCTTCATGCTTCTCGAATTCACGGCGTTGCCGATAACTGCAGACGAGCAAACGGTGAGGGTGCATGTCAACGTGGCGTTGCATCGAGTTAGTGAGATTCGCGATGCTAGTGGATTTATCATGCAGCCGAGATAAGATCAACCATGCCAAATTCAAAGATATGCTGCGACAACGGGTTTCTTCATCTTGGCATCTTGAATTTTGTCCGGATTTAAGCGCATGGGAATGCACTCTAAAGGCGCAATTGGCTCAGTGCTTTTGTTCAGCCATCTGTCTCATCCAAGAGGTGGTAAACTATGTGATAAAAATGCAAGTGATAAAAAACAAAGAAAGAATCGTTGGGCCTGAAAGCCCCCCTAACCCTGCAAGGCGATTCCCAAACGGGGGAGCTCTTCATTAGCGAGAGTGTCAGCTCAAATCTCACCAGCACCCTCTCTTCCAAGTCGGGTCGGTCTCCCGCGGACCCCTTACAGAGTGGATAGTTCATCCACTCAAAGTCCAATAGTAAACCCCGTCTCCGTTGGCTTTCGGTTATTGCAATAATGACCAAGAAGAAATGGTAAACAGCTCGGATGGACTCATGTCTCCCGCGGGTGCCCGATTGTTGGGACAATGTCTCCGGGTTTTATCTAGAATGTCCTGCCCCGGAATGGAATGAGTCCGCCCCTTGCTTGATCAACTTTAATTCCACCGCCTACCGTTTAACTTGATCCGAGTTTCGCAGACGTTATGTGGTACTGGTAGGATTAAACTTTTATATATAACCCGTCTGCGGTGGCATTGAGTTTAATCGCCACTCGAGTCTTCCCATAACCAGTTTAGTGGGAAGATCGCCAGCATGACAGCTCTAACGGCAGGGGCCTTGTCGCCTGAAGGATTAGGTTCAGCCTCAACAGCAAACACCATCAAGGAGGAACATACAGATCACACAAAACCGGCAACAAACATCAACAAAGAGATCGGGGAACTTGCACGACAACTTTCAAGAGTATCGACGACAGCTGGGACCGAACTACAAGCCTTCTCACCACAACCTGGTTCAAAACTAGACCCCAACTCAACCAATTTCGATCCGCGAGCATGGGTGAAGGCATTCGTCAAACTGGTCGAGTCGGAGGAAGGATCAGCGCCGCCGCGAAGTCTAGGCGTCGCGTTCAAGAATCTCAACGTCTTCGGCTGGGGCAGTGGAGCAGAACATCAAAAGACTTTTGTGGATTATCCCATTGACGCTGTGTCTTACGTCTTGGGCCTTTTTGGAGGAGGAAAGAAGCGAAGAGTTGACATTCTTCGCAATTTTGAAGGCGTTATTGAACAGGGAGAGCTGTTACTTGTGCTTGGCCCTCCTGGATCAGGCTGCTCAACGCTTCTCAAGACTATCGCGGGAGAAACGGCAGGTCTCGAAGTCGGATCTGATTCATATATGAATTTTAGAGGTAGACTACCTTTCTCTATTACAAGATTTTGCTCACACAGCTAGGTATTGATGAGAACCACATGCGCTCATCCTTCCGGGGCGATGTTCTCTACAATGCCGAAATCGACTGTCATCTCGCCCATCTCACTGTTGGCGAAACACTCTCTTTCGCCTCGAGCGCCCATTCACTTCGACACGTTCCCGGCGGCGTAACCCGCGCTCAAGCAGATATCATGATGAGAGATGTCATGATGTCAATCTTCGGTATCTCCCACACTGTCGACACTCGCGTAGGCGACGACTTTGTCCGTGGCGTGAGCGGCGGCGAGCGTAAGCGTGTTAGTATTGCAGAAGCCGCTCTGACCGGCGCAAAATTGCAGTGCTGGGACAACACGACTAGAGGTCTGGACAGTGGGAATGCAATCAACTTTTGCCGAAACTTGCGACTTCAGGCTGACCTTGTGGGGGTAGCGGCTGCGGTGGCCATCTATCAGGCGCCGCAGTCAGCTTACGAGGTAAGCAAGGGGCCTTGAAGGATCTCACTATTGCGTGAGACATGATATGCAAGCACGGGCGAAGCTAACGCGATGCAGTTGTTTGATCGTGTGACGGTTTTATACGAAGGACATCAGATCTTCTTTGGCCGGATTCATGAAGCCAAGGCTTACTTTGAGAACCTTGGCTTTGAGTGTAAGCGGAGCTGTTTGGAGCACTGGATTCGAAGCTGACATAACCAAGGTCCTGACCGTCAAACGACACCTGACTTCCTAACATCCATGACTAGTCCCCAAGAACGGCGCGTCAAACCAGGCTTCGAACACACCGCCCCTCGGACACCCTCCGATTTCGCCGAGCGATGGCAAGCCAGCTCTCATCGCAAGCAACTCATCCGCGAACTAGAAGCCTACGAACAGAATCACCCTCGCGCGGAACGCCTGGCAGAGTACAAGGAGTCTCGACGGGCAGAGCAGTTCAAAAACCAGCGCAGCAAGTCGCCTTACACGATATCGTATCTTGCACAGGTCAAGCTTACACTTTGGCGAGGATGGCGACGGTTACTGGCCGATCCCGGTTTTACCATTGCATCACTTATTTTCAACTTGATCATGGCGCTGGTTCTGGGAAGTATGTTCTTCAACCTTCCTAATGACTCGTCGAGCTTTTACTATCGTGGAGGTTTGATCTTTTTCGCTTTGCTGTTTAATGCTTTTGCCAGTCAGCTTGAGGTACGTGCTATTCGCCTTCTTTTAGGTCCTACGTTAACAAGATAGGTCCTTACTGTCTATGCTGAACGTCCTGTTGTCGAGAAGCATAATCGTTATGCCTTCTACCACCAATCTGCTCAGGCTATCGCAAGTTACATCATTGACCTTCCTTACAAGACTGCCAATATGATCGTCTTCAACCTGATCATCTACTTCATGGCTAATCTTCGTCGCGAACCCGGCAACTTCTTTTTCTTCTGCCTCACATCATACCTCACAACACTCGTCATGTCATGTATCTATCGCACTCTCGCATGTGTAACCCGCACGACTCACCAGGCTATGATTCCAGTCTCGATCCTGAGTCTTGGCCTGATGATCTACACTGGCTTTACCATGCCGACGGATTACATGCTGGGGTGGTCTCGATGGATGAACTACATCAACCCCCTGGCTTATGCATTCGAGGCGTTGATGGCAAATGAGTTTCATAACCGCCAGTATGGATGTGCGACTATGGTTCCACAAGGTCCTGGTTACGAGAATCTTCCTGCCAATTCGACTATCTGCTCCGTTGTTGGTGCTATTCCTGGATCGACTATGGTTGATGGCGACAGGTACATCAACCAGTCGTACAAATATTACAACGCGCATAAATGGCGGTATGTATGCTCACCCCTTCTTCGAAAGCACTTCCTAACATTCTCCAGAAATGTTGGCATTCTTCTGGGCTTTCTGGCTGGCTTCTTGGTCTTCTACATCTTCGCCGCTGAACACGCCAAACCTCCTAGGAGCAGGGGCGAGATCCTCGTCTTCCGCAAGGGGCGCATGCCTCCCAGCTTTGACAAGAAGGATAACAAAGACGTCGAAGCTCAAGCCACTGATAGACCCGTAGTTGCTGAGAAGGGGACCACCAATGCTACTAGCGGCCTCACTGCTGGTGCATCGGTTTTCCACTGGGAGGACCTCTGCTATGATATCCAGATCAAAGGCAAAGATCGACGTTTGTTGGATAATGTTGACGGCTGGGTGAAACCTGGTCTATCGACGGCTTTGATGGTAAGCTTCGCTCTACACAGATTATTAAAGAGTCTGTACTGACCGTCATAGGGTGTATCTGGTGCAGGTAAAACAACTCTCCTCGACGTCCTCGCCACACGTGTCACAATGGGTATCGTCAGCGGCAACACTCACATCGACGGAAAATCCACCGACGCTTCATTCCAGCATCGCGTCGGCTACGTGCAGCAGCAAGACCTCCACCTCAACACTATGACCGTCCGTGAAGCCCTCGAATTCAGCGCCCTTCTACGTCAATCCGCCGAAATCTCCCGAAAGGACAAGCTTGACTACGTCGAACATGTGATCGATATGCTAGACATGCAGGAATTCTCAGATGCTGTTATTGGAGTTCCTGGTGAGGGCCTCAATGTCGAGCAAAGGAAGAGATTGACGATTGGTGTGGAGCTTGCTGCTCGACCACAATTACTTGTCTTTTTGGATGAACCTACCTCTGGTCTTGACTCGCAGACTTCCTGGGCAATTTGTGACCTCATTGAGAAGCTTACGGCGAGTGGACAGGCTGTGTTGTGTACCATTCATCAGCCATCTGCCATGCTCTTCCAACGGTTTGACCGACTCCTCCTGCTTGCTCCCGGTGGAAAGACAGTATACTTTGGGGGTAAGTGTATTCCCATCATTCCCAAAATTCACTTCTGACAGCCTCTAGATCTTGGCGAGCAGTCGCAAACTCTTCTCAAGTACTTTGAACGTAACGGTGCTCCACCATGCCCACCTGATGCGAACCCAGCTGAGTACATGCTCAACATCATTCAACCTTCCAACGACGAGGAGGTTGAGGACATCGACTGGCACCAGATTTGGAGAAGTTCACCAGAGTTCCAGGATGTTAAGAAGGAGCTTCAGCGACTGAACTCCTTGCCATCGACACAGCCAGCTGGCGCTAACGCCTTTGACCATGCAGATGCTTCGCAGCACAAGGAATTTGTCGCTTCATTCTGGACGCAGTTTCGCGAAGTTTTGATCCGTACTTGGAAGCATTTCTGGCGATCTCCTACGTACATCTGGTCCAAGACCGTCTTGATCATTTTATCGGTATGTTTCGTGTACTTTCTATCATGTGCATCAGCTGACAAGGACAGTCTCTTTACATTGGTTTTACCTTCGAGGCGAAGAATACGATCCAAGGCCTGCAGAATCAGCTTTATGCTATCTTTATGTACATGGTTCTCTTCCAGAGTATTGGTGATCAGATCATGCCTATGTTTGTTCCACAGCGAGCTTTGTATGAAGTTCGTGAGAGACCATCCAAGATCTATCGCTGGAATAGTAAGTCCGCTCTGGCTCCCGCATCAAGATGATCCTACTGATCAAATGCAGCTTATATCCTTTCCAATATCCTTGTTGAAGCAGCATGGAACACCTTTATGGCCGTCATCATCTACTTCTGCTGGTACTATCCTGTGGGCTTCGTTCAGAACACCACGTCCGATGATCAACACGTTCGAGGCTTTCTCGTCTTTCTGTTCCTGCTGATGTTCATGCTCTTTACGAGTACCTTCTCACACTTTGCTATCGTTTGTATCGGTTCAGCTGAAGAGGCTGGTGTCCTTGCGACTCTTCTTTGGATGCTCTGCATTGCCTTTTGCGGGTAAGTTCCTTGTTATCGTATCATACTTCAACCACTAACCGTCCACAGCGTCGGTGTTACATATAACGACATCCCCACCTTCTGGACCTTTATGTACCACGTCTCACCAGCAACGTACATCGTCGGAGGTATCATGTCCGTAGCAGTCTACGGCTCCATGGTCGTATGCGCAGACAATGAAATCCTTCAGATGCAGGTCCCTAGCGGAATGAACCTGACCTGCAACGACTTCATGGGCCCATTTGTCGATGCCGCGGGTGGTTATTTGCTGGACCGCTCTTCTACTGATGTTTGCCAATATTGTTCGCTTGCTTCAACAGAGGAGTTCCTGGCTAGGTTCAACATTGACTATGATGATAGATGGTGGCACTTTGGATTGCTCTGGGTGTATGTTGTGGTAAACATTTTGGGTGCTCTAGGCTTGTATTGGCTATTTAGAGTGCCGAGGGGCAGTGGTGTTAAGAGAGCTTGAACAGAGCAAGGATTTGAACATGAAATCATGCTCATGTAGCGTCTCTTGAATGAGTCAAAAGTATAATAGAAGGTATAGAAAATAATTAATTCATTGAGAACTTATTCATCGAGTATGAGCCGTCGACCATCGCATTTTGCTGTCGCTCTCCGCTTTTAAGAGCGAGCAGACCAATTGTTTCAGTTACTGTGGAGTTAAGCTATGTGTATGCCAAAGTCCGAGAGCGAAGGAATATGCATCATGAAGATTGTCAGCACCAATTGCTAAGCAAAAGTATATAAATAAGCTTATACCCGCTAAAGCAAAAACTGACCTCACGTCAGACTCATACTTTCACTCTCCACAGCCTTTGCTATCTGCCTTTACACCAACATCATCTATCAAATCCAACTCCACAAAGACCAGGCGGACCTTATCAATAGACGTTGAAATATTGTCAGGAGCACCCTCAATAGAATCAGTCAAAATGAACTCCAACATCCTACATTACAGCAACCAGATAATGGCCGCTGTCCCGGGACTCATTGGCCTCAACCTTCTCATACGCCCCGGAGCAACACTGCAGCAGATCAAATACACTCTGCCCTCTGAACCTCAGGCACGAAAGCTCACCCTGGGCCTTGCGCAAATCTACGGCATCAGGAATGTCGTATTCACCTTTCTCTCCATCAATCTCACTCTTACCAGAGACCCGAAGATGATCAGTCTGGTTTTTCTCGGAGAGCTCGCAATGTGTTTGACGGATGGATTTGTGGCTAAGTCAGTTATCGGATACGGGGAATGGCAGCACTGGATATTTGCGCCGTTTGCAGTCGGTGCTATCGCTGCGAATCATTATTTTTCTTGAGCGAGTCCGTAGAGCTTCATGATAAATAACGGGTCTCGTAAGGTGGGATGTGAACCGCTTTGAGAGGAATTAAGACTCTTCAATTGGATAGCTTATGGACAACACAATGTTATTATTGTTTGAGGTTTGAGCCTTATAGCAATATCCCTCTGGGCTGGATCAACGTTACAACTAAAAATAAAAAAACATTATATCATATACAAACCTTCGTTGTGCACGGGTTATTCTGCAATCCGCCTGGCACCTGACAATGCCGCTACAGTGGCCTCAAGATATGTGCTTACAACGCAATTTATCGCAGCGACTTGGCGTTTAGGCTATATGGGAATCAATTTTGGCTTTGTGTGATAACTAATTCCCCTGTGGCTTAGTTGGCTAAAGCGTCCGACTGTTATTCATAGACAATCGGGAGATCGGAAGTTCGAGCCTTCCCGGGGGAGTTTGTTTTTGCCAATTCGACCTTTTTTCTCCTCTTGCCATTCTCTCCATGTTTATCGATCTTTTTTGCACGATGTTGTACTACAAACTGCCATCAAATTACTGTACATCCTGAGATTCTCTTAACCTACATACTCTGGCCGAGTGTTATTTCTCATGCTAGATTATCCCACATTACAGCGCCCAGTTAGAGAAATCTCCGTCGCAGCGTTAAGGAACCTAATTGGCCAATGGCAAGATTCTAACTTGCTCAAAGTCACTCTTCCCGTTCACCCGTCCGACCGTTGGGCATTACCTCAAGCGTCCCGTCCGTTCCTGAACCCATCAGCTAACAACCAACATCCACTCCATGGTGCCGGAAACAAAACATCGTCTTACCGGAAGGACCAGGATTGAATGTTAGCTTGACTTGGCGCGACAGAGTCCCTGATGACTTTCACCTGATATTAGGTTGAGTGTAATTTTTTGCTCCGTGCCGCTTAGAACATGGGTTGTCATAGGCTAACAAACGAAATAGCCATGTCTCACAGTGTCTTGAAGCCGAGGGACATTGATAGAGGATGCTTGTTTATGTATCTGCCTGCCTTTAGCTTTCATTATTAACATCTATATTAAAGCACGTCTGACGCGGCACGATGCTGGATCCTGTCATTAGTATTGCGGCAGCCTCAACGAGAACGGGTACACATTCTGGCACAGCATGGCGACTACCCGTCATATCAACTTTCCTTAGCGATCATTATGCATTAAAGCTAGATGATACTTCGCTCATGAATACGACGTGCATTAATACGTAAACTTAAAGCAAGAATGTTTGAGGACACGGACATGATGGACAACGGCAGTTGAAAACGCCCATGCCAGCTCGCAAGCCAAGCACAGCGGGATCATCAACTGAACCAAAGGATTTGGCCCAAGTGGAGACACAGACAAGGCGGTCCTGCCGCAAATATGAAATGTCAAACTGCAGGATACCACTAGCCCCAATGGCGTGAGGTACCAGGAGCCAGGTCCTGGCGGCCCGTCTCTAACGGGAGACCATTTGCAGATCCCCTCTCCTCCCCAGATCTCTCTTGTTGGGTAGTCATATATCAGGCCCATCCCGACGATGCTGTCCCAGTGCTTTGGGACGACGTTGGTTATGTATGTTTACTAAAACTCCGAATCACGCACAATGGGTTTGTGGGACATTGATGATTTCGGCATCATCGCCGACAAGGCTTGTTGGTCTATGTTTGCTGTGACGACGGGTACGTCCAACAGAGTTCGGACTTATTCAACGGGCGCTAACTCATGTGTAGTGGTTGTCGTACTCAGACTTGTTACTCGCCAATTCTTTGGTCAAGGAAACATAGGCGGCGGCCTCGGTTGGGATGACTTCATCACGGCGTTTTGTGTTGTTGTCATGCTCATTACTTGTATCATGATCACCATCGGCACACACTACGGACTCGGTCGACGATTAGGGGACATTGATCCTGCTCTTATACCCGAGGCTTTGAGATGGAATGTTATCATCAGCTCTGTGTTGATCTGGACATTCTCTCTGCCCAAATTTGCCATCATCGCCACGCTCAAGCGCATCTTGGACTACGGATTGAAGACGACGATACTCTTCTGGGGCCTTGCGCTGAGCTCACAGGCCTGTATCCTGGCCACGTCGATTTGGTGGTACAAGCAGTGCGACCCAGTGGAATATGGATGGGATAGGACGATTGAAGGCGGAAGCTGCGCTTCTGTGAAGGTCATGTCCGACCTGGGGTACTTCACTTCTGCCTACTCTGCGTTTCTTGATGGCTTCTTTGCGCTATATCCGATCCCCTTCATCATGCGGCTCAACATGCCGCTAAAGAACAGAATTCTGGTGTCGATTGCTCTTGGGCTGAGCTTCATGGCCTGTATTCTGTCTATTTACAAGCTGACCATCTTTGGCGAGATCTTCGTGATACTCGGCGAGAACCCAACTTGTCAGTCAATCCCAAGATCGTTTCTGCAAGCATTGGCTAATCTCAACAGACCCCGTTCCCTTCCTTGATATCTTGGGTTTGGCAGAAGGATGCATTCTTCTCATCTGTGCCTCTTTGCCAACTCTGGGACCTCTATTCCGGCTAGTCAAGGGTAAGATAGCCACCGCCAACGCCAGCCGCATCACAGACAGCAGCAAGAAAGACACTCGCAGCGGACAATCTAGCGGAAGGTGGGACAAGCTACGAGGTCAACAGGGTGACGACGTGGAGCATGGATCGAGCAGGATTGGGTCGAGCGTCGACGACATTCCGCTGGTAGTGGGCCTGAAACACGCCACGGATAAGTCGACGAGAATCCACAAGACGGTCGAGTTCGGCGTATCACATGCAAAGCCAGAAGAGGATGGAACAGGGCATCAACCGGGTAACTTCCGCGGATACTAGACTTCCTACACTAGCTGTGCCGTTGTGGCACGAGCTGGTAACAAACCATCTTGCTGGGTTTTCCTTAGGTATCATGCAGCGGAGAAAAATGTAACTGTAAGACCTTACCTCGCTGCTGGGACAAGACTTTCGGTCCCCTGTGTCCCTGAACCAACCTGCTGGTACAAAATGCAAACAGAACCCGTTCGGGAAGTCCATTAGTGTAGTGTGTCATTTTGCCCTTGGCTTGCTGCGGGTTTTAGGGGGGGTTTTCAGGGATATGAATCCTGCACAGCTTTTCTGATGCAGTTCGCGTGAAATTTCCCTCAAGGATTCAGGACCTTGTTCTGTGGGTGGATCTTGTTTGCCCTGGTGAAATGACTTGTTGAACCAGCAGCTCGGAACGAAAGCTGGGTTCATGATTTCTTACCGTTTCATGCGCGTCAGATTCGATCAAAAGTGGTAATATTCGTATTCGGTGGTTGCGCAATTGAGAACACATTTTCCACTGGTGATTGCCGGTGACAGTACATATACCTGAGCGCTCCAACGTTAATTAAATTCTGAACTTTCCCCAGAGCTACTGGCGGATATGGCGGCTTTCTCGGAAGGTCTAAACAGGGATCAGAGCTTAAGCGGGACTTTGATTGGAAGATTTACCACCGTTTTACGATGACATCCTTGTCAGGTTTAGAGGCGAACCTTTAGCTCTTGTTCAATGGAGATCATCTGAGGCACGGATTCGACTTGATAGAATTGACCTGACCTGGAAATGGTATCAGTTTTACAAGGGGCCCAAATCCTTCTCCTCTCTACCGTTCCAATTACTGTCTTGTAAAATGTCTCTTTAGTATACGTACAGTACATATCATTCATTACCCGCCATAACCTGTCTTTTCCACCCATTCTTGGTTCTGTTTGTCTCATCTGCATATTCATCCCTGTCACATCAGTCTCATAATTACTTTTTCCAACATGGCATCGGCAGACAAGCTCATCGAGGCCCTCCAAGGCCTTGACGCAAACTCTTTTACCAATGAAGCCGAGCGTGTTCGTGCCCTCGACGCCCTCACCCTGGCAGTTAGCAAGGTCCAAAAACCCTGGGATACTGTCTGGCAGCACTGCTGGGTCAGCCCAGCTACCACCGCATGTGCCAAAACTCTAATCGATGCTGGCGTCTTCAGCAAATGGATTGAGGCTGGTGGCCAGGAAAAGACCTGTGCCGAATTGGCTGAGCTCACAAATACTGACCCAGTGCTGATCCGTAAGCCTCGTTTTGGCACTCATTAGAGTACGAACGCTAATGATGCCGCAGGACGCATGATTCGACAGATTTCTGGCCAGAATCTCGTCATTGAAACGGCTGAGGATACCTATAAGCCTACACCCTGGGTACACGCTGTGACTGCCGATCAGGCTCTCGCCAATGTCTACGGTGGTCTTTACGACTTTGTCAACGCCCCAATGTTCAGGACCTTGCCTTTCTACCTGAAGAAGACTGGCTACAAGAACCCCACTGACCCTAATGATTGCAATTGGCAGTTCATGAAAGGCAAGCAAGAGAACCTGTTCCAGTCACTTGGTGCAGACCCTGTTGCTGCCAGGGAGTTCAACGATGCCATGGAGAGCCACTCCAAGTATAATCTTACGCCCTGGGTTGAAGTATACCCCACTGAGACACTGGTCACTGACTCCAAGCCTGATCGGCCATTGGTGGTCGACGTCGGTGGCAGTAAGGGTCATGACCTGACCAAGTTCCACATCCGCCATCCCGATATCCCCCAGGGTAGCTTAGTCCTCCAAGATCTACCCGACATCCTCAAAGAGCTCACCATCGCTGAGACTATCTCGGTACATCCTCATGATTTCTTCACTCCTCAGCCAGTCAAAGGTGCTCGCGCCTACTTTATGCATAACGTGCTGCACGACTGGGAAGACAAGCAAGCCAAGGAGATCCTAAAGCATCTCGCTGATGCTATGGAGCCGGGCTACTCCAAGCTTCTTATCCACGAGAGCTTGGTCAGTACTATCAAGCCTCTTGCTCGTGTAACGACTTCAGATATCACCATGATGGCTTGCCTGGGAGCTAAAGAGAGGACCGAAATTGAGTGGCGGCAGTTGATTGAAAGCGTCGGAATGAAGGTGCTCAAGATTTGGAGACCGCTTCAGTCTGTCGAGAGTGTCATTGAAGCAGAACTCGCCTAAATCATGGGACAGGATCTTACATAGCTAAACATGAGTCTCGTTAGTTCAAGGCGAATTATAATAATAGACACGGAGGCACAAACTCTTTATGTCTCGATACCACCCTATCGGTATTTCATGATGTCATAGCGCTCAGCAAATCGACTTAGTGATAGTCTCAGTACGATTTCATAATCTCATCATGGCCTGATCAAGATTTGTGAAGTTGGTAGAAAGTAGGATGCAAAGGTGTCTAGATCTAGGGAATCGCATTCTGCCCTCTTATGTGCCTCTGGGCAACTGTGCAGACCTGACGGTATTAGGTCGTTATTGTATTGTATACAAAGTGTGTTTTCTTATAAAGGTTAAAAAAAGCTTGAAGCTTTAGTATTCACCTAGTTTAGAGTTCTGCCGTCTATTGTCTATTCTTCTATTTACTTTTACAGGCTGTCCTCGAAGAGCTTCTGTAATCTTATACCTTCACTATCAGCGACTTCCCCATGAGTTCTTGTGCTTCCATGAGGATGGTAAGGATACGGGCTGCACGTGTTAGAACAAGTCTAGCAACAAAATATTGGCTAATGAAATGTCAAGACTCACCCATACTCTGGCACGAAAGTGATCAAGTCGCTATCCTCACTTCGAGCCTTTACAATGCGCAGCCAAAACTTCTCAAAGAACTCCCGCTCCTGCTCAAACATAGGGTTCTCGGGCTCGGGACATTGCGAAGACTGCATGGTACCGATACGTGCATGGATATGCGTAACCTGAGGCTATATGAGATATCTTGATGATAAAGCTTGGAGAGGGGAAAGGCTTACATGTGGGACCACGAGGTCCAGAATCTCCTTGTCCTCCTCACCGAGATCCAACAGTCTCTCGCAGACAACAACCCAATGAGAGATGTCTGCTGTGATGCGAAGCCTTCATTGAACGTATTAGCAGGAGACTCTCTCAGACATCGAACAAGTACTTACTCTGGAACCTTGGGTAGAATATACTTGGCAGCATATGGTGTGAACAATGATCGATTTCGATGAGTTTCATGGCTCACTAGGCCCGCGAGGCCTAGCTCCTTGTCGAATTCTAGGGTCTTCTGGTAGAAGTAGACGGATTCTTCCAGATTCCAGTAGTCGCTAATGTCACTGTTAGTGAAAAATACTTGGCGGCTCAAGCCAGACTTACCCTCCAGATTGAGCATTGATTCTGACCGGTCGTAAGATCTTGGCCCGCTCAAGATTCTGGCGATAAATGTCGAGATGGACATCGGGTGTCAGATCTCTGGGGCGACCACCCACATAACCAGGCCAAGCTGTGTGTATTCTATCGCTTGTCAGGTCTATGACTCAATACTACAGCAGAATTTTCTCACAGTACTGTGGCCTCCAGCCCGACATTATCGAGTACTTGGCGAAGCTGTCGGAGGTCATCGGAGTCTCTATTGGTGATATCAACTTCGACCCCCGCTTTACTGTGTCAGTCTCTTACTATGACTCAAGATGGACACAGGGGAGCGAACCGTAACCCTGACTCTTGAGATCAGGAAACCAAGGCACCCAATTCTCGAAGTTATCACCCGACTCAACGCCCCATACACTTCGGAATCGCTTGATAACAACCATTTTAAAGTTGGCTCCGTAAGAAATGGAAGAACACAAAAGAGTAAAAAAAATGATTGACTTTCAGTTATGGATGATCCCAGATGTATTTATTTCTCCTTCATATACATAGTATGTCGATTGAGTTAGGCATTGTGCCAGGAATAGCGATGCTCCGCTAAGGGGAAAAATACCAAGTTCGGCAGAGCGCCCCACCCTCCCGGCCAGAATCTCCCGATGGGACAAGAGAAGGAATATCTGGTAGCGCGTCGCTGTGACATGATATGCTACCTTAACTGGAGCGGCTACTGAAGTAAAGATGTTCAAGCTCAGTGTTTGCTTGGAAATAGGATTTGTACGTGATGATGCCCTTTGTTGTTAGAGTACCTTACAAGCGCGTGGAGACTTCAGGTTCCAACCCACCAGCCGTATCTTACTGCGCCGCTCTAAGCTGATCTATCTCCTTTCTCAAACTTTCGTTCTCCCTCTTGCACTCTTCAAGCTTCTCGTTCAGTTCTTCAGTCTGCTCCTGCGCGCCTACTCCAAGCTCCTCAATGATCTTGACGACTCTCCACAGCCGCATGACCACTATGAGAGACGCGACTTCCTCTATGATGCCACGTAGCGCAACATCAGTAATGAAGCCTGCAATGACGATGAATGCGTCAAAGCAGTGAAACCAAGAGTTGAAGTACCTGTCGTGTGAGTCTTGAGACTTCAATGACATGAGATGTACTTACTTCCAGCCGAACGCCCAAACAGAGGCAATCAGTTCCACCACGAACAGGCATGAGAAGACGAGGCTTATGGAACCCAAGATCTCCAAGCCCAGATCCCAATCTGATCCTTTCCTGCCTTGCTCACACTTGAATAGATTCAGGATGAAGTCTGTGTTGCCCAGTCAATACCATCTAGATCCAGTTACGCTCACAGAAGCTGACTCACCAGCAATCATGCTGAGAACATCGAGTGACACCAATGTTAGAACAGAGTAATGCCCAGCCTTTGAGGAAAGAAATTGAGCGGTTGCTTCGCGGGCTGTCCGGACATTCCATTGGTCGCCCTTGAACGGATGCGAGTGCCAGTGCTGGAGGTTCAAGGATGGAAGTCTGGCTTTGCGTGGATGGCGCAGCAATGGTTGCTGCTCGAGCGTAGCATCTCTGTGCTCTACGCTAGTTGAGGGCATCGTGTCGGTAGTGACTGTCGACTTGGAAACAGATTTTGTAGTTGTTGGGGGTCAAGTTTAAGTTATGACACTGCATCGTGAGTCTTGGTTTCCCGATTACGTCATCTTGTCTCTGGCACCGGCGACCGCTAAACGCACAGTCGGCTGTGCATTTATCCTGCACAGCCGGCTGTGCAACTAGCCAAATTATGTAATTAAGATCAATACGAGGATATCACCATAATACTAGTCAAGTTAACCTTTCTTTATTAATTGAAGCTATTTATCTATTTACTTAGGGGGATTGCGATTAGCATAATATGCTTCCTATACTTGCAAATCGGCCTCTGCCTTCCTTTGGCAATTAGCAAGATTTTTATTAGGATCCTTTCTTTTAAGCTCTTCTGCTCTCATATCTTCCGCCTTGTTATAGTCAATATAAGCGGTTATCTCTTTATCTGTCTAGTCCCGTAGCTTTAAACCATTACGGCGCTTGATATATTGACCCATCCGGTTGAATTGGCATATATATGCCTTGTTACCTTTCGAATACCTTGCAGGAAGTCCTATAGCCTTTCGATATAGCGGATCGGTTCGGCGGTGTGTTGGTTGCTGTTGATACCATTCCTTTCGGGCTGCTTTATATCGTCTATATACAGCAATCCCACTATAGAATGGCTCTGGGCTAGCTGACTGAGGAGGTGGCGGAGGGGAGGGAGGTATTGGAGATGACCCTGACGAGGAAGATGAAGAGATATATATAGTCCGTTTCTCTGTATGTGTTGTTATATGAGTTGTAGTATATGTGATAGTTTGACCTGGGGACTGAATGGCAGGCTGCTGTGTAATAGTCTTAGCAGTCGGCTTAATAGTCGTCTTAATAGTCGGCTTAACAGCAGGGGCAATAGGGGGGACTTTAAATGGAAGGGAGATCTGAGAAGAGGATTCCTTGAGATAGTTATGCCGTAGGGGACATATCTTATGATTCCGCTTATGCCCTTTTTGGCTACAGGCGGTATATTTTGGCGGTGCCTTTCTATGTAACTCTTTCTTAATGACCTTAAATCTCGAGGGCTTGCGGCGTGTGCTTGATTGGGCCTGTATTGACTTGGCGGCAAGCCGATCAAACTGCAGAGTAGGCTTTAGTATAAGAAGAGGAATACCTGGCCGCTGAAGCTGATAGTGACGAGTAAAGTGGTGTAGTTGTAGGGGCTCCTGTGACTTGACAAGTACCTTGAGGGTATGAGCATATGGAAGACCTAGGGTCTTTGTGAAGACCCCTGTGTAGGGAGGTAATTCCTGCTTTAAATGCTGTGCCTGCTTGTTAACTTCCCGTATAGCCTTGCTCGATATCTAAGTGCGGATAATAGACTAGATACCCCTAATAAGGTCTGTGGGAGGGTAACTGTGCTGTTTAACTTGCATTCCGTCTAACTGATCATATTGACTTATAATAATAAGGTTGATTTTTATCTAAGCCTTAAAGAGATCAATAGATGCAGTACCAATCTTAGTCTTAATTAGGTTATAGATGCCTTTAACTTGAGAGGTTAAAGTCTAACTGTAGTGACAATACTGATTAGTCTATGCCGTAATAAACTTATGCTTATATGGGGTTATCTAGGTCTCTATGATATAGCCTATTTCGCGAGAGTAATTATGGCTGTACCTTTCCTTAAACCTATTAAGCTTCTTATAGAAGGCAGCTTGATTTGGCGAGTATATGACCTCGCGGAAGGCATTATAGAACGCCTTCCAGTTCTTATGCCTCTGCGGCTGTAAAATAGTATTATCTTGAAAGAAGGCAGGCGAGCAATATGCCCTTACTGCCCTATTAATATGCTAAATATATAATAAGGCGGGGATATTAGGGAAGCAGTCTGAATTAGCAAGAGTATTTATATAGGTAAGACTTCTATTAGTGAGTATTATAGAAGGGAGATCTATATGATGAAGGTTAAAGATATGCCGAAGCCACCTTAATGCCTAGGTGTAGTTATGTTTAGCCTTGCCGCTTAAAAAGGCAAATGCAATACAGAAGCTCTTGCCACAGCAGTTAATGCTAACGATATTAAGAAGTGGCATCCTATATCGATTAGACTTATAGGTATAGTCCATAATAAGTACCTCTGGATAGGTCTTGAGGTATTGAAGTGATCGGGGGTGTGCGAAGAATACAGACTTGACTCTGCCGGTATTATGATTACGATCTATCTGGCTCTAGAAGCCCTGATCTTGAAGTTGTTGCGTAAGAGCCTGTATAGAGGATTGGCCTTCTATTAGGTGTTGTTTGCTCTTAGTGATAGTATTGTATAGATCTCTTTGCTTGATTATAGTCGCCCGGCTGTTATTACGCATGAGGTTTATGATCTGCCGTGGCATAATGCCGTTCCGGATTAGTTGTCGGATCTCTGTATGCTCCTCCTTAGAGAGCTTTCGGTGCTTGGGGTGTGCTCTGCTGTCGCCCCGGCTCCTGGTATGGTTATGTGAGGTAAATTGGGCACCTTTGCGATGCCTTATAGCCCAAGTAGCTCCATTAAGACTCTCCTTGGCTATTATAGAGAACTGATAGCCTGTGCGGCGAGAACCTGTGCGGCGTTGACGATCTTCTTCCTTTATAACGTGGGTACGGCCTGCACCGCAATTACATATAAAATGGACCTAGGTCCTTCCATTTGCAGTTTTCCCTGATCGACCCGTTATAAAGGCATATCCCCTACTCTTTGCCTAGGTATTGATAGCTTTATGGGCTTCCTCTTGGGTCTTATATTCCTCTTTGGGTGGGAGAGCATCAGCAGGGAAGCTTTTATCAATCATTGGTTCAAGAGGCTTAATAACAGCTGCATTAAGCTATTGCTTTTCCTTTTTGGTGAGGGTGTTGTTATGAGGCCCAAAATCCCAATTGGGCTCAGGACTAGGGAAGCGAGTGAAGTCATCACTTTGAGAGACTAGGGAGCCGGCAGAGAAGGCGCAAAAGAGGTTATATGGATCTATAGCTTTTTTTTTAGAAAGGGAATAATAAATTTAATTGAGATTAATTGGGCTATTGGGCATTAAAATGACTATTATTGTGATGTTGAAGTTAATTCCTTGTAGCTGTTGTAGCTGTAAAAGCCTTATCTCGATTATATAATTTGGCTAGTTGCACAGCCGGCTGTGCAGGATAAATGCACAGCCGGCTGTGCGTTTAGCGGTCGCCTCTGGCACCTTATCTTATCTCATCCTATCACATTTTAGGTACCCAATGTGGGAACACTTACACCAGACCTCTTGAATAGTGCTCAAGTTAGTTTTACTCCCGATGCACATATCGAGTTTCCCGTATCAATGGAGCCCAGATGGGTTGCCGGGTGATGAGTTCACTCATGGTGCTTGAGCCCTGTAGAATCTTCCAGCCGAGAAAATCGACTTATGACTGTTCCTATGGACGACTGCACGCCCGCACATGTGAATTTGCGTGTCAGTTGGACAGAGTTGTTAGGTAGAAAGTCTGGTAGACCCAAAGTTCAAGGTTTTCCTATAGAATTCTCTCGAATTTCAAGAAGGTTGTAAATGCCTATATAAAGAGCCAGTGGCCCCTCCATTCCCCTCGACCTTCTCACTCTTAAGCAACTATCTGTATCATCGAGGACTTACGTACTCGCACACACATACCTGCTTACCTTATCTCCAAGCTCCCTCACTTATAATTTCAGATCATCATGGCCACTTACAACTCTCATATTACCATGGCTACCGGCTTCGTCCAAGAAGCCCCAAAGCCCTGGTGGCACAACCCGCACCCTGGAACGTGGGATGATATGCCTGTGGCTCCCTCAATTTCCTGGAGCGACTACGAAAAGGAGGATCCCCCACCTCAATATTAGTACGGTGATTATGAAAAGGACATCGATGATTGTCGGTCTGTCAAGTCTTACTACTCTCTGCCTGGGCTAAGTAGGAATGGAAGCAATCGCCACTTTAGGATCCTGCCAGCCCGAGAGGTTCGGAAGCAAAGGAAAAGGATTCCTGTAACTGCCAAACCTGGTGACAAATATCCCCACACATACGACAACTGGGAAAGTCTTCCACTAACAGTCGCTTCTCCATGGAAAGAATACCCTCTCGGCCCAATTTTTTGGGACACCCGGGGATTCTTCACACCCCATTACAGAAGCAGCCCTGGGCCCGTCCGAATCATCTTCAACCCACATCAGCCTCATATGCTTGATGTGATATACCATGCAGAAAATGAAGATGGCGAGTTTCTCATGGCAAACTACCACCGGGGAGGCTTCGAGTCCAGGGCTATCGCAGAAGGGTTGGGGCCAAGACCGCTGCGAGCTCTGTCAGAACCCGCTTCAAGCTCGTCTGAATGTACCAGCTGCACCTTCGACACCTTCGGCACCATCGGCACTGATCAAACAAGCAGCGAAACAAGCGAATTTATTGAAGACGAACCGCTGATTTCCTTGCATGTACCGACAGCTGAGGACATCAAACATTATAAGAAGCTTGAAACTATCGAAGCAATGGAGCAAAAAGAGCGATTAGAAGAGAGGATCTGCATAATAATGGGGTGGAACGAAGATGAATGGGAGTTCGAGCCGCCAGTTGCCTCGCACATGCCAACTCGTGAGGACGTTGAAGTCGACAGAATACACTGCATCAAGGGGGAACAAGAATGAGATGTGCCAGTAAGACTCAAAATCCTCAAGTTTACGGCCTTGCTCGAATCAGACTCAGAATAGTGGGGGTGTTGCTTTTTCTTTGGACATTAAGGCAAATATCTACCCGGGATTGGATCAAGATTACACGAACAAAAGCCATGGTTTTTGGAGATATTTATACGCCGTGGTTTACTGTTATTTTTGGTTTTTGGTTTCCGACATTTGTTTTTGGTTTTCGTTGTAGTATAATGTATAACTACTTCTGCTTCTTATATGTGTCGTCAAGTACGCACATATGTGGAATATCCAGACAGGATTACCGTCGGAATTTAAGGTTATAAATTCATTACGCTCATTGCGTTTGAAATACGTTTGCATAGTCTTGTAACTGAATGAATTCTTCACAATATGAATTGTGACGAGGAAATGAAGGAGAGAAGCGAAGATAAGACAGGATAGACCGTGCCTGATGAGTTTTGCGCTCAAGCAACGGCTGGTCAATTTGAGATTAGACAAGCCAGAGCCTTGACAGATAAAAAACAATGCGTCACAAGAAGTTCAGGGCAGCAGAAATCCACATGATTGCGTAGGAGCAACTAATGGGCTGATTGCTCCTAGGCCAGGTATGCAGTGACATCCAAGTTCTGAGAGGCACCCCGGTGGATCTTTGCTGTTGCAGAAGTAGTAGCACCAGCAGGAACCTGTTCATCCACATCACCGTAGTCCCAACCGACAAAGACCTTGATGAGTTGCTGCGTCAGATGCGTGCTGCTTCTATCCGTGGCGTTCTTGCCACCATTGTTTCGTATGTTCACAAAGCTCGTTGTTTCCCATGTTCTAATAACAGACAACTCCGTCAATGACATGAACCGTGGAACTTGTGGCTGTCAAATCAACACCGACGGTGCTATCGATGATGACTCGACTACTACTTGCTGTGCTCGCTTTGGAGGCACTACTGAATTCCTCACTGCAGCCAGAAAGGTCAGCTTCTCTGGAAAATACGTAGGTACTTGAGTGAGTCTGGTGTTAAACATGGCTAAATGGACTTCGACTAGTGTCTGCGTAACAACATTGATGGAGACAGCTTTTACAACTGCTGCCGCCAGTTTATCCCCAATGGCAATTTTGCATGCCCTTGGTTAAATGGGACCTGGCTGGATGTATCTCCTTATTGGTTTGTGCAGTGCCCAAGACTATCCTCCTTGCTTTTTCATTACACAGGACAAAGTATCAAAATCAGATGGCCGTAGCACATGTGGGGGATACTTCTGACATGGTGGAGTTTTTGAAGTCTATCTTTTAAGGGTCGGGGTCTAAAGTCGCAGCAACTTGAAGCATAGTTCAGTTCTTATAGATATTCAATTATTCCGAACTCTTTTTTCATGTAATTCAGAACAGGATTACAGAGTGTCCTATGATATTATACTTGAGTCGATATCCTTTGATTTGTGATAGTTTAGTCTGCTACTGATGACTTTTCAGATGCAGGGTTAACGGTAAATAAAATGCTAGTTTTGTGTTTAGGCATTTCTCTTTCGCTTCTCAAAGGATTTATCAAAAGTTTTTCACGTATATCGCTTAGTTTCAAATTTTATTATCTCCCTAACGAGGGGAGCACTTTTAAGTGGGTATATTTATTGAACATTGAACATTAAACATTATGGCAAGCTTTGAATCATCTCTCCTCTGTACCCGGCAGCTACACCTGACACATCCAATACTAAACTCCACAAGGCGTTACCGGGTATGTTCATCTTATACTTCTCTATCACCACAAGAATCCAAGCAAAACGGGCAAAACGATGGCGCCCCCGGCCACCTTGGCCTTAGAAACACCGTTGTCCACAGGCGTAGGCTCAGATGTAGCAGTCGTTCGGCTTGCTGCGGAAGATTCAGTAGCAGAGTCAGTTGTCTTTGCCTCTACCTCTGTGGTAGTGGCGGTAACAGAAGTCTTCACAGCTGCAACGGTAGTGGTAGACATAGCCTCGGACGTGGCATCGGACGACGCAGGCAACGTGATACCACAGGCAGCTTCAACGTCAAATGTGAAAGGCAGACCCCACGCAACACAGTCGTCTCCAGATCGCTCGATTTGCTCTATCCATCTCATTAGTAATGAATCACAGTAGGACTGATGATTTCTGAACTTACCTGGCAGAACGTTGCTGTCACAATTTTCAGCAATACAGCAGAGGAACTTCTCTCGCATGTCGTTCAACGTGCACACGCAGGCTTTGTTATCCTCGTTACATTTATTGGTGAAGTACTTGAAAAAGCAGTTGTTCTACAGGAAGTATTTGTTAGACTCACGATTGGTGCGCGTCGGAATTAGAACTTACGTCGCAAGTCGCGTCCTTGTTTTGCTTCTCCTGATCGTAGGCCTGGCCAGCTACGAAGCTGCCTGCCATGCCGAGAAGCACCAAAGCGTTGAGTAGGCGAGTCATTGTGAGAGATAAGATAATACTGGAAAAGTAATTGGATGCAGAGTGGAAATTGGGGTCTAAGAAGTGAAATTGTCCGGACTTAAGTTAACAGCGTCGTGCCTCGCCAAGGATTTCCCCTGACGCCGACTTAACCGGAATGGTAATGATTGGCGAGCGAAAGGGTCTGGAAATTGATTCTTACAGGGGTAAACTCATAGGGCCAGCGAATGAAGCTAAGAATTGATGCTTAGCGTGCTCTGCGCCTCCTCCCATGATCACACCGAAGAAGTCATCCTGCGGCCGTTTCCAATTACGGTCGAAAAAACAATGCAACGTTTGATCAACACCATAAATAACATCGTGAGTTAGACTATGTGCATGCAAGTCATGTTCAGCTAGAATTGATACGAGATAAATTACGAGCTTCTTGTCGAAACTGTTGCAACCAAGGTCTTGTTATTTAGACTTATGGTTAAAGTTGGGTTCCATACAAGCTTAAAATAGCTTCGCCTACAGTCGAAGTGGCGGTCAAAAATATCCGAACTGTACTATAGAGCTTCAGCTTGTAGCAAAAATGTAGCTGTAGATCACGGCGAGGATCTCCCAAAGCATGTTTACCAGTTAATCTAACATCGTGAGGCATTCTGGAAGGCGTGTCGAAAAGATAACTATAGAGTGGGCCCAACCCGATAAGAATACCCCGAATCTCTGTATCCCTTAATCTACTAGAATCAGAGCTCAAGTGTTTCCATAGGGCTTGGAGAGAACTCTCACTTTAGATATAGAAGTGGTGGTCAGCAGGCGGGAATACGACCTCAGATAATAAAGTTACCAAGTCACCCATTACTCAGATTCTAGCCGTAAATAATCTGAATTGCAGCGACAAGCAATTTAGGTAACTGGGTAAATCGATAATAAAGGCTCATACCCTACACTGACCACGAAAGCCTGCCTAGCATGGGTTAGCGTAGCGATCTAGTTAGTATTTAGTGCTTACAACCAGAATGAGCATTCCATGTTCTCGCTGCACGGTTATATATTGGATCGTTTTGTTTAACGTTATTCTGCTAACAAAGGAACTGCCCTAGGATACCGCGATGACTCTGAGACTTTCATCTGAGGTCTGGCAACATTCACTGTCAGCCACTTCATTTGAGTACGCACATGCTACCGACGTGAGAGGTTCTCAAAACGACATTAAAGATATTGCATGAAGTTGGACAAACACTGGCCAAAGTATTCCAGTTATTTAATGTGCAAATGGCCTCATAGGATGTGCTCCCCCTGTCTTTATGAAAAAAAGATGTGAACTCAATGGCCAAGCTCAAATGTCATGTGTCTTGGCTTTGCTGAAACACAAATCTTGTGAAAGCATCGGAGTCATGATACTGCAGATATTAAAGAAAAATAATGATAAATAAATAAATATAAATAAAAAAATAACACAAATAGCGGAAACACAAAATTGTGGTAGTCCATCTGAAAAGGTAAGAGAATTTGCGTGAAAGATTTCGACGATAGTTGCGGAAGGCGCGCTTTGTATTTGAGCGCGTGCTTCCTTTGTAAAGAGAGGCTGCCTGACGACTCACCCTTTCTTTCACGCATGCCTAACCTGCTTGCCTTTCTCCTCCAATTTGTTTCACAAAGTCAGGCCATGTCTTTCCATCACCAGTCCAAGCTGTTTTGAAGACTTCAACTTCGATTAATATCATCATTCCAATCATCTCACCCTTGTAGCCTCTTCATCAAAGCAACCTTCTTTATTTTGGCTTTCTGTGCAAGTACAAATTCTCCAAAATTCCTAACTATCGCGCTTCTACATTAATTCCCCGGCCCAGGCCCTGCAAGATGGCACCTCCCACGAAGAACGTAATTGACACCGGACATGATCCCAAAACCGACACTCCAGCGGCTCAGCCTGTCATGACTAACCCAGTCGACGCCGTGGACACTAAGAAGACCGAAGGTGCCTTTGCCAAACCCAGCAAGCATCACCGGACAAAGTCTTTCGATTCTGTTGCACCGAACAACCATGCCAGACCACTTGCCTAACATAACCGGCTACAGGAAGTTTTAGGTGCCCGCAAGGGCAATGCTCCTATTGCAGAACACCACAAGAGTCACTTCGTAAGGGCGTTGAGTTCATTTATATCGAACCACCATGAAAAACTACTTTCCCAACATGACCAACTGCGGAAAACTCTACATGCCCTCTAGAAGATGGAGTTCACATTCAGTCCGGGGACCTCCACGAGCCAGCCGGACACGGATACCGAAAATACAACAAGTCCACAATATCTTGTTGAAAGCTCCCAAAGCTCGATACGACAAGAGGAGGATGAATTTGCAGGACCTTCCACTCAGCCAGACCTAGTTATTCTAGCTCACCTGTACGTGGAGAGTATAGAATCTCTCCGGCGTACCAGTGAAGCTATCCGAACGCAGAGTGAGGATATACAGAGAAGGAAAGATGCTCTCGTGCAGCAGTCAATAGGCAGGGACCACACAGAAACATGTGACCATCAGCCAAGACTATATAGACGATGGTCTATGTGACGAGGCTACCACAGCGAAAGATGAAGCGCACTGATGTCCAATGGTGGGAACGAATATGACAGCGCTTATACATGGATTTTAATGTTTGTTAAAGCGGATGTGATGCCTTGCTTCACGGAATTAGTTCTATCAAAGACAGCTGTCAATGAAAATCGAATACCCAATTATTTTCATTAACCTAAAGTGAATATGATGCTTTTGTGATTCGATCCGTTTTGACGGCTAGGATACTATGTCCTGCTATTGGCAGACAAGGCAAAGTCGACGTCTGGGGCGCAGGATAGATGGTACCAAAGCTGACACGAAGTGTTATAAAGTGACTGGATTGCATCATCTCGTCTCATTGAAAAACAAAGCCCGTTATCAGCTCAAAGTCCCGTGGCCACTTGGCTATACACTACATTCTCCAAAAGCTAACTATTCCAGATTATGTGTTTTGCCCACCATTGTGCACCCTGATGCTCGTACGGGATCGGGACCAGTCTTGGCATAGCCCGGCAAAAGGCCATGTGGAGACAGAAACATCCATTGCAAGAGAGCGTCCATTTTGTAACATTGTAGATGCGACGGGTTGTGGCATGCGTGTGGTGATAGTCAATTTGGTGACGATAATTTCACGCACGTAATCCGGCTAAATTGAACTGACCTCTGAGTGGCCCACTCGGTCTCCAGTAGCGAGAAGGTATGATCTTCAGAGTTACTAAATAGTCACGTCAAATGTGCAAGATCAAGAGATGGTACTAGTCGTGTCCGATCGCTGAGTATGTCGGGACCGAAATCGCCATCCGTTATCAAAGCCCCTGTCATTACTACCCCAGAGTTCGGTTTCCAAGAAAGCATGGTCGAAAGGTGTCGGCTGAATCATTTGATCGACCACTTCCAACGGGATGGAGCATCTTGAGACCTCCATCTGTCTGGTCAAGTGTCTCATGTCGACAATTACAAATCTTGAGTTGCTCCATTGAGACATTGGACCGAGAACATTGAACAGAGAGCTGGTATATGCAACCTCATTATCGCCATAGCTACATCCAATTCGGTCATGGTACCCAGTGAAGGGAATCGGAGGTTCCGTATGGAAGCATTTTGTTCAATGAGTCCAGATTGGGGGATCGAGTTGCCACGATCATAAACCGCGATAAGCAGGGAAATTGACAGATCAGTGGCAAGATGCAACATTTCTGATGGGACATTTCACGAAGAAGCAAGAGTTGAGCGGCCAATGCCAGAATGACAGCACGAGAACCAGGAAATGCAATAGGGCTACGCGATGCAACACAACCAACCGCGATAAGCAAAATCTGACGTCGATCAAGGTATTCTAGAGCTCTGTTATCGAAGCATGCAGCTGCATGATCCGTGTAAGCGATGGCTGTGCATGTGAATAATCGCTGATTTCGAATGCGGCCGACGGTTGCGATGGTGTTCATTCAACAGGGCTTACTGTACTGCATCTGTAAGCTATCCTCTCTCTGAGACGGATAAGTTTATCCATGGTATCTGATGATGAGTTCTTGATAATGCACTCGGTGAGTCCAGGGATGGTGATCCCTTGGAATGGACTGGGCTGAATGGTCAGAAAAGTTGCTGATGATGTGATTTGTCTAGAAATTGGTCTATTGAACGAAGGATCTGGCTCCCATAGGAGCGATCCTTTTTCGGGTAACAAGTGCTGACAACAAACAGACATAATAACCATATTTGAACGTAATGGACAACACGTCTTATTAATGGTGGTAGACCTGCCTATTCAGTACCCATTATCGCGAAATTCGCAGTCTGTCGCTCCCTCAATCTACAATGCCAAGATAACGAAAAGTCACAAGCTAGGTAGCTGAGACAAATATCAATCCAATGATAAGATAGGCAAAGTAAGGAAGAAATCTGCCGAAACCCGAACGGCCAAGCAAGGGATTGCGTGCTCTAGAATTAATTTCCTTCTAGAGTGGTATTGGACCAACTTGGCGGCGCCGAAAAAGCGCCCTATCGTGACCTGTACCGTACCCTGGGCACCCGTCTTGGCTTGAACGCTGCGACAAAGCCCGTTAGCTTCTGCTTGGCTGCGCTGCGGCTCTGCGGAAGACAAGTCGCTTAAAGGATTGGCATTGCGACTTGAACAACTACAAGGTATCAATCACGAAATCGCAACTGAATCTTGCGAATTAAGATTAATTTTGGGAAAATCTGGGGAAGTCTGTTTCTGTTACTCTATGGAATGAGCATAAAATGCTGCTTGCGGGCGACAACAACCAGCAAAAGACTCCACAGTGACAGGAGGGAAAAAAGAAGAACAAGAGCCCGACGGCGCTAAACAAAGGGCCCTTTGGTTGTGGGCAGGTCGGGGTTTCACTGCAGGGGTTGGGCTTGCTATCTTGGCTTGCACGCAAAAGTCCGTCTTGGCCTTCCTTGGCTTGGCTTTGGACACTCCAAAAGTTCCGATGGCAGGGGATAAAAAAACGCCACGCGCGTCTATGTACAGTTTGGGGCTTGGTGATAGCCTACTAAACGCGAAAAAAATAGGAAGCTGTAAGGGTAGTCATCAGACATTGAGTAAGACAAAGAAGCAAAAGATCCTCTCCCCAGAAAGCTACTGTACAGTGTTGTTTGGGGGAAACGGGCTCTTACATAACTGATTCCTCTTCCCCGCAACGCACGAGACCATAACCGGTGGGTAGGTAGAGCAAAAAGGCAACTTTGTTCAACAAGCTTAATCTTAAGGTATCTGTGTCTGTGAGGCGGTCCCAGAAGGGGCAGCTCCAAATGAATTTGTGAGGTAAGAAGATCCAACTGCAGAGGCGATGCGTCCAATGTTAATTCAGTGGAGACAAGACGTCCTGTAAATTTGACAGGAGTGCAGTACAGGGTTGGCTATTCCATGTGATGGATCTTAATTAGGCGCGGTGAAGACGGCTTGTTGAAGTAAGAGTCCCGGGGTATTATCAGTAAGATTCAATCGTGACGTGAATCTATTTGCACCATAGTGGGATTGTTTATCGAAGGATTTGTCGTCGTTACCTAAATGTTGCTAGACTCAATTCCTCTTGGGTTCGGGAAATCTCGATTACGAGCGTTGAAAACGCGTTTAACTTGTTCGCCACGGATATATCATCCCACCCTATTTCCGAAGCTGTAACAATTGTAACCGTTTTAGGAAGGTTACCGTTACATATGGGTGGGAGGAAATCAGGAGGCAAACACGCAAATATTGACTGACCTTTACGATAATCCATAAGCCACCATTTGCGCGAGTCGCACTATCCATTCTACAGTATCGTGGCGGCAGTTCCCAACCAGTTTGATAGCTAATTGTTTGAGAAATATTACTAACACGTTGAGGCATGAAGACTGTGGACTCCCCAATTTATCGTCGGTGTATCCCGATGAGCACGGTCTTGACACAAGTCTGGACCCAAAGCACGCGACACATTTAACTGGTCCCCATTTATGTCACTGCCAAGACTCAAGGTGACATGTGCAAGCCACTTCCATCACCAACCAAAATAATTACTGCCATTCACGATACTGTGCGGTCTGTACCAGGGACGATCTACGCCGAGGCAAAGTGATCTCCTCTAGATGTAACCCCTCAAACGTTGAGACAGGCAAATCTTGAAGATAATCATCTTGGCAGCTGAAACGGTAGACAAGATCTAGCCACAGAGCATCGCCCCAAAGTCTTGAAGGATACTGTACACTACCGGTTGCTTGGCCTAATCAAGGCTGTTCGGAGCCGGAAAACGCCCAGATCCGGAGCGGTGACAAAGGGCAGTAAATTTGGAGAAGGGCATTTTCGTTTGTGCCTCGGCAGTACAATACGCCACGCTATCAATATTCTACGAAAAATAATACTACTGTAACAATATCCGTATCGTACCTTAAGCAGCATAAAACAAATTGCATGCATTACAGCTGAAAACAAAGTCGTAGCTGAAGTTGAAGCTGAGAATTGACCATCATCCGGATATAACCACTTCTCCGGGTTAACCCTCTTCCAAGAAGTCAAGAGATGGCCAAGCAACTAATCTTCCGTCTTGGCCTCGAGCCTCAAACCACCACCATATGAGAATACGGTCTCTCCAATTCTCTCACAGCATCGGCCGACCTTCAAAATGTCGACCTTCCCCGTTGAGCGATAAGACGCCGCCGCCCCCTGGTCATTCTTCCCGTTGGCAAAAGGACCGAACATTTTGTTTACCTTCTCCGTTAGTGCTCGGGCCTTGACCCCGCATATGGCATAACCTCTGTTACATCCCTTTTCGACCTTTGGGGACTTTTGTTCTGGGGGGCTCCATTGGTGCTACGACGAGATAAGGTCTCGTCTCCACTAATTAACTCTACTCTTGATAGACTACTGTTTGTTAACTCAATGTGGAAACTCTGGGGTCTGTCGTTCGCTATCAGGTTGGGATCGTCACTTCATCCCAGTCTCAAGGCAAGTGGCAAGTCGCCAAGCCCGTACTGTCGGATATTGGAGATGCATGCACATTCACTTGGGTTAACAATATGGGTCTGAGACCGAGTCTGGGGCAATCGACCCCGTCCTCACATCTGATATATAACCTCGTGTCCTCCCATCTCTTGGGTCCCCTCTCCCCAGGGCATCCTCGACATCTCGTTTCACCCCCCTTCGTTTCAACAGTCTTCCTCAGACCAGACTGCCAACAGGACAAGTCAAGATGACGTCCACCGGTCCCATCGATAACGACGCTATCGCACGCTCGGGTCTCGCAGACCCTGAGACTCACGGCATCCCCCAAGTCGCCGCCAAGGGCTCCATGGATGTCACAAGACGCTCCGTCTCCGACACCACGGACGATGAGCTTCCTACAGAGGAGGAGCTTCACACGCTCCGCCGTGTCTCCGGAAAGATCAAGTGGGCCATGTACACCATTGCCTTCGTAGAGGCTTGCGAGCGTTTCTCCTACTACGGTTCTGCTGTGCTCTACACCAACTTTGTTGCGCAGAAGCTGCCTGATGGTTCCAACACTGGTGCTCCTGTTGACCCCAACGACCCTCAGGCCCAGGCTGGTGCTCTTGGTATGGGTCCCAAGGCTGCCCAGGGTATCTCTCTGTTCAACCAGTTCTTCGCTTATCTGATGCCTCTTGTCGGGTACGTTGCATCACATCGCATCTCATCTCGTGAATCTCACTAACATGTCTTTTAGTGCCTGGATTGCCGATGCCAAGCTCGGTCGTTTCCTCACTCTTCACATCGCCATCGCCATCTCCACCATCGCTCACACTATCCTGGTCGCTGCTTCATCTCCCAACGTTATCGTCCGCAAGGACCCTTCTTTCGGTGCTTTCATCGTCGGTCTCATCACTCTCTGCGTCGGAACTGGTTTCTTCAAGGCCAACGTATCTCCTCTCCTGGCTGATCAGAATGAGGACACCAAGATGCGCGTCGAGGTCCGCAATGGCGAACGAGTCATTGTCGACCCTGCCGTGACAAACACTCGTGTTTTCCTCTACTTCTACCTCGCCATCAACATCGGTTCCGTCTGCGGTCAAATTGCCATGGTCTACGTTGAGAAGTACCACTCTTTCTGGCTGGCCTTCTTCATCCCCACCATCTTCTTCCTTTGCGCCCCCATCGTCCTGGCTGTCAACAAGAAGAAGTACAAGCTCAAGCCTGCGACTGGTTCCGTCCTGTCCAAATTCTTGCGCATGTTCATCTACGTCAGCAAGCGAAGCCCCGCCTTCCGACCTAACTGGGAGCACGCCAAGCCTTCTCAGATTCCTGTTGATCAGCGCCCTGCTTGGATGACATACGATGATGCCTGGGTTGACGAAGTCCGACGTGGTCTTATGGCCTGCAAGGTCTTCCTTTACCTGCCTGTTTTCCACCTGGCCTACAACCAGATGACTGGTAACCTGACCACCCAAGCTTCCACCATGAAGCTCAACGGTGTTCCCAACGATGTTATTCAGAACTTGAACCCTATTTCGATTGTTATTATGGTTCCTATTATTGATCACGTTCTGTACCCTGGTCTCCGCAAGATGGGCGTTGCATTCACCCCCATCAAGCGTATGACAGTTGGTTTCTTGATCTCCGCCCTGTCCATGGTTGCGAGCGCGGTTATGCAGCACTATATTTATTCTATGAGCCCCTGCGGAGACCATGCCAATGGTGAAGATCCTGCAACCGGCGAGAAATGCGCCCCCGCCGATATCAACGTTTGGGCTCAGTGTCTGCCCTACATCCTCATCGGACTCGGTGAAATCTTCACAAATGTTACCTCGTACGAATACGCCTATTCCAAGGCTCCTGAGAACATGAAGTCGCTCGTCATGAGTGTTAACTTGTTCATGTCTGCCTTTGCTTCTGCAATTGGCCAAGCTTTCACCCCTCTTTCAGACGACCCTCTCCTCGTCTGGAACTACACCGTTGTTGCTGTTATTGCCTTCGTCGGTGGTGTTGCCTTCTGGTTCCAATTCAAGCATCTCGACTCCGAGGAGGACAAGTGGAACATGCTCAAGGCCTCAGAGTACGCTGGTGCTTACCAGCCCAACGCTGTTGAGAACAAGGTTGCTGATGAGCATGAGGAGCCTACCAATGCTCCTCGGGATATCGAGAAGTTGTGACTTCCTCAACCATGCAAAAGTTGCTATCGCTTTAGTTAAGATACCACTAGTATAATGACCTGGGTTACTTTACCTAAATAATTAAATCCATTTACTACACACAACGTTTGAGCTTGAGCTTCCATCACATGAACTTGATCCATGAATGAGAAATTATGGTGAAATCTCGGTAAGCAGGTCCTCTTTGACATGTTGAGCTGTTTGACGATATATCCGCCAATTTGGACTTGGGTGAGACTATAGTAAAAATTAGGATATCAGCCTTAGGATTTAGAATATTTATGAACAAACACTTCTAATTTTCTGATCAATGAAACGTCTGAAATATGGCAACATATACACCCCAGAAATGATTGATCCACGTTGTTATTGGATTGGCCGTTGTGCAAGAGTAGTCCGAAAGAAATTTGATGTGTCATTGTTATATCATTGACACATGAGAATGCTCCCTGTAGAGCGATAGAAGTCGTTGAAAGATAATCGTCAATGAATACTGAAGCCACAAGGTGAATGTGAGGGATGCAAGACGATAACCTCGCTGGAATATCTCAGCCTTCTATCATCCGTAGTACAGGTAATATGAGGTTAACCGCAGATGAAAATGAGCTAAGGCTTTCGTTGAGACAAGATCCTAGTGTCAAAGCGACAAAGGATGGGAGAAGAAGATAATTATGATCAGTCAAAATTCTAGCTACTGGCTTTGTCAAAGCTCTTAGGTAAATTGTTTATATATCATCCAAGTTCCACGTCTTTTTCGTATTCATAAAAAACGACCTGAGCTGCTATCTCAGAGAGTGTTTTGTGGACACTGTGTTTGCTGATATATCAACAAGACTCTTTTGCAACGGTTTCTTTGACTCCTGGATGATTGGCCTCTAGTTAACGAAGCCTAAGCTGTTTCTCTCATTGATCGCAAATAAGGCGAATGTTTTTGGAGGTATGTTTGGTGTAGATGCGGTCGATAAACAATGGAAAGCGCTTCGTAGCAGTGCCACAGACTAAAGCTGGGGTGTCAAAAGTAGATAGCCTAAGAGACTGCCTCTGTTCTACTAAAGTGGCTAGGTTATTTCGTCTCCTATGTTTGAGGAACAAACAATGGAAGGCACTTCGTGGCAGTGTCACAATCATGGTAGGTAGCCTCACAACTCAAAAGTACTAATATGCCAACACGGGACTTTCAATCTCGTATTATCAACCCCCCACAATTTCCCCAAGCCCAACAACAGAGATAAACGCGACTACCGATATCTTCCCACACTTCGATCGATCTCTGCAACTCTGATTCTAAGTGAGGTCCACCCATCTTTTTAACCCGGCTTGAAAAGCTCGGCCGATGGGAGCATAAGGGACGAAATTAGTCAATCGCTTTATGCAATCTTAGGGCTTAGGCTTAGGCCATTTATTATTGTATCCTAAAGCTTTTCGTCCCCCTTCAACATCACTGCCGCCATGGCCCCCAAGACGACTGGTACCACGGTGATATTGTCCCTCATTCCTCACAATGATGCCGCCAGAGAGGTTGTGGGCGATAAACGGAACAAGTTTACTACAGAACGCAACGGTCACACTGAGATCGATATCATCTTCAGCCCTGATCGCCGTACAGGCATCTGCCCTTCTACAATGGGCCATAATGGCCACATCAAATTATCTCGATGTTTCACAGGCAGGAATCAGTGCTCTTTCCAGATCCACAAAGACACCGGTGAAGTCATGCTTGTCGATAAGTCAACGGCCAAAACCTGCTATGTGTGCTATGTGCTACGCGACGACGAGATACGAGACCTTATGCACTTCGACGCTGCAGTCATGTGCCCCGCCACTAAATCCATAAAGCTCAGCTTTGGCGGGAAAGGAGGTACACACTATCGATGGGAGATCAAATGGCGCATGGCAGGTCCGATCGATCTGCAAGTTTGGGCAGCGCGACGAAACGCCCTTGGCAGAAAGATGAAGGGCCAGACTATGACACTCCGAAGTCTTCCACCACCCAGACGTTTGGAAACTTATGATCGCCATCGACCTCTTCTGGGACATCGTTATCTACCAACAGAAGAGATCAATGTAAAATGCCGTACGACCCTCACCAAGTGCGTCGACGCTCTTACTGGACACTTTGTCGCCGTCAAGATGGTTGTAGATGGCGTTCCTCTTGGCTTTCGCCTGAGGGGAGAAACACTCGAGGATATTACTACCGAATTAAGCCACGTGAGTTTACGCCATCTACCTTTGTAGCAGAGAACTAACGCCAGTAGCCTCACGTCATGGAGATTTTCCAGGTGATAATAATGTGCGATCACTATTATCTTGCCATGGAACTGCAGGATGGTGATGCAAGCTATCTCGCCGCGCTCGACGAATTCAAGCAAGCACGTGAGCTGTTCCAGGACGGGGATACCGTTGGCCGACCGCTGCTACATCAGATGCTGCAAGCACTAGACTATCTTTCGCTGAACGATATCATCCACCGCGATGTGAAGCCAGGAAACATCCTGTATCGACGCGTCGACAACTCCATCCACTACCGACTTGCCGACTTTGGCGTCGCAACAGTCGCTCCCTACGAGTTCGATGGCAGTGGAACCCCAGAGTTCATGGCTCCCGATGTGATGCACGAGGAGCTTGAATTCGAGCATACACCAAAGATCGATGTCTGGTCACTATGTGCCTCAATTTGCTGGGTCTTCGGTCTTGAAATCAAGCCATCGCACAACTACTCGATCTCGGGAGGGATAGACTCCATTTCTCCTGAGTGGATGGCGGCACTTGAGAGTATGGCACAACCTGAACCTGATGACCGTCCATCAGCGGGTGAGATTCTTACAAACATGTTTGGGGGAGCTGGACGAGTCATTGGGGAATAGATCGTCTGGTTGTTCGGTTTGTGGGAATGTTTTTTTTTTTTTTCGGAAGTGGGAGCTTACCTTCCATCAGAGAACCTATTCCAGTGATAGGCGACATGAATGCGATTGGCCAAGCTGTGAAGCTAAATTTCGATCAGAAACGAATCTTAGAGATCACCGATACACACACGGCAGAGAAGCCCTGGCCATGCCAGTGGCCGGGATGTGATCAAACGTTTGCCCAGAAAGGCGCTCTTGAAATCAATGAGCGACAACATAAAGGAGAGAAAAGATACAAGTGCTTCACTTGCGCCAAGTCGTTTGTGACCAGTGGCCAAGTGGACGTCCACCAACGATGTCCATGACGGCAAAAAGCCACACGAATGCACTTTCGCGAATTGCACAAAAGCGTATACACAACGCAACAATCTGGTTCTACACCTTCAAGATGTCCATGGGATTCCCAAGCAATCAAGGTTATCAGGAAAGAAGGGTTGACCAGTGGAACTAACTGATTGAGGTTGTGCGAATTCTAGGGGTTTGAGGTATACGATGTAAGGTTTTAGGCGTTTCGTTGATTAATGTGTCATAAGTCTTTGTTCATAAATGTCCTAAATCCTAAGCCCAATGCCCTAATTTTACAATAGTCTGACCTAAGTGGCATCATTCTTATCCATCAGTCACCGCTCTCAAATACGTGCTTGCAGATACTAAAGGACTGGCTTACAGCCAAGCTTTGAAACGATTACTCCGTTTCACGTAGTCCGAATTCCATGAGTTACAGTCATCAGCCCAATACCCACGTCCAGTGAGCACGAATCACCATGATGGCTTGGGTAACCAATCATATCACCAAGAGTGCGCGATGCCCCGCCATGATCCCCATGGCCGGGATAAGGCTCTTGGATGTCAAGATGTCAGATTCGATATTGGAGGTTTTGAGACTTTTGTTATGACTGAGTTTTCTATAAATATGGACCAGTATTCTCTGGAAGAAATGAAAGTGGCAACATTCCTCCTTCTACCACATAATCACTATCATAGCCATGCTCTCCGTCCTCTATTCCAGCGCCTTGGCGCTGCTAGCTTATTTCGTCTACAAACACATACAACAACGCAGTCAAGGCCCGTTACCACCAGGTCCCAGAAGCCTGCCTTTTCTCGGCAACATACTTGATCTTCCACCTCCTGGCACCCTAGAGTGGATACACTGGCAGAAGCACAAAGAGAAATATGGTTCCATTTCTTCCGTTTCCGTCCTGGGCCAGTTATTTGTCATTTTGCACGACAAGCAGGTCATCATGGATCTTTTGGAGACGCGTGCGCTCAAGAGTGCTTCGAGACCTAAATTGGTGTTTGCGGGTGATGTGTATGTTTTCTCTCCTGCGTACTTATCGTCCTTTGCTAACCTCCCTCATACAGTGTGGGATATGATAATATCATGGGCATGATGCCGTACAACCGTACATTCCGGTTACATCGGAAGCTCACGGCAACACAAGTCAGCAGCAAGTCTATTCGTAGATTTGAACATATTCAAGAGCAGGAAATCTTACGGCTGCTGAAGCGCATCTGCGATGATCCAGATAGCAAGAACTTGCCTGAGCATTTGAACCAGTAAGTTGAGTCCTATGCGCTTAGTTATACCTTCTGACTTTCCCGTAGGGTCTCTGGGTCCATCATGCTCCGCATCCTCTACAACTACGAAACCGACCCTAGTAAGAACGACCACATCGTGACTATGGCCAATACCGTCATGGAAGAGTTCTCTCATGCGACAAGCCCAGGCGCTTGGGTGGTTGACCTGATACCATGGCTTAAGTACCTCCCAGAATGGATGCCTGGTGCAGGCTTCAAGAAGACAGCCAAGATCTATCGCGCCCATTTGCTGCAGAATGTCAAAGATCCTTACAATTATGTTAGGGATCAGATGGCTCGCGGTAACGATGAGGTCTCTTACGTCGCTGGCTTGATTGAAGATGTTCATCGAAAGATCGACCCAGAGGACGAGAGTGTCATTCAATGGACAGCTGCGTCTATGATGAATGCTGGCACTGACACGACTGGTGCCACGTTATTATCCTTCTTTGCAGCCATGGTGGTCTACCCTGATGTGCAGAGGCGAGCTCAAGAGGAGATTGATCGTGTTGTTGGAGACACTCGTCTCCCTTCTTTTTCCGACAAACATAACCTTCCTTACGTCAATGCGATCTTACAAGAAGCATTACGGTGGCACACTCTTGCACCAATGGGCTTTCCACATAGGACTACAGAAGATGACACTTACAACGGCTACTTTATCCCAAAAAATACTCTGTTGTTCCCTGCAGCAGCTTCGGTTGCACACGATCCTGAGATCTATCACGATCCAATGTCGTTCAAGCCTGAGCGTTTTTTCGAGCCTTATAACGAGCCCTCGCCATCTGACGTAGTCTTTGGGTTTGGGCGAAGAGCTTGTCCAGGAAAGTGGATTGCTGAACAGACTATGTTCTTGAGCATTGTGCAGAGTTTGGCCGTTTTCAGCATCATGAAGGATGTTGATGAGAATGAAAGGGAGATTGATGTTACGTACGAGCAGTTGCCGGGTGTTATTGCGAGAGTAAAGCCTTTTCCTCATAGAATTGTGCTTAGAAGTGAAGGTCATCGACGATTTGTTGAGTAGAAGGTATAATACTCTTTGTTTTTTGAAGTCATTGGTAATTCTTCTTAGTCTATATCGATTTGTACATCCTAGATACGATTCAATCCCACTCTCATGTGTCCTTTACCATCTCGGTTTGCTCTTAAGTAGTATGGCACAAAGATAGCTTCCTTCTCGGTACCAGTATTTGCCTCATCATCAACTACGAAACCCGGATCTGCTCCAACCTCTATCTCTCGTAGTGTTCGACGCCAGCAGGATGTCTTCAGAGCCACGTACTCCTCTTCGCCGATCGACTTCTTTTCCTCCTTGACAGCAGTAGTCGCTTTGAGCCCGACATCCTTGAAGTGGTTGTCTTCCCATGCATTATCGGCGTCTTCCATACAATACACCAAAGGTCCACGAGCAAGCGTCAACGTTCGTTGGTTGGTGTATGGATGTGGCGCGATGTATCGAGGGGTGAAGTTGCCAACAGTCAAAGCGAACTCTGGGTTCTTTGCGACGTACGACGGGTCGAGGGTCAGGAAGCCCTTGTGCAAATGAACGCTTCTTTCGCTGGGTTCGGGGCTCAACTGATACTTATTTTGAGACCAGCCGGGGATTCTAAGTCTGATAGTGGTCTTCAGCGACTTGGGAGCTGAGAGGCGAAACTTGACAAGTCCATCCCACGGCCAATCTGAATCCTGCTCAAGAGCGACTTCTGAACCGGCAGCCTGGAATTTCAGACTCGCCTTCGTATACAGATGCACGTTCACAAATGCCTCTTTCTTGGATGTCTCTCCAAAGTCCCACAGATATCCACCCAGAGAACCGTAAAGACGGGTCACGTTGGGTGGACAACAAGCGCACCAGAACCACTCCTCGCGAACACTCTTATCGCTCTCCGAACTTCCAAGTTGGTTTACATACGTGAAAGCCTTACCATCAAGACTCATTGACGTCATGACGTTGTTGTACAGGCACAGCTCCATAACGTCGGCAAATTTCCCATCAAGCTCAATGTGAAGGAGACGCTCTGCAAGCATCATGACGGCAATTGAAGCACAAGTCTCGGCGTAGCAACCTCCTTCATCAGTGCTCTGAGGAAGGAAGTAATCGCGTCCGAATCCTTCCCATTGCTTGATTGCGCCTATACCGCCTGTGAGATACATCTTCTTATCAACCATGTTGTTCCATAGACGGTGGAGGGTGTCCTTCCAATCTGATGATGCTTGAAGGGATTGGTTGTCGATGCAGACCATGTCAGCGACAGCTGTAAGCAGGTACATGGCGCGTACGGAGTGGCCTTCCACAGTATCTTGTTCCAGAATGGGTTTATGGGCTTGGCAGTACCAGTGAGAGGCATGCTCGGGGTATGTATCAGGTCTGTGGTAGAGGTTCTGTCCGCGCTGCTTTGATTCCCACTCGAAGTAATGTTCTCCAGCCTGACCAGTCTTGTTACCTCTCTCTTCTATGAAGTATCGAGATAAATCATAAGCATCTTGGTTTCCAGTGGCCTGGTAGAGTCTGAAGAGAGCAAGTTCGATCTCTGGGTGACCGGGGTAACCGTGTAGTTGGTCGTCCCCAGGTCCAAAGGTGTGGTGGATAAGAGCAACATATTTCTCAATGGGTTCGAGTAGCAGGTTGTTTTTGTAGTATTGATGATGCGCGATGGCAGCTTCAATGAGATGACCAGCGTTGTAACTGATACGAGTGTCAGTAATAGGAGTGAAAAGACAGTGCTTGCATTGAACAACTTACAGCTCATGCATATCCTGCAAATTGGTCCACCTCTTCCCTGGCTCAACAACAGTATAATGAACGTTTAGGTAGCCATCATCCTGCTGTGCTCCACGGATAGTCTCCACCAATTCCTTGACGCATCTATCAATCCCCTCATCAAACTCGTCATGGAGAAAGTAACAAGCACCTTCGATCCACTTTGCTATGTCGCTGTCCCAGAAAAGATGAAATGGGACGGGCCACATAGACTTGTCTGCGTAAATCTCATGCCATTGCAACTTGAAGCAGTCATAGCGACCTGTTTCACGAAGACGCTTCAGCTGTGTGTGTAGAGTCGTTTTTGCAACGGTAGTTCGCCGACGGGCAAGGACGGAGCCTGGGGCAAAGGTTGTGTGGTGGAAAATGGACTGGGGATGAGACATTGTGGTTAGTGAGAGTGATGTTGATTCGATGGTGATTCTTGTGCTTTGTCTCGTGAGTACTTATCGGCCCATTGATGGAGTCGCTCAGTTTCTGTTGATAATGTGGCGTTGGTGGTTTACGGTGGGATGGTGAAGCCGGAAAGCCCACCGGGCATCCCACCGGAGGATGGCTAGAGTAAGGGTACCCTACAGCGGGGAGAAAATGGACGATTGTCGGAAGTGAGGTGGGAGATATACGTTGAGACTATCTCAATGATCAAGTTATTATTTTATGAGGTTGATTAAATAATTGACCATAAACTTGATTCAGGGTTTTGTCATAACTTGCGTCGTTGATTTGTTTAAATCAACAATTTTAAATAATCTTGTACATGAAAGCTTACCCCAAGTCATTATCTTCTTCCCACTTGACGACGTTTCTTCCAACACCACCAAATTAACCACGAAATACATAAACGAAGTTAGAAAATATTCATGAAAGCATTCGAATATTAATTCTTTATTAACTACCGTTACCGAGTCTCGTTGAATGGTGATGTTGTAGCTGTCATCGTCACTGGCCGTCTGTTGCACTTTGATTGGTCCGCTAAGATCCTGCCAGCGGCTAAGCTAAAGAAATCTAGACCCGAGGTTATTTTAATGGCTTGACGAAGTGGAGGAACGATACGGAATGTGCCGTTACTCGATTGAGTTTATCACTCTCAGATGAATGTTTATGCTTGAAAAGTCTGGGGAAAATTATAGAATGGATTTAATAATATTTTATGCTAGATAGAATCTATTCTTTGACATAAAACCACAAAAGGAGCGATGACATCCAATTGCAGCTCAAACTTGGCGATGGTGAATTAGACCACTTTCGATCATGAGGCGGAAAGTGGGGTTCGTCCCTCCGCGCCTACTTTCCATCAACATTTGCACTCGCGACACCATAATCCCATCAAACCATCGTCCAAGACCCCCTCAAGTGCCCCCGATGATCTGCGGATCTATCATCAATGGAGAAATTCCAATGTGGACAGTGTCCAAGAAGCTTCAAGCGACAGGAGCATCTCAGGCGACATCAAAAAGGTCACGAAACACATAAACGCTTCGAATGTGACATCTGCCATAAGGGCTTTACTCGCAGGTAGGATACCCATGCCAGATGGCCTGCAGCAGCTACTGATTGCGGTATAGTGATATTTTGCATAAGCATGTTGCTATTCATGACCACCCTACAGCACCAGCCTCAGCCAGGCGCGATGCGGCGCGACGCAGGGCGTGTTTGGAATGCGCAAGAGCGCGAGAGAAGTGTTCAAGAAACACACCCTGTCAAAGATGTTCAATGAAATCATTGAACTGTAACTACCCCAGCAATGCAGACAGGCAACCGATGGTATCACCTTCGCAGCGTGACAATGTGTCGCTTGTTCAGTCAGATGGGTCGATGGATATGGCAAACAACATGCAATCCATGCCGTCCAACATGCACCTCCCACTATCACCACAAGAAGGATCAAATACCCAGTCAAGTCCATATATTGATAATGGCGGAGATACAACTATGCAACAGCCTCAAAACTTTGAGTACGACCTTGGCGCATGCGACATCGACTGGGACTTTCCTATGAACTGGCTACCTTACAACAACGAGATCGAAACCAACTATTGTTCGATATTAGGCCTCGAAACCAACATAGCATCAGCAGGTTCACTCAACCCCTCATGTGGAGATGCACCACCCATGAATCAACACGCCTCAAATTTTCCTGTTATAAGCAATACACCGCAGACGGTCTCGACGGTTGCCTCAGTCTCCCAAGGAAGTGGTGTAGCTGCATCTCCTCAGCTTAGTATGACATCAGATCGCACAGTACCTGGTGATCTGTACGCAACGAGCTCGAATGGCGCACGAAGGCCTTGCACAGCCCGGTCCAAGCAGCTATTTCCTCCACTCGGAGTCGAAGGGTGCACGCAGCTGGGTAACATCTCCCAAGACTCTAGTCTGCGGCTCGAGAGCAGCAGTCGGGAGTTTCCAGATCTCGACCACATAATTATCCAAGACACCGAGGGCTTTCGAGAATCAGCATTAACGGAAGCAACTTATGCAAAGATCTATGATTCTTTCGAAAATACGTGCCTTGAATCAGGCATTTTTGGTAACGAGTTTACCTCTTCCGAATTTCCTCCCTTAGAGATTTTAGGCTACTGCATAAAGCTCTTCTTCGAACACTTCAACCCAATATTTCCCCTAGTGCATCCGAATACAACAGACCTTAACGCAAACTGGATTCTTACCCTGGCCATCTGCACAATCGGGAGTCAATACTCTGCAACTGAGGACATAGACGCATGTGTTTTACCTCTTCAAGAATTTTTAAGGAGGGTTCTGGTAGTTCAGCTACAGTTGGAGAATTCAGAAATGGATCTTGCTCTAGCTCAAGCTCTGATCTTGAGTCAGGTCGGGCTCCTACACTACGGTACAAGTAAATCTCGCCATACTGGTTACCAACGAGTAGGTGATTTACATAAAGTAATCAACCTTTATCGAAGATCCCATACACGACCAGACAAAGACACAAGAGTTCGACTTGGCCAGAGGGGAACGAACATTCACGAAGAATGGAAAATATGGGTGGAAGCAGAGACTTTGAGGAGACTTTGCTATTTTATTTGGGTCAGTTGGACTTAATTGTCCTCTGGAAACTCCTAGACTAACCTCATTACAGCTATTAGATCGCATGGGCCGCTACTTCTTCGATGATCATTACGCTGCCAGCTTTGACGTCCAAGACATAAACCTGCCCCACGATGGCTTGTGGTCTCAAAGCTGTTCGTCCGACTGGTCCAAAGCCTACCGTCGCGTCGAAGGTAATCCTCATCCGGCCATTAAACTACAGACAATTAGCTAAACCGACTTAGAAAACCCTCCTCTTTCATTGGCAGTAAACACTATCTTCCGCGATCATACCGCCAAACCCGACCTAGGCGAATTTTCTCGCATCCTTCTTCTTCACGCAGTTTATCAAGAATACTCCACTGTAAACACCTACTGCAAACGCCCTTTATCATCATGGATGCCGCAGAACAACCCCGATCGTCACACTGAAGACACGAATTTACTTAGTCTTTCTGACTCGAACTGGCGAAACGCTGCGCTTGACTGTGTGGACACACTCCACTGGGCGGCTAATGAGACTATAGCTTCGTTGTTAGGAGCGGAGCACCCTACAGTGCTTCATTTGCATTTCTCGAGAGTCGTACTTCTCGTACCTAGGACTCCATTGATCACGTTGGCAAGGTATCTAAAGGCACCGGATAGCGCGAGAAAAGTGGCGGCAAATCAGCAGAAGGCGCTGCAGGCTGAACGAGAGATCTCGGAATGGGCGCAACAAGACGGGGTAAGTCAGGACACCAGTTGACGGATATGACACATCTACTAATACTATCATAGTCAAAGGCACGACTCGCAGTTTTGCATTGCGGCTGCTTCCTTTGGCACATTCGTCGCTACTCGAAAATGGCATTTTACGAACCCTCCTGCGTTTTCTGGGCAATTCTGACATTGTGGGCCTACAGCGTCTACTCGTCTAAATCGAGACGATCATCAGACGAAGAGCGTAGTGGGAGCGTAACACGACAGACCTCTCCAGATCATAACAGAGTATACTCGGATGATGATAACCCGACATTTATAAGATTGGATCGACCTAATGACGATGAAATGGTACAGTTGTTTGTAAGAGCTGGGGTTTTGAAGGCGTACATAAGCGGTGTTGGTGATATTTATGCATCTGTGGCGCCAGCGCGAATCTTGCAGGAAGGGAGGAAAGTCCTGGAGTCGGTTTCATTGGCCTGGGGACGCAGTAGAGAGTATCTTGATCTGCTAAAAGCTCTTGGATAAAGGTCAATATATTTTTGAGGGTAATCTATAATGGTGGACTAACAATACATGTGCATCTGGTGCCTTTTGACTCTATATTTCCTTGGGAAGTGTGATCTCAAAAGCATAAGCCGTTGTCTTGTCCTCATGCTCCATCTTCAATCTCAAACTGCCATTCTGGACAACAGCTGTCGTCTCTCCCAAGTGCTCAGGTCCCTCAACCTTGTTGAACTTATCACCGCCCTCCACAGCGAATGCTAAAGTTCTGATCTTGACTTCAGCATTTTCGGGTAAGCCCACCACCTCGATTGCCCAGTCACCGGATCTGGAACGAGTTCCAGCCAACACGCGAATCACGTTCTCGTCAACCGTTGCGTAGACATCGAGGTAGCCGTCGGGCGTGGGTGCGGTCTTGACACGCTGACCCGTCATGTCGGTGCCGTAGTACTTGTACACTTGGTACTCTGCTGTGGGCCAGTAACCCTCACCTTCGATCTCGTACTTTTCGTTGGTAGCGTTGGGCTTACACAGAAGACCTTGAAAATGTTAGCTCCTGATTCATGAACTCACGGACACGAGTAAACTTACCAGCAAAGAGGTCATGCAGCGCTCCAGCGATAGCCCAGTTGCCTCTCAGACCACGGACATTCTCACGCTCAAGACCAGCGATCCACCAGGCACCCGACGATGGGACTTGTTCACCATACACCGCATACTCGTTGAGGTTGACATCTTGTGCCTTTTCAAGCGGGATATCGAACTTGGCCAAGAGTTCGTGGAAAGTCTTCATTGAGCCGGCCATCGTATCGCAGTCATTACCGCTCTCCATGTGCCATGCCCATTGATCAGGAAGAGTGTCGTTCTTGAGGCACTCTGTAAGGAGATCCGTCCACCAGTCATGGTCAACTGTGGGGATAGCGGACATGCTTGGGCCTGCTATCCTGACTGAAGGTAGCGTTTCCCTATCGATTCATTAGTACAGGGGTAGAGAGAATGGTGTAGGAGGTTTAACGTACTTGACCTTTTTGTACGTCCGGGACCAAAGTGTGAGCCACTGCTCTTTGGAGGCACCCCAGAAGAAGTTCAGATCAGGCTCGTTCCAGATATCAATGACAAGGCCTTGCGTCATATCACTGTTTTGGATATCATTGAGTGTCTGATCGAGGAAGGCATCCCAGCGTGTCCAATCACCGTTGTCACCAGGGTACTCAAAGTTCTCAGACTGACCACCATCAGCACCCCACACGGCTGGGAGGAGGTAGATGAACTCTCCCCCGTACTTGCGAGTGGTTCTATAGTTGCTCAGAGCTGAAGCGAAGCGGGCCTGTTGTCATGTCAGTACCGGTATTGTATGAGAGGGCAGAATGACTTACCTTGTAGTCCTCTTGGCTGATGGCATAGCCCTTCGTGTTGGGCAGCTGGGATCCTCCACCACGACCATAGTTGAAACCGATCTCCTTGTAGAAGCGATCAGGAATCTGGTCAGGCTTATCAGGGATACCGTAAAGGATACCAGAAGCAAGGTGACGAGGCGGACCAGTGGTAACGGTCAAGTCAACAGTCGCAACACCAACAGCAGGACCCTTGGCCTTGGCCTGCTCATCGGGCAGGCCTCGCAACATAGACATGTAATCCTCAGGCATCTTGAACAAAGTAATCCTTGACAATTGTGTATGATATTTCTAAGCTCCTATTGAATGTAATTCCCCGTCCTGTTTATAGTTTATTCTCGAGGTCGCGTGTTAAAGCCACAACATGGGCTAACCCGCCGCGGGGTCTCCGGTGGGATCTCCGGTGGGATAGACACACCCATTGGAGCGTTTGGTTCTTCAGCATCCCCCGCAAACAAGAGACTCCAGATCCAGGCCTCTGGAATTTCTTTCCCCATGGGGTCTTGGAGTCAATCCCTGTCGATAATCGTCAGATCGAGCTCAATACTTAAACAACCTTCGAGCCGCATGTTCCAAGATCTATCCTTCTTCATGCTCACCATCCAACTCAAGAGTTGTCACAAACACTGACAACTTATCCTCACCTTTTACTTTGACTTTTGTTTAGAAAACTCTGTTCGACATGGCGGTAGAAAAGTCTCCAAGTATTAACCATGTCGAAGACGAGGTTGCCTCGTCCGACTCGAAAGAATGGAGTCACGTCCAGGGTCAACAGGGTGCTGAGATTGACCGCAACATGACTCTGTGGGAGGCTATCAAAGCTTACCCCGGTGCCATTACTTGGTCACTCCTTCTCTCATCTGCAATTATCATGGAGGGCTACGACATTGTCCTCATCGGAAACCTTATGGCCCAGCCCGCTTTCCAGAAGAAGTACGGTGATTGGTATGGAGAAAAGCTGGGCTACCAGATCTCCGGACCATGGCAATCTGGCCTTGGTAATGCGACAGCCATTGGAACCATCATTGGCGCTTTTGCCAACGGTTGGCTTACGCAGCGTTTTGGATACAGACGTACTCTGGTTGCGTCTCTTATCGCCATCACGGGTTTCATCTTCATTACCTTCTTCGCTCACAACCTGCCTATGCTCCTTGTCGGTTCTACTCTTTGCGGTCTGCCTTGGGGTGTATTTGCAACTATGGCTCCTGCTTACGCCTCTGAGATTTGTCCTATGGCTCTTCGAGGCTATCTCGCCAACTATGTTTGTCTGTGCTGGGCTCTTGGTCAGCTACTTGCCGCCGGTGTGCTCTTCAGCTTCTCCGACAACGCTACAGAGTGGGCATACCGTCTCCCTTTTGCAATCCAGTGGGCCTGGCCCATCCCCCTCCTGATAGTCTTGTGGTTCACTCCCGAATCACCCTACTGGCTTGCACGAAAGAACCGACTCGACGAGGCTAAGGCTGTCCTGCGACGAATCTCTGCCAAGAGCAACAAGACCGACGAGGACCTTGACAAGCAACTTGCCATGATTGTCCATACCAACAAGATCGAGAACGAACACTCCGCCGGATCCAGCTACCTCGATTGTTTCAAGGGCGTCAACCTTCGTCGCACTGAGATTGTCAGCCTTGTCTTTGTCGCTCAGAACACTACTGGTGTTGGTATCGGTGGAACACCAACCTATTTCTTCGTCCAAGCCGGTGTCGACCCCAAGAACTCTTTCAAGTTTGCCACAGGTGCTCTTGGACTCGCATCAGTCGGTGTGATTATCTCCTGGGCTCTCATCTACCGTATCGGTCGTCGAACCCTGTACGTCTGGGCCTGTGGGCTCTGCTGCCTCCTGATGCTTCTCATCGGTATCCTGGCCAGCGTTCCCCAGACGCAGGCTGTAAGCTTCGGACAGGCTGGTATTGTATTGATCTGGGAAGTTGTCTTCTACGCTACCATTGGACCCGTCTGTTATGCTATCATCGGCGAGATTCCTGCTGTCAACGTTCGCAGCAAGAGTATCTGCATTGCTCGTATCGCGTACTACATCTCGCAGATTCTAAACGGTACTTATGGCCCTTACATGATCAACCCTACTGAGGGTGACTGGAAGGGTAAAGTTGGCTACTTCTGGGTAAGTGAACAAAGCATCCACGAGTGAGTTCTATCTCTAACTCTGATACAGGCTGGTCTTTCTCTCTTGACATTTGTCTGGGCCTACTTCCGTCTTCCTGAGACCAAGGTAACAATTCTTCAACCAGTCGTAAAGCCTTCTTCTAACGCGTTGCAGGACCGCTCTTTTGAGGAGATCGATATTCTCTTTGCCAACAAGACACCTGCCAGAAAGTTTGCTCAGACCAAGGTTGATGCTTATGCTGACGACTCTGAGGGTCGCATTGTCACGGAGACTGGAGTCTGAAGTGACTTGACGGGCAGAACATGACTCAAATGTTGACAGCGCTGTGCCTTTGAGATGACTGTAGTTTGATACGAAAGTAGCGATTATTCAGTAGTGATTATGCAGTAGCGGCTATGAAAGGATTTCGGATACATACTCAGCAATCCTCAATTAGTAGTGATAATATTTCTGTGACATTAGGCAATATTCAATGTCTCTTGACAAACTCACTCAACTCCTCTTAGAGCAGCCCACTCTTGCTCCAGCATGCCATAATTGATGAAATCATACCATTTCCTATCCAGATAAAATGACTCCCTCTCCCTCCCTTCCTCCTTGAACCCCAATTTCTTGTAAAGATGCTGCGCCCGTGTATTGAACCCAACTGTACTCAAGCCCACGCGATGGTACCCGCCATACCTAAATGCCCAGTCGAGTGCCCAGTTTATAGCTTCGCCTCCGTATCCCTTTCCATGATACGGCTCACCAAGCGTGATACCTAGAGATGTACTTCTGTGATGCTCACGACCGGCCGGGATGCCACCCCAACCCAGGAGGATAAAGCCAATGGGTACCGGATCAGAGGACTCGATATTCTGAGCTTTCGCTTCAGAAGGGGAAAGACAGATCATGACGCACAGAGCGCATTTTTGTAGTTGGACTATAAGATCTTCGGAGCTCTTCTTATTTCTTGGGCGGAGGAGGGAAAGGTCTGCAAGTACTGTGTTGAGAGGATCGTTTTCATGGAATTTGAACAGATATTTTGTGTCTTGTTCATTGTTCTCAAAAGCTCTGTAGATGAGCCTTTCTGAGCAGTAGGCTTTTGAGATGCGTTCTGCGTTCATGGCTGAGTTGTGACGATAGGTCATATAATTGTAATAATAAGGGAGAGTGACAGGAAGTCAGGATAACATTCAACTTGCAATAGACATTTCCTGTTCAAAGAGAGGCTCACTTATATAGATACTCTTATATAGTGACTCACTGGTAGGAGAGCGGATATCTTGGTACAGTAGGTACTAAGCAGTTAGAATTCGGCTATACGGCAAAATCGACCTTCCTGATGCGGTAATTCCCACAATGAGTCACTTGCATAATTGAAGATGGTAAGATCTCACTATTTCCAGGCGATTCATGTCCGAAAAACAAGAACAATTACCTTGAGCTAAGCTAAATATTCTTTGCCAAAATCCTTCATGCTTATCTATAAGTCATTGTTAGTGGCAATGGTTACTTCCATCTATCATGGTCTTCCGAATCCGAGCTTGTCTGACGTGAGCATCATCATACCCCCTCACCCAGCGATGATACCTCCCATTATCCCATGGTCAATCAACAATTCTACAGAACTTGAAGAACAACGAAATGAGCGTATACGCCTGCTCCAATCCTCTGGTGTTCTTTAGAATTGCTAACAAGTTTGACCCTTTCTTCATCCACAAGCGAATTGACTTTATCCTCGTAGCCTTTCACTTTCCAAACAGATTCGCGAACAGTTGAGACAATCATGCCACCAGGTTTAGTGACCCTGGCAAACTCATCGAATGCTTCTGGTCCAACATGGCCTTCTGTCATGGTCCCGACACAGATCACAGCGTCATAGTTCCCCGATGGGATGTCGAGACGTTCAGCGAGGTTGGCAACGTTGAGGGACTCGTAGACACCTGTTCGCTCAGCGACTTCAAGCATTCCAGGGCTAAGGTCAATGCCATCAACATGCTTCGCGCCGAGCTTGAGTAAAGCTTCGCCGACAAGACCTGTTCCACATCCTGCGTCGAGAATCTTTGCTGTCGCAGTTGTTGGAGAGCCCAAATGTGTGACCAGATTCTCAGCAGCAACTTTTGGCGCGACGTATTCTTCTTTTTCGACGTCTTGGTTGTAGTTGTTTGCCCACTCATCGTATGTGGAAAGTGTCTCAGCGAGGCTGGTTGACTTGAGAGAACGCTCAAGTTGGGACATTTTGCGATGAACAATTGTAATAAATAAGCTTGATTTGTGTTTGTCTCAGCTTGGACTCATATCTTATATCATCAGTCTGGATGTCGCTGACTGAAGGTATGGAATTGACTGTTAGCTGGTGACGTGGTGAGAAATTTCACAATGACGTTACATAGCGTAAGATCAGCATCACTAGGTTTCTCACGTAACACGCCAACGGCTCTTACATGTATACGTTTGTATACGTTTACAAGCGTCAACAACAATACTATGGCGTCGACAATCGGTTCTTTCTAGGGATGTTTGAGCTTCCAATTAAACACAGGGCCCTCGTGGGCTCTAATTAATTCTTTAACATTACTATAAGACACTACATCTCGGTAACAGACTATTTACTCAATTGCGTAGTTTTCCATCAGCAGCCTGGATCGATGTAATCCGAACCTCGAAGACATCTTCGCCAACTCTGCCATAAATCCAGGGACACCACCAGGAATTTCTTTATTATACCACTCCTTTGGGTTCTCCATCGCAAGTGTGGCCTCGTGCATCTCGGTCAGGTCTCTGCTGTCCCATATACCCTCTCTTCTATTCAGACTCCGTAGGAGATTCAATGCGCGGTCTCGATGACGGGTTTCTGAGCAAGTCCATAAGACGAAGGATAGACTGGAAATCAAATCGCCGTCCAGAGAGAAACTTGGTTGCCCGGGTATGATTAGCCTTTGTGCAAAAGCTTCCGCGGCATTGAGGTATGCCTCCACCGTTTCAGGTGTCGGCTCCGAATCGTCGTCTAGCTCGAGAGACATGCTCATCCTCCAGAATTCTTGCTGTAGATTGAGGTACATGAGCTGTGGTGATGTCCATTCTTGGTACTCCCACATGGCAATGTACTTCTTGGTTAACTCGAATCGTCTGCTCCAAGCTTGGAATTTTTGGTCGAGTTGATCCCATGAATCTTCGATGAGCAATTTTGTGGCAATGTCCAGATCCTTGAATGAACATTCGGAGTATCCTTCTTCCCAAGGCATGGTGGATATTAATTCGACAGTCTCAACATCCAACCTTCGTAACGCACTGGCCGCCTCATCGAGATCCTGAAAAGGCTCCTGGGAATTCTCCATACCGGTCGTAAGTGCGAAGTATCCAGATCGAAGGTCGGGGATGATCATATCCTCCATAAATGCCGACGCTTCGCAGCCGAGACTTGAGAACATTTCTAGGAGTTTGGTCGCAATCTTTGCTTCATATGCGTTGGTTGCTATGCTCGGTGAAGATAGAAGGCGTGTGCCCGCACGAATATGTCGAATTGATTCCGCATATCGACCAGTGAGGCCTTCAAAGGCAACAAACAGGAGACAGCAAACCAGAGTGCACTGGATATCGAAAGCTGAATTAAGCGACATGTAGGGTATAATGCGTGCGATAGCCTTGTTGTACTGCTGCATAGCCAAGCCTTTCAGCTGCTGAAGTGGAGAACAGGTTTCTTGGCCCGCCATGTAGAAGCGATGTGCCGCACCGACAGCAATGATGGCATGCTTGATGGGTTCACACTGATGTGCTAGAGGTAAGACAACTGTTAGGTAAAAGTTTGATGAGCCAGGAGCGCATGTAAGTTGTGTTGATGTCCAATGATGGAAGTGGTGGAAATAGCAGCTTTCGATGGATGTATCCCCCACGCTGGGATTAAAGACGGAGATAGGATATACTTTGGCGGGTATAGGCATAACGGCCCGTTGTTGAAGCTGAGTCTTGTCGGGTACTGCATAGCCGTCACATTTAACGCGGCCATCGTGACAGCGACGACAGGTGGGCTTTCCTTCGTCGCATTTGAGATGTCTGACTCTAGGGTGGGTTAGAGAGATATGTTATAGCCTTGTTTGCGGGACACACATACTTGCTATGACAAGGAATCACAGTTATCAGCTACAAATCCTAGAGGGCGAGTGGATATCTGATATACGGCGTGGGATAGAACTTACCAGGTTAAACAGCCGGTGCGGACTTTGGGTTTGGATGCACGTTGCCATTTTGGTTTCTTTGGCATAATAACAAGCTTGTTCTGGTTTGCTGTCTTCATTTTTGCCTTTCTTTTTTAAGCTTGACTTGAGGTTAATGCCGCATAGGAGGAAAAGCCATCGACTCGGAGAGAGGATTGGAAGAAAGTTATCTTGTTGGATGAGCCGTACAAGGGAAATATCCAAGATGTGCCGCGTGGAGTCTTCAGGGGCGGAGCCGAGACGCTAGGGGATGCCGAACCCCTGTCTTTACGGTGTAGCCAATTGAATCTCTTGGAAAGGGAATGAAACTGGGTCCCCACTGCACTGACACTGCTGACATTCCAGGTCCTTGTCTGTGTCATACCGAAACTCAATTTTCGTACTGTTTTCTCGTGTCTCGGTACCCGAAAAGTCCGCCAAAGAGGTTATCAGATGCTGAGATCGGAGATATCTTTACGTTTGAGGCTGTGTTTCGAATTACAACGAACAAGCTAATGCAACTCATTTGTGGGATCGTTATACAATGATTAACCACTAACGGACTTGTATTCCGCGGACCTTTCAGCCTTAATCTCAGCTACTAACACGGGCATTTCCTGTCCTGGCTTCGCTTAATCCAAGGCGACGTAATACACAACCTTTTAGGTCTTCTCAATTCAGTTGCCAGACAGTCTAGAACCCTCTACACGTCTGATCTGATCTGATAAGCCACGCTCTCTCCTGTCTGTGCTTTCGGCTCTTCCAAAAGTTCCTTCGTGCCAAGATTGAGTGCACGTAATCTCCCCAGATTTTCACTGCCACGTTCGGCTACGACTTGCCGGCAGGGCTTAACCATCGATGAGGCTGACAATTAGTACATACATCTCTATGTGAAGGACAAGGCTTCTGCTGAAGCTCACACCGTATCACATGCAAAGGCTGTTCTGATTTGGCATCGACATTGATCTTGTAATCTGGATTTCAAAACTCAATCGTCTCTATAGGCCCTGATTCAAGCTCATGCACGATAATGTTTGTCATCGAAATTCCAAGAATAGAATCTTTTGTTCATGCTAGGTAAAGAATCACCAAATACAAGCTACGTTTGAGTATATCCTAGCTGGATAATTTGATGTTTAGCCTTGTGATCTATCAAACGTCTTGTATACAGCAATCATATCTTCTTCATCCAATCCATTCGCCAGGCTCTCCTTGTACAAGACATTGCAAACCTGCATCAGTGGTATCTCAGCGCCGGCGTCTTGTGCTGCCGATTTGACCAGTTCCGTGTTATTAAAGCAATCTTTGAGCGCAGCTTGTGCCGACCAATCCTGATTTATAATTTTCGCAATCTTGATCTTCGAGTATGCTGACGCCATCGGGCCATTATCCAAAATCTGACCAAAAGCTTCCAGGTTAATCCCTTGTGCTCTCGCCAAGTTCATTGATTCTGCAAGCCCAGCCGTCAAAGTGATGAGAAACACGTTCGCAGCGTATTTGGCTTTCAATCCTGACCCAACTGGGCCACAGTATATAGCTACTTTCGTGAGGGGCTCAACCACGGGTTTCAGCTCTTCGCATAATGCGGCATCGCCAGCCATCATGCCCACTAACTGGCCTTGCTCTGCTGGTATCTTACTACCACTGACGGGCATCTCGATGAAGTTCCCCCCTGCTTTGTGGATCTGATCCGCTAGGTTTTGACTGGAGACGACAGGAATAGAGCTCGTATTGACGAGTGTTTTACCACGCATAGAATTGAGGAAGGTATTGTCATGGTTGATTATTGACTCGATGGCTGGAGCATCAAATAACATGGTGAAGATGACATCGGATTGCTGCACTACTTGTGACGGTCTTGCGGCAACCTTGGCTCCAGCTGCGACTAGGGGAGCATATTTGGAACTAGTTCTATTCCAAACTGTGACGGGAAAGTTGCGGCACAGATTGAGGGCCATGGGCGTGCCCATAGTGCCGAGTCCCAGGAAGCCAATCTTCATCGTAAAAGATTGAAGTATCGGAGAACCTTCGTGGTATTGTGAGAAGGAAAGTTGATGAATGGTTATCAAGTAGTACAAGTCATCCATGAAAAACCACAAAACCCCACCTTGCCGGTCTGGGAGGTTGCGCCCTTAACATGTCATGATCCAGTCCAATCACGACTTCATGAAAGTATGCCATAGGCCGAGGCCCCGACGATACCCGTGTTATCTCCCGTTGTCTTACTACGCGCTTCTTCCAGCCACATTTGCGTACGGACCACTGACATGGAGATGAATATATGGGGTACCCATGGACAAATGACCACGGTGCTGTGTTGGGTGGAATTGGCAGGATGATACGGGAGGCCATGGAGGCCTCCAAAAGAGCAAGGGAGAAAGTGAGGTTTTGGTACTTTGATTACAACAGATGGTGGCAGATATATTATCCACCTAGAAGACAAGAGTATCATTTACGGACCAGTAGGTAGTTCACATTACAATTCAGCAGGGCTTTGCAGATTGGGGAAAATATTAACTTTCATCAGCCTCCCGCAACTGCTAATTACGTGAGTCTTATTACGTCTGGTAGACCACACGAAGGTCTCTAACATTGCTGCGGAAAAGAACAAGAAATTGATATAGCGCACACTAGAATTTCATATTTGAGTTGTGACTTTGAATCGGTTCGTAAACCCTTTGCCCAACATATCTGTAGACTGGCCTTAGAACTTGGAAGTTTCAAATACTCCATGCCTTCCAGCTCCACCACTGAAGGCTGCAGCACCCTTCACGCTCTCCGTATTAATCACCTTGACACCATTCTCATATTCATTCCTCAGGGCATCTTCAAACGAAGAAGCATTATATACAGAATAATAGCAGCTAGCCCTGTCAATATTCATGCACTCTTGGGGAAAGGTAAGAAGCTGCTTTGCCATCTTGGTGGCTTCTTCCAAGGCCTGGCCTTTAGGCACAACTCGATTCGCAAGACCAAATTGCAGTGCTTCATCAGCCTTAACAGGTCGTCCAGTAAGGATCATGTCCATGGCTCGACCTAAACCAATGATAGCTTGGAGTCGGACCGTCCCACCGTCGATAAGCGGGACACCGAATCTGCGGCAGAAGACACCGAAGACGGCGTCTTCTTCGGCGATTCGAATATCACCAATAAGTGAAAGCTCGAGCCCGCCGGCAACGGCATAACCTGAGACCGCGCTTATGACAGGCTTTTTGACCTGCATTCTAGATGGGCCCATAGGGCCATTATTTCGACCATCAACAGTATGTGCAGGATCAACGGTAGGACCTCGATACTCTCCAGGTTTCTGGCCTGATTCGTACTTTGCAACTTCATGAAGATCGAAGCCGGCACAGAAGGTGCCATGATCACCGTATAAAATGCAGACTTTCTGGGTTGAATCGTTTTCAAAGGCCAGGAAAGCTTCGGCAAGCTTTCTAGCAGTAGCGCCATCTACGGCATTCTTCCGATGTGGTCGGGAAATAGTGATGGTTGTAATGCCATCTCGAGTTTGAGTGGCTTGCACAGCCTTGGGTTCGGTATCAGCCATTGCCACTTAAGACAGTTCGTCGATTGATGAATTGTAAGTTCATATATGGCCTTGGATGCTGCGGGGTGATCTTTTGCATGGCTTATATACACAATGATCGGCAATCACGGGTAGCCAATCCGCAATAGCCGAGGCTGAGGCTAGGTTCTTTCATGAAATCCAACCATTCGGCTGTTTTTGCTAAATGGCCGGCTGTGTTATGCCCCCGGTGTTCTTCTATACAAATCACAGTCTGGTGCTTAATACTAGTCCATGGCTGAAGCATGAACGCTCAAGTCTAAAGAGATATTTGTTCTTAGTTGTGACATAAAAAGCTTGACATTCTTCTTCTCAGTGCTGAGCATTTGCAATAGATATGATTAATCTTTTAAGAATCTTGTGAATTCATCACGTTGTTCAGATTTGATTGCCTAGCATAATCCAACCATGTATGAAGCGTTTTGCCGTGATCAAATCAGATACTTACCAGCTTGTTGCGTCTTCAGAAATCCACTTCTGGCGCAAGATCATCTAAGTAATCCTTGAAGAATATCGCAAGGGAGATGAAATATCCCCCGCCATCTGGAGAGTCGGTATATACTCCCCAATAGCGTAAGGGTTACCGTGACCCTCAGAATAGGACCGAGAAGAGATTCAATGACGTCCGTCCATAGATATTATGTGTCAATTCATTATAAAGCAAAACAGCCCAACTCAATCGATCGCAACTGACCGACCGACCGATGTTCCTCCTGCCAACGCCCACAAAATAGCCCCGATTCCTCCTATCAAACCGGCAGCTCGCCCTTAACGTCTCTTTCTCCTTTCCTCATCCAATTGCTCCTACAGATTCAACATACTGTACAGCCAATTGCAACTATCAGCCTTAACCTCTTTACAACAGCCCTATTTAATAAGGTTCTCATTTTTTATTATTTTACAGAAGGCTACTTATGACGCTCATGGTAGTAAACAAAGGTGACCAAGAGGAATGCTCAGCATATAAAGTACCGGCTTATAATAACGACTATAGATAGGCAGACGATTTTACTTCGTCTATACAGGTTAAATTAGGTATTGTTATCACTATAAGCTACGGTGGCCTTATAGAGAAGAAGCTTAAAGGTTGTTGTGAAAGCATTGGAGTCATAATGTTAGAAATACTAAGAAACACCAAATACACATAGTCCGTCAATGTTCCTTTGTGACAAGGGCTCCTTGGTTTTCAAGACCTTTGAGGCAGCTTTCAATAGCCTCCTTGTAGATGTATATAATCAGAGGTCCATATATCGGTCAATGAAATCACTTTTCCTGCAAGTTCCGTAATAAAGAGCATAGATTTGCCCAGTGGCGATATTGGTCCCGATCTTGAAACTCTTGATCCACTCGTCAACGAGCCGATCATGGTCAATAGCGTCGTAAAGTCTAGCTAATGCCTTGGCGACGTTACCAGGCATCTGGATGACGAATGGCTTGAAGGGGTGTTGTCCTTCTTTATAATACTCCGGTGGCTGGGTAGTAATCTCTTTAGTATCAGCCGCCACCAAGAAGCCAACAGCTCCATCTCGACTAATTCATTTCGTTGAGAGAGAGAGGACAGGTCGAGACTTGAGGCTGCAGAGGGATGTGTTGTTCTTAAATGGAAGTTCAACGGGGAAAGGGATGCAAGGGGGCGATAGGGCGAGTGGCGTACTGAGTAAGGGTTATAGACGTAGAGTTCGAAACAAGGGAGCGAATGATGTATAAACCCGCGTTCTTGGCGCTATGGCAGAGTATGAAGTCCTGGCTCATCTTATTTCATCCCATTATCATTGTAGAAATGATGGAATTCTGCTGGAGTCAGATACTCTCCATAGTACTCGACCAGAGGAAGAAATAATAGAAATGAGGTCTCTAAGACGTGCGAAGCCAAGGCAGTACAAATGTCAATTGCGAATAGATGGAAGATCTTCCCCTTGGGCTCAAGCGTATCGCCAAGACGTGATTGCATACCCAAGGGAAAACGTTAGACCGCTCCGGCTGACGAGAGCTCCATCACTTGTACGACATTGTTGCCTGAGATTACCTAACCCTCGATTCTTTCATTCAAATACTATATAATGTAGCTATGTCTCCCATCAGTTATTTCAGTAATTCAGAATTCCAAGTCTCGGACCAACAGTCCGGTGTGCTCACAGTCTCTCCACAACAAAATCCGTCGATAAGCGCCTCGAGCTTATATCATCGCACCGTCAGCTAGACTATCCTAGGAGACTCATTTGCATAATGGTAGTCTCTTTAGAACAGTTGTCGTGTATGGAGGATTCGAGATGTCGTCTTTGTCTCTTCGATTTGGAATCAGACGACTTGGTTGTCTCACGTTCGTCAGCTCTGATACTCACAGGATCAAAATCAACCTCACACAAGCGCAGGCATCAAGAACGGAGATTTTAGCCCGGAGTTTGTCATTGGTTCTATGCGTGTCAATCATAACGACAGCCAGACCATGCACAGAAATGCCGATGGTGAGATTGAAGGCAGCCCAGAGTGTCCTATTCCTTTCTTCCACGCCAAGTGTCTCAAGGTCAAACAGCACGACATTCGCAGGTGCTTAGCTACCGGCCAACTCACCTTTGAACCAACCTTTCATGAGCAGATTCGTCGCTTCGAACGTACTAAAGACCGGTTGGCTCAGAGACTAGGTGGCATTTTTCAGGATAGGCTCCCAGCGGAATTCATGACTACGGTAGCTGAGTTGCTCGTCCATGAATGCGCCGCTATCACGAACGAACAGCAGTCTTTGAGGGATTTTGAGCCCAATAGTACAGTCCGACTAGACCGTGGGATATATGCCACCTATTCTGATATTGACGGTGTACATTATGTCAAGAACCTTACAAATACTATCCCAGATGGAGAAGAGTTTACTGTACTCAGTAAAGAAGGACAGATTGTTAGCAAGGTATACATCGCAGAAGACTACCGGGGCGTCCGAGCTATCAAATGCTGTTTTTCAAATGAAACGCTGTCGAATGCAGGGCCTATCACAGATTCTTATTGGCGAACCCTCTCCAGTTTACCTGACAACAACTCAGTTGTTGTACAGTCAGACGTGAGCGGACATGATCGGCGCAAAACTCAGCGCTAACAAGTTCTTGGGGAATGAAAGTACGAGACCTGATTGTTCCTGGACATGTTGGATCCGATGGCCTCAGAAATTACACCCGATGGGCAAATCCTGCACATCCACCTGACGCCTTCGATATCTTCGAAATGTGTCCGGGCATGAGTCCCTTCCACAAAGATGTCCGAATGAACGCCTTTGACTGTAACGCTGGCGATATCACTGGGTACACAGTTGTCACCGACGGAGACGGCGTGGCTACCGTTCACGCCCATAGACCTGGTGAAGAGGCCAAGTTCTATGCTGAGATAGAACATTCGTGGCCTGTCGGTTTCTTTCTCTACATGCCGCTTGACAAAGGAGAATACGTGACTGAAATATGCCGTCGCTTCGCAGACGCGTTATATGGTGATCGGGACTTTATAGCCTGTTTAGCGGTATGTCAAATACTCTTATGTCTTGACCTCGACTCATACTTTCTGACTCTATTGCTTTAGTTCATCACGAATAAAGGTAGGAGTAAGTTGTTCGGGTCGGCTCGTTCTTTACACGACTGTCCCACACTTGACACCGTAGTCATCCCGTCACCGGACGGGTCAACAATCTATATCAATGACTGGAGACACGATACACTTGATACTGTACAGTATATGGCGTCTGATGGAGGTCTGCCTCTCATTGAAAAGCCTATGCCCTCTTCCCTTATACCAGACTTTCCAAGTATCTGCACTAGAGACAAGGCCCCCTGGTTCATGTCATCTTGTAGTATGGACGGTGCCTTGGAGATAACTATATGCAGAAACCTCGAATTTGCACGTGGGCCTATCACTGGGATACTGGTGGAATACGAGGATGGACATCGAGAATGCCTGGGCCAATTTCGCTTCGACAAATCGCTCGAGAAGCTTCGAGTTGATGCAAAGACTGATCTATACTTCGGCACTGGAAAAACCATGTGGGACTCCTACTACGTGGATCAGATTCTTACTTATCCTCAACTCGAGAAGGCCTGGCTACGCTGGATGACGGTTTCTCGTGAAGGCATACTGGAATGGTGGTCTTCTTACCAACACTCTGTTCTACGGCATCTATCAGCCAAGGGGCAGGTCATGAACCTTAATAGTCTTATTTGAACCTTATAGCAACATCCCTCAGGCGGGTCGGAATCATATCTTTAGCTGCATACGTCGCTGGTACGGACTAGTAGGCTCGTCTCTTCATCTTTAACACGTTAGAAGGGCTTTCAGCTACTTTTGTTCCAATACAGAATATCTAGCGTCCAGTTGAATTATGTAGATACCTCACAGTCATGACCAGTTGGACTCAATCACTCCAAGTCTTTTCAGACTACCTTATATCCACTATCTCTTCTCTCACCACGCCCTGTTCCATCATCTCCGCTACTTGTCCGTTCATGTATCCTTCCAAATATAGCTCTCCGATAAAAGCCCACGAAGATCCATTCCTTCGGAGGACATAGGGCACGTCGCTACCAAGGATGACTGCAGCGCAATCACCTACTTGTGTATCAGACGGACCAATCCCAACATTTCCAGTCGAAGTTACCACAAAGCACCTATTGAAGCAATAAGTGTAGGCCAGCGTTACATACGCCTTAGCGTCTCCACCAACCGACAGCTGTCGCAACAGCTCCAACGACTTCATCCTATCGCCAGTCATAGAAGGCAAAGCCAGTTTTGTCTCGACTTTTTCTAATTGCTGAACAAGATACGCAATACCGTCTCGTATACTCTGATCACAGGATCGCTCAATAAGGTCATGTCTCTCAGCAGTCGTGGCTTTGATAAAGTTCGTTGCCCAAGAAGCCAAGTCCGCTACCTCCATGATCTCAAGGGCAGTATTCCATGCTGCTTCAAGTTTTGAGTCGATGGCATGCTTAAAATCTTCTTTTGACGCCTCGTTCTCGTCAAAATAGTAGCAATACGTGACCGTTCCCAGTTTCACTGCACTCACTCGAAGGAAGGAGATATCCTCCGACTCATGAAGTTTCATTGTAAGCCCAGCAGATGCAGCGTAAGATTCAGCAAAACCCAACTTGGGAGGCTCTTCTCTATCCGAGAAGTGTGCCTTGGCTAGACTTGTTCGGATGCACTTGTTGAAAACTCGAAAGTCGCTCCAGTCGGGTGTCCAAGAGGGCAGGTCTGCAAAGTCTTGCACGCGTTGCTTTCTCATTGAACAACCGCTTGCGCCGTGTGCACGAGTTAATATGGCAAGTGAGCTCCCATTCTCAAGTAGGAAGCGTGCAACCTTCAGGTATGTCTGTGCTAGGTCGGCACTGTAGTCAGGTTTCAACGCTTCTGGGATCCGTGAAGGGTCTTGGCACTCCGAAGCTATACCTAGAAGGCCGAATATCTTGTCCCTCGGATCTGTCGCATGAAATTTGGTCATTGTGAACGACATCAGAGCGTCCAAAGGCCATTTCGCTCGACAATGACGAAGGTTACCGATATTACTAACGTTGAGCAGTTTTTCGGGAATTTGTGAAAGTCTCATATACCCTGTTTTGCGCAACCAAGCACTTGCCCATTGGAGCTTGTGCCACGGATATAGATGCTGACCCCAGATGATGATAGGATCTTGAGGAGATAAAACAACCTCTTGAATGACCCAGATTCTAGAGAACCACTCCATTTCCATCATTTGGGTCAGATGTACCCAGCTGTCATCATCCCACGACGGAAGGCCAGTGAGTTGGTGGAGAGAGTCTGAGTAGTTACCAACAGGGATATCAGCCTCAATCTTCGCGTCAGGATGGTGGGTTTCGCAGACATCATATATCTGGTCAATCAGCCGCCATGCCGATGAGACCCAAGAGGATTCAGGACCAAGCCAGATTAGGGTCTTTACAGCTGCCGAGTAGATACTCCTCATCAGAGCTACCTGTGAGGAACGATCGGAGATGCTTTGCTGATTGATACATATACTGTCAATCCAGATATATCTAAGTGGGGGATCAAAGCGAGCATCATCGGTAGCTAGCTTTTGCAGCACCCGGAGCCCAGCAGCAAGACTTGGTGTGATACAAACGAGTTGTTTATCAATTTGAACGGGGGCGTTGCGATCCTGAGTACCCCAGCAGTGGCTAAGGGCGTAAAATGGTGGTGCTTCATCAAGTGAAACTATCTCGAGAGCGCCTGTGTCTGGAATGACCTCCTCTGTATTGATGCGGAGAAGACGAATGTGATTTGGTGGTATTTTAGTGTAGGCAAAAGGTTGAAGGCGAGACATTCTGAGTATTTCTTAGTTAGATGTAATGAGGAAAGAAAAATGGTCTGATGGATGACATTCAGCCTTATTTGTTAGATGGTCCTTTCCTGGTTGCTCTATTTTTAGTCAGGCTGAATATGGTGGCACACAGTGAGCGGGGATAGGGTTAGTAAGGCTCGTCGCTACCCTATGGCAAGACGACTGGGGGATAGTCGAGAACTTGAACAATCTCTAGCCATGTTTACTTATTATTCAGAAGAGTACAGTTGACATAATATTCCTTGCGTCCCCGCTTGGGTATCCGTCTATTTCCAAATGTTCATCATCCACTTACCTTACAGTCATTCAATCATCTTTCATCCACCCTCCTATTCCTGTCCACTGCCCAGGCATAGCACCCCAATGATATTCAACCAATCTTGAGATACCGATCTTCAAGTCACGTCGAAGAATATCCTCCGTCCACAAAAATTGTTTGTCCAGTTACTGCAGCACTCGCGTCGCTCGCCAAATACACAGCGATGCCAGCAAAGTCTTTGGGTAAACCATTCCTTCCTGTCATGGTTCTCGCAGCGTGAGCTTCAGCCTTGGCAGGGTCGTTAAATGCGACACGAGTCATCGGCGTATCGACTACACCCGGTGCGATGGCATTGCAGAGAACACCATGGCGAGACCATGCTTCTGCTTGCGACCGTGTCAGACCCAAAAGACCAGCTTTAGATGCCCCGTAAGCGCCGCTGTTGCCATATGATCGAAATGCCTGTTGGCTGATGATATTGATGATACGACCCCAGCCATTCTCCGCCATCTTTGGTCCGAAAGCCTGGCCTAGAGTAAAAGGCGCAGTGAGGTTGACAGCAATAGTCTCATCCCACGCCCCCTGCGAAAGATCGTTCATATGAGGTCTATAATTGACAGCTGCCGCGTTGACGAGGATATCCGGTGTTCCAACATTCGCCTTGATAGCTTGAATGGCATCTCGTACAGATGTCATGTCTCCGAGGTCTGCAACGATCGCTTCAGCGGTAACGTGCAGATCAGCGAGATGATCAATAGTATCCTGCAGCGGTTTCGGTCGTCGCGCAACCAGAACAATCCGACATCCAGAACGGCCCAACGCGATGGCCATTTCCCGTCCAATTCCGGAACTGCCTCCCGTCACGACGGCGACCTTTCCCGTGAGGCTGAAGAGGCTTGAAAGGTAGCTCGAGACGGCTTGTGCGCTTGGTGCCATGGTGGTTAATATGAGCCTAGCTCAGTAGAGTTTGCGCTACTCAAAGTAGTTGAGAGGAGTAGATTAAGATATAGATAGCACGAGGAAGAGATAAAGAAAGGAATAGTGGCATGTGCTGGTTGACTCAGCTTTTTCTTTTTTTGCGTCTTGTGAGTGAAATCGGCTGACGCGAGTTTGGTTCACGAGGCGTAACTTTGCGCATGCGGGGTAAATAATCGTGACCCAACTTTATTAGTAGTAGTGGACAATCAACAGCAAAAAATGAACAAAGATGAAGTGAAAATTGAGTGTATTCCCAAGATAACGCCAGTCTAGTTCTAAAATAAAAGACAAACAGAAAAGAAAAATAATACATTAGTAAAAAGAAAGTTAAGACAGCTTATGACGAAACCTCAATCTCAACCACGGTCAACCACCAGGTTTCTTGTGTAACATCAACAACACCAGGTCCATTGACCTCGAGATGAGCGGTATGATCTTTCAAAGCACTGATAGGCCCCAAAGCTCCGGAACTCTTATCCGCTGAAGCTTCCATCAGCGTCTTGACGGAAACACCGACCATCTCAGAAAGCTGCTCGGTATTGATCAGACTAGCATGCAGACCTCTCTTGTTCAACCAGTCGTGGTTGGCAACAGCGACATACGCGACAGCTCGCTCGGCAGGAGTCTTTGGTTTCTGCACAGCCGCAGTGATTGTACGACCAGGAAGATTGACGATTGTGCCTACAGCGCCAAATACTGCATGTAATGGAATGGAAATAGCACCGCCGACAACTCCCGATGCTGCACCGATGATGTTTCCTTTCTTTGTGTTGTTGACAATATTCTTGCCAACGCTCTTGGCATGGTTACCGACTCTTTGGACGTAGCCAACAGGTTGCTGGCCCACATTCTTTGCGATGTCTCCAGCATGGCTAATTGCTCGCTCGCTAACCTTTGCGGTCATAAAAGCGGAGATGGTATCAAGGAAAGAAGTCCATGCTTCTGGAGTGATGCCGTGGCCGAGAAGAGCGGGTGCGTAAGCCTTGAGGAATGGAGATGTTGGGCTAGGTGATTCTTGAGGAATGGCAACCGGTGGTTGAGTGCTTTTTGAAGATTCCGAGTAAGTAGGAAGAGAGGACTCAGGAAAGTCGAAGGGGTTTTCTGCGGTGGGAAGTCTGTCTGTTGATTGAGGATGAGACTGTGTTGAGGATCCTGCGGCAGTGTATGCGGGAGCAGGCTGAGTCTGGTTGTAAGACATGATGAAGATGGCGAATAAGTTGTCGATAGTTGTTGGAGGAAGTGTAGTTGATATTGTGAAATTGTAGATTGAATGAGTTGTTCTGATCCAAATTCCAATTCCAGAGAAGTAGTGAGATCTTTATATCCATTTCATACTTAACTTCGGCTCCGACCTGCCACTTCATCATCGGGTAAAGCGGCAGTGAGACGACATCCTTTCAGCCCTAGGATCGTCGTCTTGTCTTCCAACCAATAGGGGACTCCGGCTGCGGTCTAGGGTGGCTTAAACTTCGAATGAGTTGACGAATATGGTTAGCTTGACTATAACCGAGAGCGAGGCGGATTCGCATTGATGACATAGACTTTAACAACGTGTTGTGCTCGAATGAAATACCTTTTTGATTAGATTGGTTAAGAGTAGGAAGATGAAGTTAGTGGGCTATGTCATAAATTGGATACTACTCTGATACTAGTATCGATTAACTACTCCCCGCACTTCCTGATTGACTCAATTCGTTCTTACTAAAATAAGAATCGAAGCTCAAAGCCATCCAGCCCATTGATCAAGACACCCTCAATCCCATTCGGGCCAGAAGTCTAAATGGTCATAGTGCAGAAGATCGTACTCCATCATGTGATGTCGTGTAAGCTGCTGTCCCCCGTTCCTTATGGCATCCGGGTCCTGGATCTTTTTCGATCCGCCTTCACTATCATCCCACATCTTCCGAGCATGCTCGCACGACTCAAAATGCCTCTTGAAACCGTCTTGAGAAAAAGACCTGTCGCGGTTCTCACTACCAGATGGGATATAAGGAAAGTACCATCTAAGGCGACGATCCTCGGGTACATTTCCAACAAAAGCATTATGGCATCCCTTGCAGCTTACACCGCGCTCCGTTGTCATCGTGCGTCGATTGAGCCACGGGTACGCGATGCATACTGCTGAGCGATAATTGAGCCAATCCTTTTCCACAAATGTATCGATCCCCCATTCACCCAAAGGTCCGAACGACCCAAGAATCTCAAGGAACTGCTTCGCCAGCATGCCTTCAGTACGGTCCAGCATAACCTCGGGTTTCTCCCAGTTCTGGATCTTTAGAAAGCGGTCCCTCGCTGACAACATCGTTTCGCGAAATGACTGATGTGAACTCTTCCCTTCAAGTAAAAGCACGTAGCGATAACTGAAAGCGAGGAGCTTCCAGTCTACGAAACCTATCTCGGGCGCTGTGCGAAGACAGTTGTAGCAGCAGCGTGTACATGTTACTACAAAGAGCAAGCCACCAAATTCTTTACAGAAACTGCATTTTTCTGTAACTAGAGCGCGATGTAGGTCTTTGTACGTGATCTGGTCATGTAGGCTCATCCGGTAGAGAGCCTTGACGCCTTCGGGACCGTGCCGGACGACTTGCTGATATTGAGGGACCGCATTTGTGACATCTCGTGCAACACGTGTAGCCTGGCGGAAGGAATGGAACGACTTGACGTCCAGTCCTGCCAGAATATTCGTGACGATCTCAACTGGAAGTTTGAAGATGGGAAACTCCTTCGTTAATGGTTCCGGAGGCGGGTCGTTGACCGTTGTGGGTGAGCCCAGAGGCTCGAAAAGTCCTTCTGGGGCCTTTCTATCGTTGGTTTGCAGCAGGGGAAACCAATACTTGCTGCGGTGGTAAGAGCAAGTTTGCAACAAAGTAGACATCTTGCTGGACGTGGAGCGATCTCTAATAGGGAAGTGAGGATCAATACCTTTATGTCAGCTACAGTTCGACAAAGACAAGATGGGGGTACGGGAAGGATATGGAAGTGGTGTTGGCTTTGAAGGTTGATATAGAATGTGGATTGCTGAAGTAATGGATGGGACGTTTGACAAAGAATTGTGGAGATTACTGCTCAAATATCTTCTCAAATTAAATTTCAAGCAATTGAAAGGATATTCTGACTTACTTTCAAGGATGTATTGAGGAGGCAGCACATACTTCTACAAAAGAGCAATATATAAAGATCCATTTCACTTTTTAGTGATCTTAACCAATCATTGCGTTTATTCTCAAACCGTAAACCAGGACCACATGGTCAAACTTGACGTACTGGCCATCAATCCAAGTGTAAGTTCAAATTTCACATAAATTCAGATATACGCATCATACTATAGTTCAGTACGTCAGAATGAAACACTAGCTTCTACTGGAAGCTTGAAAGTATCTTAGAAATAAACGCTATGTACCTGAACGAGGACAAACATGATAGATAAGTGGATAAAAGGTAGAAGGAACGTAGAAAAATGAACACACCATCAGCTCAGACCCTCTTATTTGTCACACCTAAGTTCTTCACGCGCGGTACAAGCACCCTTCCATTGATGTACTCATATTCAAGCTCAGTCCGTGTACCTCGGTCTTCCTGAAACGACACTTGTATGATGCGCGTAACTACCCTCAGAATTTCAGCATACTCTGGAAACTTCTGCTTCACCTCGAGGGTTACCAGCTTTAAACCCTCGTTTGCTTTACGAGCACTGCGCGCAAAACGCTTAATCACTGCCATGTCGCGAGGCCCAGTTCCGTCAACATTCATGGAAATCCACAGAATGTTCGTTGCTTTGGTGAGTTCTTGATACCTTTCAAGAGGAGCAGAGCCGTCATCGAGAACAACGTAGATGAATTGTGGCGAGATACCATCTGGCAAGGTTGGTGAAATGGTGGATGCCGTGCTGTTCTCTGCCAAAGCCGTCGATAACTGGTTTGCGAAGCTGAAGAGTGCACCCTGAGGATTAGAGAGGATATTGGCCATTAGCTTCTGGGTAGATGCTACCGCAGTTGCAACGACGCAGTAGGATGATTGTCCAATGTGATCAAACGTCTTTGTCGCTGGCTCGAGCGTGCTGAAGCCGCTGTCCTGCAAAAGCCTGTTCCACTCGCCTGCGGAAGGATATCCCAACTGCTCATTTCGTTCATCTATCGATATGATTAGTGATGTGATTATCAAATATAGTTCTTGGCTGACATACCAGACCACATATTCTCATTCATCCCGAAGATAAGATTATAAGCAGGTGACATGTCCGAAAGTCCAGTAAGAACAACGGCACCTCCAGGGACGAGAAGTTTCCGCACATTCTTTAGAGCCTCTTCCAGAGAATTTGCAGTATAGAGAATATTATTGAACAGAGCCACGTCGAAAGACTCGGGGCTGAAGCCTTGTTCCGTTGGATCTTTGTTTATGTTAAGAGCTTTGAGCTTGCATATACCTTGTTGGGAGGACTTTGTTTGCTCAAGCACAGGAAGCGACCGATCGGTGATGGTATACGAGATATTCTTTTGATCTTCAAAGGCGTCAAACAGACTGTTTGTGTTGTTACTTGTACTGGCTCCGATTTCAAGGACATTGAGGACCGGCTTCTTTGTAGCGAAACAGGCTAGGTAATCTTGAAGATGTGCCTTCATTTTTTGCACCAGCTCCATACCACCCTGCATGCGGCCGAGTCTCTCACTTCCAAGCAGCAAAGGCATTGGATCGACTGTTCCTTGAAGGATTCCCCCAAGATTAGGGCCAATTTTGGCAAGGATCTCGCCCTCCACACCCATCTTGGTAAGAGAGGAAAGGATCTCAATAGTGACAGTCATAGTGACATCGCTTAGCACTAGCTTACCAGCAGGTGACGAATTGTAGGCACTCATCCATTGGAATAGCTTCTTTCTGGACCCTGTAAGGGCGGTAGGGTTAAAATCCGGGATATCCACGGGGATATTGTTGAGGGATGTGCGGATGATGAGGGCTGCCGCTCGAGCAAGAGTGATTTGATGGTCGGCTGTTGCTTTATTTAAAGGTGTTCTGGGTCTCAAAATGCTACCGGTAAAGAAATTTGAGTCGGCCTCCCACTCCACATGGTGGACTGAGTCCCAGTCGTCATCATCATGGAGGACGGTCTGGTCCCTGATGATGGGTTGGATGATGGACATGGCGAGATTAGTTGGGGTGGCTGACTGCTAGTGAAGATAAGATAAGGATAGATGAGGTATTAAGAACGGTATCCAGAAAGCAACAATAGTTATGAGAGAAACTCTAAGCGCAAAGCAGGATTATATATTCCTCGAGATCCAGAACATCTCACCACTTTTTGATTGGGGTTGACTTTTTGGGGACCACTCGGAGCCGCAAGCATGTGAACCCTGCCAGCGACCCCACGGGGCAAAAAGCGAAGCCGAGCTTCCGATACGTGCCCGCGTTTTTTACCACTTGGGGAGAGGCAATAGTCATACCACAACTAAAGTCCATCTGACCTATGACATTTTATCTCCTGACAGTTGCGATGCATCTCGATTTATCTGAACTTGGTCTTTTACTTATTTTGGTGAAGTTTGTCGTACGGGGTAGTTAATCTCTTCACAGAGGCTTGGAATAAAACTTTCCCATGAAGCAAGACACACGTTTCTTCCATATCTTACCCTCAATACATATATGGCTCCCACATATTTATACAGTTATATGAAATCTCTCATGTACGTTAGGGTGAATTTCATAGTACAATTCAGTCGCAGGACCTTATTAAACATGCGGTGGCGATATTTTATGTCCTCATCCAGATCCGGAGATGCCGAACTTGAACCAACAATAGTAGTTCAGCCTATGAGTTCTTCTCATATTGGACAACACAAAGAGGTGTGGTATAGAAACTCCCCAATCTGATTGAATTGCGCCTCATGTATCATTTAAAATAGTGTGAGACACCAAAGACCTCACCAGGGAGAATGGAGCCACCTGGTACATTCGCCGCAATACAAGGGTGATGCGGCTGCCCCACGGTATGCGGACGCAGGATGCGGTATTATTCTCATTCAGTAAAAGTTCTGTACTTATAACAACCCCATTGCGAATGGGTGTGCACATGTGCTATCAGATCATTCTGGCCCCTGACGTTCAATTGTCTTGGGATTCTGCTACAAATGGTTTCAAAAGAAGATGATTTGACAATCTTGAAGTCGTCGAGCCGAATCAAAACTTTTAATTATGTTAAAACAACTTATACAGGCTGGTCAATATTGTAAATTTACAAGTTTTCAACAATACGTTCTCCACCAGGTGTCCATCCAGTGGCAGACCAACTCTCAGGGCTTATGTCGGGCCAATACAACCCCTGCGCTCCATCATGGTACATCGAGGCATCAATAAATTGCAGATCCAGAACCGGTTGCGACAAAAGTTCCTGCAAAGAAGGCTCTGATAGCGCCATCCCAGCAGTCGGATTGGAGAAGCCACCGACGTCGATTCCCTCAAACTGCTGCATCACAGCATCCGGCGCAAACTGACCTCGTCGCGTCGCCATGCAGACTTTCATAGCATCGAGGTGTCGACAAAATTCCTCGGCGGCAAAGTTTCCGTTCTCTTTTAATTGTGTCAGGAACTGCGCCGCTGACTCAAATTGTTCTTTGTCGCTGCGGGCTTCTTTGCTGTCGATGAGGCTGGATATTGCGAGGACTGTGGCTGCCGCAAACAGATATTGCGTGTAGAAATAGTCGAACGTCGCAAACGAACCATCGATCCAGCATTCGATTAGTAGACGGCATGAGTGCCTTGCGCACCGAACGCAGGCTTCAGCAAGGGTCATTGCTGAAACGGGAATTTGAGGCTCTGTAGGGGGTTGGGTATCCCATGCTGCAACGTGGGTTCGGAGGACGTGGAGAAGAATAGGGCGTGTGGCTGTTATAGCGATCTGCTCCTATTAGTTAAGCTTCGTCAACGTAAACATTTAAGCTTACTTGATTAAAGTATAAGTGTAGTGAGAGAGGCTTGGGGCTTGGCTCAGGAGCATCAGTGGGTTCAATGTGAAGATGTGCCGGCAATTCTTCCACAAAGGCCCTCAAGTCTCTCAAAGCCTCCTGCACTCTTTGCGACAAAGTTTTCTGCTGAGGCTTTCTCGTATAGATAGAGCTAATAACCCTCGCTGCTAGACTCGCAAGCCTTATACTAGCAATAAAGTAAGATGAGTCGCCAAAGTCATCCGAAGGTGTGTCAAGAATGGGATCGGTAGGTAAGTCGACTTCTATATCATCTTCGCGGACGGCTACAGGATGCCCGAGTCGGGATGCCCACATACGATCGAAACTGTAGGCCGTCCACCATACTCGATTTCTGTGTTCTCGGGCGCCGGCGTCGCGGAGTTGTGACTCGGGCACGTTGAGATGGAGACCCATTACTACGGCAAGGCGGACAGATGAGCCGGCCAGGGCGTATGCTGTGTATCGACGATTCAGGGCGAGGGAGTAGAATGACTGGAACATTAGCTGGGCTTTTTCATCATCTCGTGCAGCTTACAAGAAGAAGGCGGACTTCAACGGCATCAATACGCGGCCTCTCGCTGACAATTCGAAGAATTCTTGTAGCCCTAGCAAAATAGGCCATGCCTGGAAAGTTTTTATCCTTGGCCGCCGTTCTCGTCGAGTACATCTCGCCGATGGCGAACAACACCCATAGTTTACTCTTTAGAAGTGAGTCTGTTGAATGAGGGTTTAATATCGTCTGCTCAAGACCTTCCAATATCTGACTTCGGCGCACAATGTAGTAGCCCCGACTCACATACTTCAAGGCGACGTTGACGAGAAGTCGGGCCCTGGATGGAATAGGCCAGGGACAATCTTTGTCTGAAAGGTCAAGAAGTGTCTCATCCGATGCATAGTTGACTCTTGGGATGTGACTATGCCCCGGTTCGGAGATCGCTTGCCTAAAGCGTGTTGCAAAGGCAGCATCAGAAGCTTCGCCGATTAGAACAGGGGTGTGCAATACGTTCATGTCAAAGAACCAGGGTCTTTCTTCCAGTAGAGTGCCCTGTAACGTTGAAGGCGCTTCTATTTGGTTGGTAGAGGGTACGGGGACATCGGGGATGTTAGTCTCAGGGCGATGTTTAGGATCTACATCTTGGTTCCGTAGGCGTTTGTTCTCGGCGATGAGATCATCAATGTATCTATCCCAGTCAATCAGCATAATGAAAGGTTGACAAATGGAAGATGGTCATACTGTTGGCTGACTTTAACAATTCTGTTCTTGCGTGGATAGGAACACTCAGCGCCTTTACTCGCTTGTTGACAATTTTCACATGGCTGACCACCAGAACATTTAACTTTACGAGCATGACACCTTCGACATCTGAAGTTTTATCAGCAAAGGCTTTTAAGTTTAGGATATGCATGTCTCACTTACGCTGTAGACTTTGTTTTTCTTTGCCGTTTGTTCCCACTGCTTAAAGGCGTAATATTAGAAGAGCCGAGATCATCTCGACTTTCAAACTCAGAATCGCGAGGGCTTTCATCGTTAGAAGTCATGGCGTGACGTCGCAAGACTCTAAAGTCCAATAGATCTGGAGATCGGGATTGTGCAACACAGCGCCGCCGAGGGTCTTAACCAATCTGATGGCGGAACCGGTTCCCCACTCGGTTCCGAAATGCCACTGTAATATCAATGATTTCCTTATTCTGGTTAAACGTTGCTCGCGTGACGTGCAGCAGAGGATGGAACATGCGGTGCATGATGCCGACGTTTTGCGGCGAGAAATTTGGATTTGACCGTGATGAGTCAGCATTCTAGGGCCAACCTCGGTAAAGATTTCCGTTTTTCGGGAATTTTGAGGCTTGAGACCGATTAGAGGATCAGGGAATTGAACGGGTTTAGGGAGCCATCTTGATGATCATGCATTAAGAAGCCGACACCGCTTGATGTAGTCATGGAAAGGTCCACTTGTTGTTGCTGAATCGAGAGAAATGAAAGTTTTTAAAGGAAGAGATATGCTGTATGTAAACTCTCTATAGTAACCTTTCTTGCTTGGAGCCTTAATAAAGTCATTCGTCGTTTTTCCACATCACGAGCATTATAATCCTATGCTTCCCCAGCAACCTGTATAAACTTTCATATGGCAAGGCCACCAAATAAAAGGCATTGTAAATTCTTTTGGATTGCTTGGCGCAAGCCTTCAATACGCCAACATCCGGTATAAGTTGCCAAATCTGGATAAACAATCCCTCGCCGCCATGACAGAACCAAAGACAGAAACTCTGGAAACTCCAGAAACAACACCACTACCCCCAGTCGAAGCAATAGACGACGATGTTGCTTCAATACCATCTTGGCGAAAATGGGTCATCCTCTTCGTTGTCTGTTGGATGCCTCTCCCCATGACATTCTGGAGTACGGCTATTATGCCTGCGAACATTGAAGTGGCCTCAGACTTGAAAACACCATTAACTACCATCACCACGGTGAATGCGGGTGTTTTCGTCGCACAGGCTTTGTCAGGACTGATTTGGTTGCCAATCAGCACTATCATCGGCCGAAGATCTGCATATCTTGCTGCAAATGCTGTGCTTTGTCTTTGTGCAGTTGGATGCGCTACGGTACCGAATCTAGCTGGTTTTGCGTCGCTTTGGGTCCTGGGCGGTACTACAGGGCCGTTCTTCTTGGTGGCAGGACAAACTATTCTTGCTGACATCTTTGATCCTGTAAGTGACTGATTAACATGTTTGGACTATAGCTCACAGTTTCCAGACTGTTCGTGGAACCGCGGTTGGATTCTTCCTGGGTAGTTGCGTCTCTGCTAATACCATTGGTAAGTCAACTCGACACGCCAGACATATCTCAACTAAACATGCACAGCACCTCTTCTTGGTAGTATCATTGCCACGTATACCAGCTGGAGAATAATATACGCCGTTGAGGCTGGCATGTCTCTCCTCGGTCTTATTCTTTCTTTCTTATTCATCCCCCGGTCAAGTGAGGTTGAGAATCCAAAACTCGCTGAACCACGGCCACGAACAAGACAAGAGATTCTTCAAACCTTTAACCCCATGCACGTTTTCCGTCAATTTGCATATCCCAAAGTCATCATTGCTGTATGTACCATCTACCTCATATCCATTGAAATACTTACGTGAATAGAATATCGCTTGCGGTCTCTTGGGCTTCAATCAGTATGGTCTTCTCAGCTCTGTTCGTCGTGTCATCAACCCTCGCTTCAACCTTACTTCTCCCTTACACAGTGGTCTGTTCTATCTTGCCCCAGGTGCAGGGTTCCTTGTCGGAAGCACGGTAGGAGGCAAGGTCTCTGACGTGGTTGTCAAGAGATACGTTCGCAAGCGGAATGGAGAAAGACGTCCCGAAGACAGACTGAAGAGCAGTCTACCTAGTGTTCTGATTATTCTACCGCTAGGTACTCTACTCTATGGGTGGAGTGTTCAAAAGAGCATTGGTGGCATGGCGTTGCCCATTGTAAGCTCGTTCATTGAAGGATTCGGACTCATGGCGTCTTTCAGTGGGTTGAATACGTATGCTGCTGGTAAGTCCAAATCTCTTAGTTAGGTGACCAGGCTGACAATGAAAAAGAGGTACGTCCTGTGCACAGAACAGCAGTAATCACGGGGAAATACGTTGTTCAGTATAGCTTTGGCGCTATTAGTGTTGGTGGAGTCGTCCCCATGATTGACAGCATTGGTGTGGGATGGGCATTTACCGTCAGTAAGTAAACTCTTCTTGCCATGGTTCTCTTACAATCACGCTAACTTGGAAAAGTTACATGTACATCAATGATCGCTGGCATTTTCATCTTGTTAATCGCGAAGTTTAGCAAAACCTGGAAACAGTAGAGTATGTTCTGTTGTATGAGACAACTAAAATTATGGCGCAATTAGAAGATGCTCAAAAAAGCATCAAGACCCCGCACAGCATACGGGAACTTGGGTATAGAAAGCTCGATAGTATGCGAACTTGGTAGAATGAGTTGCTATAGAAGGAATAGACAAAAGTCAATTTTTGCCCGATACCCGTCCTTAATGCAAGATCAAAATGACAACGCCACGACACTCTTTTCTTAGCCATAGACTTGCAAAATAACTGTGTTAGAACAAGCCACTCATTTCCCCTCCACGTAACGCAGCTGGTTGATATACGAAGACCTACGTAGTCCGAAATACCTTCGGGCCTACGGCACCATTCCTTTGCCAAGACATAAAGACTGGTAGCTTTAACCATCTGAAAACCATGGCTTTTTGTTCGCATTCGTTACGCGTCTAGATACCTCGCTAAGAGCCGACTTAGACATGGAGGCTGCTTACCCTAGATTCTCGTTGTCCTCGTTGGCTGGATTGAGCCATTGAGTTTGCTTAACCTACTTAGTGGGAAAGTTTCCCACGACGCCTAGAGTGCAGGTGATTAAATCTACGGCAAATGAGGCAATTCATTGGTATGCCTTTCACATGGTAAGGGTCGTTTCTGAAGATAATAAGGTGGGGATGGGGAACCACAGTTAGAGACCCTGCACTTAATCTTGCGGAATTGTAAACAGCCTTGTTCATAATTGCGCATAGAAAATTTCACGATGCATCTTCCATTGCCCCAGCAATTTTTACTTCTTTCTGCATATTCGAGCTTCGCATTAGCTCAAAGAGGCGCTGATTCCGACCCTTACGTACCAGTCTACACAGAATGTCCAAAGGATCTGGAGATCCGCTCTGCCAAAGATGTAGGTCTCATGAGAGCTCTGGTACAAGCTATACTAACATCTTCAGGGCTTGTCTGATCAAGAGAGCTCATGGAGAGAGCGTCGAGCAAAGCAAATGATGCCAGACCTTGAGAGGTACTTGAAGCTGGTCAACATCACCGATTTCGACGTCAAAGAGTATATGGACAAGCTCAGGGAAGATGATGTACCGATCGTTGGTCTTTCTGTCTCTGGTGGCGGTACTCAGTCTGGAATGGGTGGTCTCGGTGTCTGGAGAGCGTATGATGCTCGTTCGGACGCAGCTATCGCTGCTCGCACTGGTGGTTTGACGCAACTCCTCTCGTACATCACTGGTCTTTCCGGTGGTGGTGCTGTCACTGTAGCTATCCTGTAAGTCCATAATCCCCCTTGATACTGGCTGATACTGACAACTCAGTGCTGCAAACAACTTCACCACCCTGGACGATATTCGAAAGTCAACAAACTTCTCAAACAGCTATTCTGCGGGTCCTGATGGTAACCAGACAGAGTTTTTCAATAACATTTTCGACAACACGGGCGCCAAAGCAGAAGCCGGGTTCCCAGTCTCTGTCACTGACAACTTTGGTCAGTTCTGGGGGACATGGCTTCCCAAGGACAAAGTCTACAGCAACTACTCCGACTTTGCCAACAATGGCACAGCTTTCGAGCTGGGCGATGCACCTATGCCCATCCTGTGCTATGCTGAAGTCGTACCTGGCAAGTCACCCGAGATTGGAAAGATTATGTACCCAGCCAGCAACACTTCGCATCTCTTCAACTTGACTGCATATGAGGTTACGAGTTCGGTTCTTGGGCTGGCGGTCGTGTACAAGCTTTCGTGCCAACCAAGTATCTCGGAACTTCCATGTCTGACGGCAAGCCGCAGAACAAGAGCGAGTGTGTCGCCGGGTTTGATAAGCTTACTTTCATGCAAGGAACCACGACCAATGCCTTCCCTGCATGGTTCATTGATGCGTTCTACAACATTCCTACATTCACCAAACGGTGGTTAGGCAAGAGGCAGCAGGTGAACCCGGATATCAATGATATCCCTATCCCATCTGATCAAGATGACAATCCATTGGTACAATTGGTGAACCAGTCAGCTATTTACTATGGCTTGACTTTCAACCAATCAATGTGGGCTACTTATCCTAACCCCTTCGAAAACTACAATGATGATATGAAAAACGTCGATGAGCTTTTGCTGGTAAGTTTGATGGATCGCCTAGCAACAATTTAGCTAATATGTTTAGGTTGATGGAAGTCTGGCTTTAGAGGCTGATACTCTCCGCCCTTTGATCATTCCTGAGCGCAAGCTTGACTTGATTATTGTGTATGAAGCTTCATCCGACGCTGCAAACTCATGGAACAATGGAACAAACCTGATAAGTACGCACTCCAATCCTTCTTTGATGCCGCTGCTAACAATACAGACACCGGTCTCGCCGCTTCTCAGGGAAACATTCCCTTCCCCAAGATCCCCGATGTGAACACAATTGTTGCCCAAAACCTCTTTTTCCAACCAACCTTCTTCGGTTGCAACGCTAGTGAAGACACTCCTCTCCTCCTCTGGCTTCCCAACTCTCCATGGACAGCCTACACCAACTACTCCTACACCCAAGATACATTCACCAATGAACAGTTGAACATTACTTTCGAGAATGCCTTCCAGTTGGCCACCTACGGAAATGGCAGTATCGACTCGAACTGGCCTTCATGTCTGGCTTGCGCTGCGGTCAAGGGTTCTCTACGAAGGCTCGACATCGACATGCCCAAGCAGTGTGATGAGTGTTTCAAGAAACATTGCTGGAACGGAACGACGAGCTCAAGGAAGGCTACTGCTGCGGACTTTAACCTGATGCCCAGACTTGAGCCTAAGCTGACGCTCAAGGAGTGGAATGACACCCAGTGGTCTTCTGATTTAAAGACTGGCAAAGATGGTGGGAAGGGTACGTCTAATAACTCTGTCGGGGTGAAGGTTGGAAACAACGTGATTGGCCTCATCTTGTCTCTCGTCGCGATGGTTTGTCTACTTTAGCTGTATTGTCTACAGTTTGCGATATTCTCATGATGAGCGGGGGGGGGTACGATCTGCAGCTTCAATGAATCTATGTTGATGTTTTATATTCGTCTATTCGTACATTCGTGCTATTCGATAATCAAAGTTCAATTCCCAGCCGTCCTGAGCAGGCTCCTATGCCCACAACACAGAACTTAAGCTGCAGTTTTGTTCAGAGTTGTCCCCTACGATAGTCTAAGTGAGAAAGTAGGCCTACCGAATTTCTATCGGTATCAATCATCAACTCAAGAGCGCAAGAACAACGAGACCTCCAACACACGCTACTCCAAGAGGACGCACAACGCCTGTCCTAGCACTGTTCGTCTCCTCTGGCGCAGCAGCGCCGCTCGTCGAAGACTCGGTTTGCTCCGCAGAGGTAGCAGTATCGCTACCTGTGACAGTCGCACTGGCAAGCTTTTCCAACCCAGCCGTAAGAGTGACTTCGGCATACTCATAAGTCGGACCGTAGATCTCAGCAAGCTCCTTCTCATCAGTGTAAGTCTGAGGAGGATAGTCCTTCGTCTTATAGTCCTTGCTATCCTTGACGGGTCCTTGTGACACGGTGCATTCCTGGGCAACAGATCGGCTCATTTTGCAGTGTTGTGAAACCGTCCAGGGTGTTCCATCTGTCAAGGTATCGCTAATCCACAGGTCAAAATCTCCCGTCATGGCTGCTCCTGGTGCAAGAGTTTTCTCTGCCCAAGGACCCAGAGTTATCGTCTCTGTAAATCTGTCACAGTCGTCGGCGCCAGAAGGGCATTCGAGAACGTATGTTGTGGCTGTCGCGTCTGCGCCCAGGACTTTTCCAATTAAAGTCATGCCATCATTGGGGACGAGCAGAAGTTGTGTTACGCTTTTGGACATACTGATAGGTTGTGACGATGGTATCAGGGGAATGGAGGCGTTGCGAAAACAGTACTGATCTCAGTACCGTGATTCGCTGCGTGTTGATATGAAGCTGTATGACTTTGCGATGAGCAGCATACATCGACCAGAACAGCGCGCCAATGGTGTTTAAATGGAAACAATTCTTACATAGTAGGAGCAACTGTGCGAAATTAGCTGAAGGATTTGGTGAAACAAAATAAATACCAAGCTTTGACCCGCGTGATGTCTGCAACAATTGGTGGTTGTAGTGGTCTGAAGGTGAGCACTAAGCCCATATTCACTTTAGGGGCGTTACATTTAGATGATGGACCTGCCGAGTTGGGATGCGAATTTAAGGCACAGCCACTGTATCGTGTACGAAGGGTTCAATGCATCAACTCATTCATTCTGAGGTAAAGCGAATGAATGCGAAATGCACTGCATCGATTAGACTTCATTTAAAAGACATAGATAGCCAAGAGCAGCACAACTTCCAGCCATTAAAAAACACATTAATCCGCCCGCTAAATTAGTGGATGAATCACGCCGTCGTGCCGGCGAACTGCTTTCGGTAGTGTGGACCCATGAGCCATAATGATAATAAACAGTTGCTCGAGTACATAGATTGTTATCCACCTGACAGCTTCAAAACTTTCCGAAAATCGATCAAACAAAATAATCATTTGGCTTCAGGACTTGCCGCAATGTCTAATCCCCGGAACCACGCTCTTGTCTTTGGTGCGACAGGCCTCATCGGCTGGGCAGCTGTCAATCAACTCCTCTCAAATTACCCTGCACCCAATACATTTGCGAGTGTCACCGCTGTGAGCAACCGGCCCGTGGACGCAGATCGAACATTCTGGCCTGGAAAGACCGATGCGAGGCCAGAGCTTCAGCTTGTATCTGGTGTAGATTTAAAGAGCGATCATTTGACGGAGCAGTTGAAGGAGAAGGTCGCTGGAATTGAAAAGACTACGCATGTGTTTTACTTTGGTAAGTACCACATGTAAATAGGACGGATGAATGTTAACAGCATAGTGTTTGCGCCGCACGATGAGAATCACGAAGATGAATGCAAGATCAATTGCGACATGATGCGCAATCTCGTATCCGCATTGAACACATACTCTCCCAACTTAAAGTCATTCATCTACTCTGGAGGCACAAGAGTACATCTCCCTACGCGCCTCACTTACCTACAATCACTGACTCCCATAGGGCTACGGCATCTACATTCCCGGCGGCATGTTCACACCTCCTCTCAAAGAATCTATGGCCGATACTATACCAGCCGATTATGCAAAGACTGTCGCTTACCCTTGGTTTCGCAATATTCTCACCGATGCATCAGCCGGCCGCAGTTGGACGTGGACAGAGGTCTGCCCCGATGTCGTTGTGGGCTTCAGTCCCATCGGGTCGAATTACTCGCTCGCACTGCACTGGGCGCAGTATCTTTCTTTGTATGCGAAGAACAACGGCGAAGGCGCGGAAGTTGCGTTTCCTGGTAACAAAGAAGCCTACCACGCGCGCTTCACATCTGTGTCATCTTGTACGCTCGGCCGTATCGCGATTCACGCAGCGCTCAATCCACCATCGTGCGGTGGAAAGATTATCAATATGCTCGATCGTGCGGAACCGACAACCTTTGTGGAAGCGTGGCCTCGCATCACGTCGTTCTTCGGGCTCGTCGGTGTCGCGCCGGATAATGCCGAGGGAGAACGACCGAGCGAATACATCGAGACTCATGGACATCTCCTCGGGGAGCATGGCAGGAAAGCAGGTGTCGGCGCAGGGAGGAAACAGCTCGATGGTGTGGGTTGGTGGTTGACATTTGATCGACAATTGAGCGCGGAAAGGTTACGGAATGTAGGCTTCCAAGAGGAACGAGATCCATCAGAGGGTTGGATTGAAGCGTTCTCTAAATTTCGCGATGCAGGAATTATCTTGTAGAGATAAGTTGCCTGCCGTGAATTTCGGGAATACCGAAAAACAGGAAGCAATTCCGCGTAGGGCCATCGTTTCGGCCCGATATAGATTAGAGAGAAGGCAGGTTTGTAAGAAAAAAAGAGGATCGCTGGCAATAAAAGGTCTAGCTGTTATGTCATGTCAAATCCACCATGCCGAGCAAACCCCGGCGCTCCATTTCTCCGGAATCCGAATGAGGAAAATATGGGGAAAGGCCCAGTATTAGCCGTCAATGTTCCTGGTCACGCACAGTGACGGTCGAGTTTTTGTTACGAAATCGTCTGTTACTGATGCCAATAGAAATCTCCCAATTCTTGTACATCGGTACAGTCGGCTCGGTTTTCGTCTTTCTTTGGTGCCATGCTTTTTTTGCACGGAATTAGATGAGGGGACAAATAATGGATCATCTCCGCGGACTAAAGGGCTTGATATAAGGAGCAGGGCGGCTGTCGTTTCTCTGGAAGCTTGGTCGTTCTGTTTTGACGGATGAAGGTTTGAAGCCATCACCAAAGAGATCTCATTTCGCGACGCGAGACTTAAAAGGTAGTCGCTTCAACTGACGCTTTGGCTATTTCATTACAACGCCATTCTAATTCAATTTGACGTCACTTTCTCATCGTTTTCCTTTCTTAACAAAACTATTCTTTCGCTTTCATCAAGTCTGGCTGGTTACATCAACATCGCCTGATCTCATCTGCATTTACCCCGGATTTCACTACCAGATCTCATCTCATCACATCAGGCCACCCCATATTAACTCAATGCCGTCCTCGGACCCCAGGAAATGGAACTTCGACATTGATCAGTTCGTCAATCCCTTTATTCCATCGCCACCATGGAAATTCCTTCCGTATCCCGTCGCCTATGTCTTCGGATACCGTCGCGAAAAGCCTAGTAGCATCGGAACAATTCTCCCCGTGATCTGGGCGTTTATCGGAATTTTTATCGCCCTTTCAGTCATTGAATTGGCGTCGGAGCGTATACCGTCTTTTGTTGAGAGGGGCGCTCCCATCATTGTTGCGTCTTTTGTATGTTGTCACTCAGGATGAAATGGAGTCGTTGATGCTAACAATACTAGGGTGCGGGCGCTGTTCTCGAGTTCTACGCTATCGAATCTCCCCTTGCACAACCTCGTAACTTCTTCGGCGGCCAATTGATCGCCGCCATCATCGGAGTCAGCATCGGAAAGCTCTTCCTCCTCAGTGACAGCTTTCACTCAATCCAATGGCTCGGCGGCGCCATCTCTTGCGCGACAGTAACATCCATCATGGCCCTGACAAAAACAATCCACCCACCCGCCGGTGCAACTGCTCTTATCGCAGTCGTCGATAACCGTGTCCTCGATCTGGGCTGGTTCTTTATCCCCGTGGTTGCGTTCAACTGCACTATCATGTTCGGTGTAGCACTTATCGTGAACAACGTGCAACGCGCGTATCCCGTGTATTGGTGGACACCTGAGAAACTGGGTGCCAGGGAGATGGAGGGCGAGAAAGAGAAGCAGGCGGATGTTGAAAAGGGAAAGCCAAGCGAGGCCGTGCCGGATGATGCGAGTGATTCGGACAGACACGAGAGGCACGATGGCAAGGAGATTATCATGAAGCCCGGTGGTGGATTGGTCTTGCCTCAAAATCTGTTCCTTATGCAGGAAGAGGTTCAACTTTTGGAAGAGATTGCCAATCGGTTATAGAGGTTATAAATTGGCTACTGTGTTGATGTTGCATTGGTATTGCATATAATAGCATATATAAGCGTTCTTTGTTGATCACATATGTTCGATCTAATTTCATCTCATTATCCTATAGCAAGTGCATGCTTAAATCATAGTGACAGCCATATACTGGGTTAGGAGTTCCCACGGTCATATGTTAACATTTGGTTGTACTCACTTCTATCCGGGGAAAACGGTTCCGACATCCAGCATATATGCCATCCCAGACATCAGAAATCCTCGGCGCATATGCTTTGCCATCCATTTCACGCAGATACTCCGAGAAAGTCGAGGCACAAGCTTTTGCTATCTCTTTCCTCCTAAATGCCGAATTATAGGTTCGAGTCGCACGAGAGCGTCATTGCAGCCACTGGTACAACACGTGTCTGAACTGCAAAGGTGGGCGAATAACACAAGTTTGTGGATGTAACGTGGATGGCTGATTTGATATAAAACCCGTGTGGAACTCTTTGCGTCACGAGTTGGAATGGAAATGTTACTAAGGGCATTTGAATACACTTGCCTGGTCGAATATGTCTGTACCTATTCTTCCCAGACCCGAGTCCATCGTCCTTGTGACTGGCGAAGGACAACTTTCTACAGCGTGAAACATCCTGTGTATGGGTACACACAGCCATGGCTAGTCTCGAGTCTATATCGGGGTCGGGTTCAAAACACAAGCGTAGAGCTTGCTTGTCATATAAATAGAATCACGTATCTTGCACAACATCTTGACTCAAGATTGGCAGAAAAGGAAAACAGATAGCAAAGAGGTAGTGATTTGTTTTCAAACCACCGACGGGAAAGACGTGTGTTACAAAGGGTCCAGATAATTTGAACCCTGAAAAGTGGTGCATCTCGAGTATTAAGGGTCGCACATCCCATGGACCATCAGAGAACATGTGAAATCGAATAAGGATGAGGACAGTTGACATTGACAAAACTAGTATGTTTGATTCGCGGCATTTAGTACGCTAAAACCGTTGTGCACGAAATGTCGCGAAAACACCAATCAATCGAAAAGGAGGCTTCCGACTAGCTGGGCGCTGCGCTGTCGTGACAGCGGGGAGCTACAACTGGGGATAGCTTCAATAACAAGGTCTGTTTCCTGGTTCGATCCAAGACATGAATAGAGCTAGTGCCCGATCATCCAAGACAATGTTAGACCGCTACCCAAATGGGTAATTTCTCTGTCAAGTCGAAGTTGAAATTAAGTTAAAACTTTGACGGCAATCAAGAATCATCACTCTTGGCTTAACATCAGCCGACGTCCCCTGCTGATCATATGTCGCGATGCCCAGAGATTGGTCGAAACGTGCGACGCGCTTACGAATGCTAGATGGTGGGAATTGAACCAAGAGAAGCGTCGGGGAGATGCAGTGTGACCTTGACCCATGCGGGGCCGATAGCTCCCCACCTCTTGACAGGTTCTTAGAATTTCCCAGAATATTCAACCTTGGCTGTCGTGGTTCTCAGACTAAATATTCTGGGTCATCTTGACTCGAGAAATGTACCGTTCAACTGATGCGTTGCAACGGTGAGTGTAACTTGAACTATCTCACCGGTATTCGGCAAGGTTGTCAATTCTCCAGAAATACCAACAGAAACACAGCGTTGGAGGTAACGGTTCTACAGCTCCAGTCCCGGAGTTATATCCGTCCGTCACAGTGAGTGGGTGATTACACAAAGCTCAGCACCAATAAACTGGTCGTGATACTGCATCTCGTGCATCAAATACCAAGTCAGCAGAACTCAGCCTCAATCGCATTTCCTTCAATCAAGCCGATCTTGGTCGGGGAGCAAGCAAGAAGACATGTCAGATCTTAAGGGTCTAGACGTAGGCGGTGAGACACAACGGCGCGTGAGCAACAAGGGTCTTTTTGATGAGGAGCATCACATGTGCGGGGAACTCAATAACTTGCTCTGTTCTGATCTGACAGGGAGATGAGACAAAGGCATGCATGTCTTGGTTTGGATCGTCGCTGGATTGCTGTTGAAACGGCAACTCGGTTGACAAACAAACAAGAACCTGGAGGGTTGAGTCTGTTCTGATTTGTTGGTGGTAAAATAAACCCACTGAACAAAGCCAGGCTGGGCTGTCATCATCACTCCACCGGTGACCATGTGCTCTGGAAGTTTAAACCAGAGCCTTGTGTCAAAAACTCTCCGCCTCAGCCGCCAAAAAACGGTTTTAACGCATGAGAAAACTATTGAAGTAGGCTGTTGGATGTTGCGAGCTCAGTAGCGCTGGGCATCTGCGCCCGCGTAACCACAATCACAAGCCTGGTTGTTTCACATCCGCTGACCAGACTCAAGATTGCCAAGTCTCGCCCAAGCCTCTCTCCACTGAATTGGCTCACGCTAGGGGAGATGGTCGTGCAACTGTGTGGTACCTTGGGATTCGGAACTTTTCGACTTGGAGAATACAGAGACAGCACTCGAGGTGATATATTTGTCCTGCTACAATTATCACTGCATTATCTCTATCGCTGTTGGTCCAAGCAACACAACAGGAAAAAGACCCTTGGCTCACATGTCAAGAAAGTGCCAGAAATGACAAGCCTGGACAGCCCAGTCTTGGTAATGTATTGCTAGTGGCCCCCTCCATTACGACAGCCTAGACCCTCCTCCACAGCCCATAGCTCCACTACTCTATTCTCTCCAGCGGATGACCTGCCGCCGCTTCCTCCCTTCAATCTCAGCTTTTGGTCGTCTTTCTTGGTCTCCAATTGCCGTCGAGTGTTGAATACACAAATAGGCACCTGCTCCCATCACTACCCGTCGGTCTCTTGGCCTGTGCATTATTATCTTTTGCCTTAGTCTTCTCTTGGTACAGAGGCTTCCCTCTCGCGACGTCTTCTACGTCTGCGCCTCCTCCGCACGAATCGGTCGAGACACGAAAGAATAATCTGTGCGGTTCTTGTTTGAGTATTGTACAGTCTTCCGAAGCTCACAATCTCGCCATGTCGGCTTCAGCGACAGCGACGGCTGCACCAGCCACGAGCGCCCATCCCCAGGGCGGCATCATCGAAGGCCTCAACCCAATTCACTACAACCCCAAAGATCCTATCGCCCTCTTCATCATCCAAGCCATTATCATCATCATCTTCTGCCGTCTTCTCCAATGGCCACTCTCCAAGTTCGGCCAGCCGCGCGTCATCTCAGAGGTAATCGGCGGCATCGTCCTCGGTCCTTCCGTCATGATGCGCATCCCCGGCTTCCAGGAGAACATCTTCCCTCCCGAGTCGATGCCTGTTCTTAGCAATGTCGCTACCATTGGTCTGCTCCTCTTCTTGTTCCTTGTCGGACTTGAGGTTGATACGCGCATGTTCAAGTCAAATTGGCGTGTTGCTGTTAGTGTTGGTCTTGCGAGTATGATGCTTCCCTTTGGCCTTGGTGTCGCTGTTGCGTGGGGTCTGTACGAGGAGTACGGTGATGAGGGCACCATGAAGGATATGGAGTTTGGTACGTTTGCGCTCTTCATCGGAACTGCGCTTGCTATTACCGCTTTCCCTGTTCTTTGTCGTATTCTTTCTGAGCTCCAGCTTCTCTCAACCTCTGTTGGTGTCACTGTCCTTGCTGCCGGTATTGGAAACGACGTCGTTGGCTGGGTACTGCTCGCCCTCAGTGTCGCTCTTGTCAACAATGCCAATGGACTTACAGCGCTGTATGTCTTCTTGACTGCTGTCGCGTGGGTCCTTTTCCTTGTCTTTGCTGTGCGCCCTGTCTTTCTTTGGGTACTGCGCCGAACAGACAGCATCCAGAACGGCCCATCACAAGCCATCACTACCTTGACTCTGCTCCTTGTCTTGGCTTCTTCGTGGTTCACTGGTAAGTAAGCCACCTCAACTCAATTGACACCCAAGCCTAACGATTACCACAGCTGCCATTGGTGTCCACGCCATCTTCGGTGCCTTTCTCATCGGTCTCATATGTCCCCACGACGGTGGTTTTGCCATTAAATTAACTGAGAAGATCGAAGATCTCGTGGGATCAATTCTTTTGCCCCTCTACTTTGCACTCTCTGGTCTCAACACCGATCTTGGTCTTCTCAACGATGGCACTACCTGGGGATATGTTGTTGCCATTATCTCATGCGCCTTCTTTGGCAAGATCATCGCTGGTACTCTCGCCGCGCGCCTGACCAAGTGTCTCTGGCGTGAGAGTCTCACCATCGGTGCCCTTATGAGTTGTAAGGGTCTTGTCGAACTGATCGTGCTCGTAAGTACTCGCCGTCCATCATGCAGCTCCCGCTGACAGCGTTTAGAACATTGGTCTTCAAGCTGGCATTCTTTCAAGGCGAACCTTTACAATGTTCGTTGTCATGGCAGTGGTAAGTATCTCGTACACTCACGCAAGACGTTGCTAATTGGGCCAGGTTACTACCGTCACCACATCGCCACTCGCCAAATGGCTCTACCCGCTCTCTTACCGCCAGAAAGTCGAAAAGTGGCGCCGAGGAGAGATTGATTGGGACGGAAACCCTCTTCAGACGGAAGCTCAAACTTCTGAGCATAAGATGGAAGAGGTTCTCGACAAGTCTCAAACCAACCGTCTTATTCTTCATCTCCGTCTAGATGCGCTTCCTGGCTTGTTCAACCTCGTTTCGCTTCTTGGCGGTTCCCGTAAGCACACTGGTTCAGCCACTATCGACACAAACAATGGCGCCAATGCAGATGCTACTCCGGCTGACGAAAAGAATCAAATCTCCCCCAGTCGCCCGTTCGAGGTTCGTGGTGTTCGGCTTATGGAGCTGACCGACCGTACCTCGTCCGTTATGCAATCTGCCGAACTGGATGAGTTCGCTTCTCGCGATGCCGTCTTCTCCGCTTTCCAGACTTTCTCTCGTCTCAATGGTGTCGCGGTCGCTGGCCAGATGTCCATCATCCCAACTAACGCATACGCAGAGACTCTAGTCAAGTACGCTGAGGAAGCCAGATCTGACTTTATGATCATCCCTTGGAGCACATATGGAGGTATCGCTGAGGAGAGCTCTCTTGCTGCATTGACTGAGACTGGCAACATCAACGATCGATTCTTTAGTAGAACATACATCGACTATGTCCAGAATGCCGTCGATAGGTCGACCTGCGCCACTGGTATCTTCATCAATCGTATCCCACACGACGCTTTGGCTAGGAAACCTACCCTTACAAGAACTCGTACTGGCCTATCCATTCACAGTGCTAACGATGGCATCGTGGTTCAAAGACCTGTCGATCAGCGACAAATCATTTTTGTACCCTTTATCGGCGGAAAGGATGACCGCGCTGCTCTGCTCTTTGCTCTCCAGCTCGCTCACAATCCCCACGTATCTATCCACGTTATCCATCTGCACTTCAGTGAGGACGATCACGAGATGACACTCAATGTGGCTCACGAAAGTGACCCTTCCACGAGTAACGACCTTGGAAAGAGCGCAGTCGGATTCCCCTCTGCGAGCGACATGGACCTCCTCAGCACAGCCAAGAGCAACGCAGCGGGCAAGCTCGAAGGTCGTGTTACATTTACTGAGGTTTTTGTCGACACAGTTCGCAACTTGCCTGATCTCGCGGTTGCTCATGCACGCGAACTCGTAGGCAAGTCTCGTTTCAGCGTTGGCGACCTGATTATCCTTGGTCGCTCGCATCCCCTGTTTGATAACCTCCTCGTGGAGGACTTTGGTGTGGAGAGAGATTTCCAGCGCACTGTCGGTGTGCTTGGAGACCGGTTTGCCAGAGCAGGTGTTGAAGCTGGATTGTTGATTATTGATGACAAGCAGGCCAAGGCTTAGTTTGTGCTGTAGAGATATGATTTATGTGCACTTAGGATATACCAGGATATGCCTGTGGTTTGATTTCAGCATGATATACCATATATGAGTTTGACATTTATGAGATATGAAGACAGCAATTTTAACGCTTTTATCTATATCTCACTCGCTTAATAAGAGACTGTGACTGGCGCTAACCAAGTAAGGCCGTATGAACGCCTTTTGAGTAAGTAACAATAACCTTCAAGGTAATAGAGACAACCAGAAGAGCAGCTTGATAGATTGACATTTGTATAATATCTTTGACTTCATAACTTGAGCTGCACTTCTGCGGGTCATGGGTTCCTCAAATGGTGGCTTATATCCGAAGCCCCTCAATTGTGCGGAGAAGCGACGTCTTATCGAGATCAACTTGACTGAGACAACTCAACTAGCATCCACCAAACGAATCAAGATGTTCGCCGATATCACACAACCGCCGCAGCCACTGCCCGCACCTCAGCTAAAGGAGGTTCTGCCAGGTATCTCGTTGCTGCCACCGCTTTCGCGCAGAGGTCATGGTCCTGGGCTCATCGTTCTTACTCCAACTTCTGAGGATCGGTTGAAGATTGAAGATGGTGTGCCATCGGTTCTTATAAAGTGGGCTGAAGAAGGTTATACGGTGGTCCAGATCGACTCATCTGCCTTTGAGAGCACTAGTAGCCATGATGTATTATCCAACGCTGTGAAAGCCATGCGCCAGTGTGATAAGTGCGATGAAGGAAATATCGGCTTAGTCGGTAAGGTGATTCGATCAAGTACAAGAGCTAAACTAACTATTCGCAGCATACGCTCCAGATCTGTGGAACAATGTCACGCAAGACCTATCGAGAGTTCCCGACGTTGTAGCAGCGGCTGTGTATATAGACGCTGATGATTTATCAGGACTTGCCTCGATGGATATTCCACTTCTACGACATGTAGTCGGACCAGCCGCCAAACGAGATACGGCTAAATCTTCTGGATCCGAATATTATTATGCCAAAGCCCAAAGCTATGCTTTTGCAACACCATTCCACCAACACTTTGACTATAATATGGAATGTGTTTCCCACACCAGAAATCTTCAGTTTCTCAAACCCAAAGTTGGAGGTCCTTATTTTGATCTTGAGTATATCTGGGAAGAACACACTCACTATGAGTTTGCCGATCGTTCAGTTGAGCATACTATGAGTACTATGGTCCAAGAGCCATATGTCAATCATATTCCGACAGTAGGTACGACTCTCAGGTGAGTGTTACAGAACTGACAGACTTCTAGTTGACCGGCGGAATTGGTCGAGATAGACTGTCTGACTTTTACCGACACAACTTTATCTTTAACAACTCATCTGATTCTGAGCTGGATCTCATTAGCCGAACTGTTGGCATCGATCGCGTGGTCGACGAGTTCCTCTTCAAGTTTACACACGATCAAGAAATCCCTTGGATGTGAGTACCTGGCTTCCATTTCCAAACCTAGTACTAATTTGCCGTAGGCTACCTGGTGTTCCACCAACCAATATCAAAGCAGAAGTTCCGTTCACCGCAGTGGTCAACATTCGCGGAGACCGTCTGTATCACGAGCATATTGCGTGGGATCAAGGAACTTTACTTAGACAGCTGGGTCTACTGCCTGAGTATCTACCATTCCCTTATGCTCTGCCAGATGGCCGAAAATCAGATAAAGGTTTTGAGTATCGCCTTCCAGTTGCTGGCAAGGACACGGCTGTTAAAATGAAGGATAGGCATGGTGTGGCATCTAACCAGATGTTTGCATACGAAGTTCGTGAGAAGAAGGCCTGATAATCTTGTTCTATAGCTAGATATGGCCTCTGTGCATCGAATTACATGAATGCTTCGGTTACAATGAGGCTTGAATGAGAATATGCGTTAATACCTTCTCATCTTTTCTCATACAATTACAGCTGTGTGCAGATATCTTGATAACTTCACCGTGAGCACTCCTTAACATAACACAAGGCAGGTCGGTGAAACGAGCGTTCAACAGGGATATTCTTGCCGGACCAATGGCTCCGATGAGGCGTCTGTCTCGGTCAGACTCAATTTTGTTGGGCGTAATCCTGTTCATCTCAACGCCACCCAAACCAAGTAGCAACCACTCAGTAACTGGAGTTGTCATCGAGACCCCTGGGCACACGAGAAGTTTGTCGCAATGGGAAATTTGACATCAGCATTCCGTCCTATTAATGAGAAATCGTCCATGATCTGATATTTCTACATAAAGTTCTTGCAGATTGATCCGTGTTTTCCGTCCAATTTCCGCTTCAAGATTCGAGGTAGCCAGCCACGATCTATTGTGTCTTGGCCGAGGACGATCAATTACCGCCACCTCATCAAGCTTCTATTGTCCACAACGCCACCTTTTGCTAGTGATCTGCAGGGCTGAATGTGTAAGACCTTTGTGCGACTCTCCAACGCTCATTATTGACGGAACGTTGAACACTCGCAGATGCTGGGTTGGAAAGATGACGTTCTTGGCAATTAGCGTTGAGCTCCTGTTTCTCGAGGGGTTTCTCCGCCGTGAAACCTCGTACAAAAGATGGTGATATGTTTCGGCGGTATCGTGCTATTAAGGCGCTGTTCGGCTCTCTGCTCGCGGTCAACGGAAAGCATCGCGCGAGTTCGGCACTCCGAAAAATATGACATCTGATCGGTTTCTTCTTCAAACGAAATTTCGCATAGTAAAAGACCCTTGTTTTTGAAAAATTTTAGCTTAGATTACGCCCGCTGTTAGGACGACTACGCATAAAGGCATTGATTGTCCATAATTAAGGCCATCAAGTTGTTGTGTTTCACTGGACTCGAGTGAGCAAAAGCAATGTCTGCAAACTGGCTGAATTTGGCCAATAGCAAGCACCACGTAGGACTACTATAAGCAGAGCATCCTACAACTCCACTAAGCCTTTTCTGTTTAGCTGATGAAGATCGATTCGACAGCCGCAAAGGCCATCTTCAGATCGATCTGTATACGCGACATTATCATTGACTCGTTTACAAACTCTGAAGTTGACAAAGTCGCTGTTAATGATCTTTATATCTTCTTTACGAAACAGCTAGCCAAGAACGGCTTTTATGTCCTGAGTGACACCTGTCAGAAGGATTGAGTAGCATGCCTCGAATCGGGATCCAGACACCGGGTTCGCTATCCGATTTCATGGGGTCAGGAATTGTGGCTTGATTGCCTCAATAGAGGCCAACAGCGAGCAACCACATCGCCCCATCCGCATTGGGTATTCCACTCGCCAAATGGATGTCGAGACGGTTTTTGTGTCACTATGTGGCTTGCTTAAAGTGTTGGTTTCCCATCTTCAACAGCAGTCCCCTTTCCTGCTCTTTTCGACCAACATGCATAAGCAGTGTTATCAGCTTAAAGTACCCTCTTGTTTCTTCTCTTGATCAAGAAAAGGGTTTCGTGCCAGCGATCCCTTCAATTCCAAACTACCATGGCGGTAGGAGGCGATGGACATTGGGTCCTTGTTGCGATGTGGGCATTGACACTTGGCACCTTCGTCTTTGTCGTGCTACGGACTTATACCAGGATATACATCGTCAAGTCACTTGGTGTTGACGACCATGTCTACAACCTTGCCTTTGTCAGTTCAACAATTACTTCGCCGCATGGCTATGTCCACTGACACTGTCTTTTACAGGTCTTCCAACTTATTAACACCATCTTCATGACGATCGGCATCCGTTACGGCTTGGGTCAGAACCTAATGGACATCATGGCAAACGACCCCGACGTTTTACCACTAGCACTACTCTACGAAGCTATCAGCCAAACGTTCGCGATTATAGGTATGAGCATTGCAAAATGGTCTCTCGGTCTCTTCCTGCTGCGACTCGTCAAAGAGAAATGGCATAAGATTGCTATATGGTCCATGATGAGCTGTCTCATGGCGGCTTCCATCTCTGTTTGTTTCGTTTACTGGTTTCAGTGCACTCCGCCTCAATACCTTTGGGATCGTCGCATACCGGGGCGTTGTCACATAGATACGGCCCCTGTGTCATTGACACTCTGTAGTGAGTTCTTCCGTGCTTCATTTCAGCCATCTGTGTGATAGGCTAACCCAGAAAGTCCTTTGTGTGGTCGCCGATTTCTTCTTCGCTGCCTTCCCTTGGCTGTTCATCCTAGGACTCCAGATGAAGACAAAAGAAAAAATGGTCATCCTCTCAAGTCTTAGCCTTGGTGTCATGTAGGAACCCCTCGCTGACTACTGATCTTGACTAACCTATCCTCAGTGCCGGAGCATTTGGCATCAAACGCACCCTCGAAGTTCCCAAGCTCAAAAGTACGAATCACACCAGTATGTTTTCCCTTGTGACACTCTATGCCTAACTAACGTCTCTGAAGAGGATCCAATGGGGTTGATTGTCTGGACCGCCGCTGAGGTTACTGTAACGATGGTCTGCATTGGCATTCCTGTCTGTCGGCCTCTGTACAAGAAATGTTTTAGGAAATGGACAACCAACAATTCCAGCAACTACCCTAACTCTGGAGCTTCATATCCGCTGCAAACAATCGGCGGTGGTATTCTGCCAGCTAAGCGGGCAGACAGGAATGGAAGTGGCAGCACGGCTGTCGCTGATGACCAAATCAGACATCACGAACAAAAGCTTGGTATGGGCAGTCCATTTTCAAGGACCCGTGTATATCATAAAGGAGACATTAGGCTTCATGGCGATGATCAGAGTGAAGAAGAGATTCTTGGACCGGAATTTCGAAGGAGTCAGGTCGTGGATGTCGAGGCACAAAATGGTGGGACTTCGTTGACGCGTGTAACCACGGCCTCTGAGCGAAGTATATAAACCATAGATAGACTTACTACTAATATTGAGAGAAGATTGATCCTAAACACTTTGTACGTGGACGGACTTGGCTAAAGTATAAACCTAGACACCAATCTTGACCACATAATCGCAGTCACACGAAAGGCTTTTTGCTATAATTTTACACTCACACAACGTCACTTCTATAACTGCCGAAAACAATTTTATGTCACTCGTATTCCCAACTGATTCCTAGTCGCAGATTTGGTTCATGACAAAGAAGGTTGCCTTCTGTCTCTCGACGACGATCAACTTGTTGTTTGGTCTCAAGATGGCATGTAAGATATGCAGCCCAATGAGCAGCGACCGATGTCCCTCATAGGAATGGGTCCAGATGCGACTGTTAAGATAAACACCCGTGATGGTTAAAGGTATCGTTGAGTTCAAGGACAGCCATGTGGTGAAACACCAGGTCTCATAGCTCTTAGCAAAATCGACAGGCGGTTGAGTAATCTACAGAGAATCTGTTACGTTCTCCCATGTTAGCTGAAGTCACCGTAGGCCAAATAATCAGCCACCCAACGCGAGGGCCGCTTGCTTGGCGGCCATGCTTTATCCTTGTCCCATTGGCTGAATAATTGTTTGTTGGATGATGATCTTTTCGCAGCTGAGTCTCCAACCTTGGGTCAGATCACTAATGGTCCAATTAGAAGTCCATGAGCTGCATATTCCCCCTCGCCCAACGGCACCAAACAAGGCGTTCTGCGAGGTTGCCTTACTGCTTACCAACAACCACTCACTAACCTCGAAAACTCCCAGCCTGATTTTGAAAAGTTGTTCTTTTCCTTTCATTTACCCCCTCATTTCTTGAAATAAGAGCAATCGCCGCCCAAAACCTTGGCTTATCTGTGATAAAACGTTCCGCCTATTGAGAGCCCAGCACTACATTATGCTGGAGGCTAGCGACTATACCGTGGGTTGGATTTGCGCCCTATCAACGGAATACACTGCGGCACAGGAATTCCTAGACGAGGATCACGGCCAACCTAAGTGGCGTTCCCTCAACGATACTAACTCGTATCGGTTGGGGACAATAGGCAAACACAATGTTGTCATCGCCGTTCTGCCTCTCGGAGAATATGGAACCGCCTCTGCTGCTGGAGTAGCGATTAACATGCTACGCACTTTTTCCAATATTCGCATTGGCATGATGGTTGGCATTGGAGGAGGCGCACCCAGTCTTCCCAGTCGAGATATCCGTTTGGGCGATGTCGTGGTCAGTTGCCCGGGGAATGGTCACGGCGGAATCTTCCAATATGACTTTGGCAGATCGATTCAGGAGAAGAAGTTCCAGCACACGCGGTCACTTGATCAGCCTCCTCAAGCTCTACTCACTGCCCTCGCGGGTCTTCGAACGCAACATGAACGAGAAGGAAACGGCTTGGCGGAAGCAGTGGACCAGGTTTTGAAGAAACGGCCCAGACTCAAAAAGAAATATGGCCGGCCTCCATCTAATGAAGATTTCCTTTTCGACTCGGCTTTCGCCCATGGCAACGGAGACTGTGCTTCTACTTGTGTCCTGAGACTTGATAAGATAGTAGGGCGGCCAGAAAGAGTTCCGGATGTCGACGATGATCCAGCGGTGCATTATGGGAACATCGCATCTGGAAACACGCTTTTGAAGGACGCCCTCATACGCGACACACTGGCAGACGAACAGGATGTACTCTGCTTCGAAATGGAGGCTGCCGGACTAATGAACAGATTTCCTTGTCTTGTTGTTCGTGGGATTTGTGACTACTCAGACTCTCACAAATCCAAGGAGTGGCAAGGTTTTGCTGCCATGGTAGCAGCTGCGTATGCCAAAGATGTCCTCTGCTACCTGGCTCCAGAAATGGTTTGGACAGAACAAAAGCTGAGTACACTACTCTCCCATAGTTCGTACTATATTCATTGAATTTACTCCATGTTAGTCTTCCAAGTCCTAATCAAGCCTTAGTCCAAGAAGCGACAACTCAGACCAAAGAAATGGTTCAGAGCATAGAGTCGAGACAGAATGCCGAGACAAAGCAAGCAGTCCTAGAGTGGCTCAGCAAAACAAACTTCGGTTCTCAACAAAGTGACACGCTCGCTAGAAGGCAACCCGGCACCTGCCAATGGCTGCTAGATTCACCTGAATATCTTGGCTGGGTCCAATCGACTGGCAACGGAACTCTGCACTGCCATGGTATTCCTGGCGCTGGCAAAACCATATTGTCTTCAGTTGTGGTTGATGACTTGGAAGACAGGTTTGGCTCTGATTTGACAGTGGGCATTTCTTATTTCTATTGCAACTTCAAGAGTCAAACTTTTCAAACCGTGCGTTTTTTAATAGCCAATATTCTAAAGCAACTTTTCCGACAACAGTCTGGTACTCCTCAGAGCGTCCAGTCTTTCTATGACAAGCACAATCGTAACGGGACCAAACCACAGACACATGAGCTTCTTGCGGCCCTCAAGACCGTTCTTAAGCTCTTTACTCGGGTCTTTCTTGTGGTTGATGCTCTTGACGAATGGCAGAACACGGAAAGTGATCGCTCTATAATGATACACGAACTGCTTAGTTTGCAGACCAACACAAACTTGAACATACTTACAACATCGAGACCTCTTGAAGATATCAGAAATCATTTCAAAGGCCGTCCGTCACTTGAAGTCATGGCTTCCGGAACTGACATTGGTCTTTACGTCGACGGTCACCAACAGATGCTGCCTAGCTTTGTCAAGAATACCCCGGGTCTACTTGAAGAAATAAATGAGGCTTTATCGGAGGCTTCCCAAGGAATGTGAGTATATGGTATTTCTGACGCAAACATATCGTATTAATTTTATCACTCTTTAGGTTTCTTATCGCTCAGCTCTACTTAGAGTGGCTCATGTACGAAACTTCGGTTAGAAGTCTGAAAAGCACACTGCATCATTTCAAGGACAGAAGCCGGAGTAATGATATTGAAGGGATTCTGAGCAAGGTGTACGATGAGACTATGCAACGAATTAGGAAGCAAAGCTGCAGACATGAACAGCTCGCTACGAGAGTACTATCATGGGTCGCATTTGCGATGCGACCCATGACGATGCTTGAGATTCAACAATTTCTAGCGATAAGAGAAGGAGATACAGAATTCGACGTTGGGGGTGTGAGTGACCCAAACCTCCTTATATCGGTTTGCTGCGGCTTGGTAACTCAGGACGAAAAGAGCCACGTTATCCGACTTGTTCATTACACGGCAGATGAATACTTCAAGGCTGATGAGTCACGACTGTCCTCAGACCTCCATGCATATCTTGCGAGACAATGCACCTCTTACCTGTCATTACTGTCACATACATCCAATCACTTACGTATGCTTGGCGAATGCAGCAGTCCCCGCTCTGCTTTTAGCGAGGAACCACCGAAAGATTCAGATGGCAGCCCTTTGTGTGAGAATGAAAATTTGGGCGACATTCGTGCGAGTGACGAGCATCATTATAATCGGCAGTCATTTGCTACGGAATTGGATTCCCATGCCTATAAGATTAATAAAGTGCTAATGGCTTCTCGGGGACTTGAGGAAGAAATTTTTGCCGCTAGTAATCAGCAGTCCTTGCAATTTGTAACGTTGGGGAAATATCTCGTTCAGTTCTGGGGTCACCACCTGCGAAGCATGTTCAAGACTTTTCGCAAAGACGCGAAAGAGTTGGCATTGGGATCTCTAAAGGACACATCAAAGCTCGCCACATTTGTGAAACTGATTGAGTACACTCTCAAGATCAGCAATTCCCCGGCGACGGCATTGCACATTGCTGCGTACTATGGACTTGATTTTGTGATAGAAGCTTTACTGGAAACAGGTGAAAGGACATCTTACGACGACGATCATACTCTCGAAGCTCTAAGCTTGGCTGGCAGGAATGGTCACACGGCTGCTTCAGAGATTCTTCTATCGAAAATGGCAGGTACAACGGGCGATATAATCAACGAGAAATTAACCTATCGTGGCGAAAGATTACTTCATCTGGCAGCCAAGGATGGTGATCTTGCTATGATCAAGCTTCTCATGAGGTATGGCGCAAGACTTGACGTGAAAGACTACTATGGCAACACACCAATCGGCATAAGTATCATAGAGAAGGACACAGACTCAGCTAAGTGGTTTCTTGATACCCTTGGTAGCGCAAAAGAGCAGATTTCATTTATCACCAGCCACAACTTGATGTTCCAAGCGGTGTGTGCAAAGAATCTTCCTTTTATACAACTCATACTTGACAAGGGTTTCGATATAAATGAGCGTGATATCCTTGGGAGAACCATTCTTTCAATGGTCATGGACATTGCAGCCTTGAAAGCCTTGTGGCGTAAAAAGATGGAGTTCGGTCTGTCAAGAATAGCAGTTTTTCTCCTTGAACGGGGAGCAAATCCGAATCATCGGTATGAAAGGGGCCATACAACTCTGATGGAATTGGCTTTCCTCAACTCAGGGAGTGGTTTAAACCTTCTGATCGATTATGGAGCGAACTTGGACCTACAAGACAAGACAGGCACGACAGCACTGATGCTCGCGGTCAACCGGAGGTCACTGGATTGTATGAGAATACTCATCGAGAACGGAGCAGCATTGAACCTCCAGGATCAAGACGGAAAGACGGCTCTATTGCAAGCATGCAGTATGAATCGATACGGCGAGATTGTCGAGTTACTCATCAAGTCAGGTGCAGAGGTGGACGTTCAAGATAACAGAGGCCGAACATGTCTCATGGAGGCTATTGAGGCAACTGCCGACGTTATCGCCAGCATCATCATTAGGAAAAGTACAGATCTTAACCTGCAGGATGAACACGGAAGGACTGCACTTGATTGGACCTTTGAGAAAGATTGTTATAGTGGTCAAGAGGGCGCCCGTGAAGTTATCAGAAGGCTGCTTCTAGAGAGGGGAGCGCGTGCCCATGTACATCCAGAGGCTGAGAATCTCTCTATCTCGTGCCCCACTCCCTTTTGGCCAGACTTCAGTCTATCTGAAGCCTCAGATGTCGACACTGTGGATCATTTCGAGCTGTCACCGGGTAAGAGAGCCATTATCTCAGACTGGCAGGATGGCAACTACGCTTTGTGTAATTGTTTTACTCAAGGCTGCACCGGTTCGACCTGAGTAAATAATGAGACAATTAGATGTAGAAGATGTATAAAAGGGAGAAAGTGTTCACTTTTTAGCTTTATGGTCTTGAAATATGCGCCACCCTGCATACCACCAGTAAGGGGGAAAGATATCTTGAAGTAACAGACTCACAGGGGCATTTTCTTACATTTTCATATAGTAAAAAGAATGAGAGCGCAGTCAGTTTAACCTCATTGAGATGCGTGATAATCTATAGTTGGTTATTATTGCTCTTGTCGAGGCTTCCGACGAAACATTGGTCATCGACAGCATGTTTCGACTCGACAGCAACTATCGACTATTTCCAAAGTGCTGAGGAAAACATTCCTCCAATATTGCGAGAGTCATTCTGAAACCGCGCCTGATGTTTCACTAGGGGCGCCGCTGATCACCATCCGGATGGCTGAGCCTTGTAAAGCTGGCTGTCAGCTTTTAATTAGCAAGCTAGTTAATACCTGACAAATTATAGAAAGAAGCCCATTTAAAACATGCGACACGAAAACGGTTCTCGAAAACAATAAGGAAGCATCAGTAGAAATCTCCGAGAAATATTCGAGAACAAGGAATAAAGAAGAAAAGAAAAGAAAAGTAGAGGGTTTTCGTAGACAGGGACGAACAAGAAAAGGGACAACAAAAAAAGAAAAGTTGGTAGCCTGGCAAGGCTCCCAGTTCCAGGCAAGTCGGATCTCAGTCGTACACCACCTTGACCAGAAATCCCCCAGTCAAGAGCCCGAGCCCGTGCTAATTGGCCCCTACGGCAAAAACACAGCCAACCTTTTTCATTCCTACTCATTCCATTCATCGAGATTTCATTCCCTGATTTTTGTTTTTGTTGGATACGAGACTTACAACAATAAGCTTTAATGCCGAATCATGCGAGTCAAATTGTTCCAACAGCACAAGCCACAACAGCAAAACAAAACGTCATAAACAGCTGAAAGGCAAGGGAATGCCTCGGAATACCTGGGAAATGTAAATATTTCCCCCTTGGGCTCGGCTTTTTTGGAACCCAATTTGACCCGGCGCTGGGATCACCCTGAGAAAATTAAAATTGCGAATTCAGGTACACAGCCTGTTCCATTCGCTACCAGCATGGTACCCCTGCTGATAATATCGTGTGCTGTTGGGCATTGTTTAGGTTGTAAAAAGCTCAAAGCGTAAGGTCCCTATGCACCCCGCAAGGTCCTTTTGTGACAGCCAGCAGGGACCCAAGACGCAGGGACCTGTCCAAAATTATTGTTGTCAGGTCGGGTCGCATCAAAACATATATCTAAGGGGATTCCTCACAGACAAACATGGAATCACTAGGGACTCCCTATACTATTCATTCATTTACTGTGAACAGCGGGCGAAGTGTTTAGTTGCTTTTTCGATCCAGAAAAGCAGTGCACAATGACGCAAAGACTAAGCTTCGCCCAGCTAGAGCAGGCTGCTCTTCACATTATTCGTCTCATCGCAGACATTCCCGGTCTCGAGAACACTCGTCTCGCCATCATTGGGGACCTGGCCGTCAACAAATACTTGTCGGGAAGAGGTCGTATAGCAGTAAGCCCTCTCATCCTTCCACTACACCAAAGCACACTCTAACATAAACAGAGCATCGACCTCGTCATCAGCAAGTCTTCCTCTCCCGGTCGCGTCAAGAAGGAAATCGTCGGCCACCCGATCACTCCCCTTGTCGAAAGGTCTGGAGTCGTTCTTTACCGCCACACAACAGGATGGGAAATTGAAGTCAAGCTCATTCCCGACTGGCTCAGCCCTTACCTCCCCGAAGCGGCCAAGCACGTCCGCGATGTTAAAGGCGAGGCTACGCTGCCTTACACTTCCCTCGAGGACCTGATCATCTTCAAGATGGACGCCTGCGGTCTTCACGAGAACGACAACAGCAAGCGACGCGATGCTTGCGACGCAGCTGCCCTGCTTGACCTGGCTTCTGAGCATGGCGCCCTGACTCTGGATGAGGATAAGACGGAGCGCGCGGAGGAGGCTTTGGCCGACATGGTTGAGTTCTCCGATGAGAAGGACAAGGGCTGGTGGCAGCGTTGCCTGGGAATGGTCAACAACAAGCCTCGCACACCCCAGGAGATCCTCTCCGACATCGCCGAGCGACCTCAGACAGCCTCCTCGCGATCATCTGTTTACTCGTCCATCTCCCGCGCATCCTCTTACACCAGCAATGCATCCACTCACTCCTCTGCCTCATCCATCTCCTCCACCAGCGCCGACGACAAATCCCCCAAGTCGCCCATCGCCGAGAAGAACGGTCGCCCTCGCAAGATGAGCGTCACCAAGAAGCCCTCTCGTCATAAGCGCCACACTTCCATCGGCGCCTCTACCTCGGTCAGCGCCCTCGACGCTCACATGCACCGCCTTGAGCTGGACCGACCTGCCTCACCTGGCATTTCACTCACGAACCGCATTTAATATTTTCTTGTTTATATTGTCACTGGAGTTGGGGGAGAAGCAAAAAAAGACATGGGAAAAGGCAATTGAATCGCTACTTTGTACATCATAGGATACCCTCGATACCCTCAGATTTCTTGTTTGGTGGCTAGCGTGTATTTTCATGTGTGTGCGGATTGGCAATGAGGGGGTAGGTAATCTTCACTGGTAAAAAGTTCTTTGGATTGGGTTTAGAAAAAGTTTGGAGTTTACGAGCGGTGAAAATCGGGGCATTCTTTTCGGATGTTAATATTTGTTGGATATACTTTGGATGTACTTAGACCTTCTTTACTCCTTATCTAGATTTTCTTTGTCAATCAATCGCAAGCGAATTGTTTTACAATTTATTGTCTGCCTTCGACTGTGATGAGAGATGGTGTTACTTGGCTTGTTGGTAGTGGATGGTCATGCCTTGCAGCTTTAGGAACGGCGGCATCAACCTTGCCCTGCCTTGTCGCTGTTATCTCGTATCATCTATTGCTGGAATGTCCTGAGTGTTTCGCAATCAATTGTTAACTCTTGTCTAACTGCAACTGGGTCCGTAGTTTAGAGTTGTCGTGTGCATGTTGTTGGGCATCAAAACGTGGCTGGAGTGATCTTCGTGCAGGGTACAAACCAAGATTTGAGACAATCCGCAGAAGCGGTCGCACAAAGAACTTGCTTTACGAAACACAATTCAATATCCACACTGGAACTGCTCATATCCCATAATCAGGATGTCCTTGCCTCTTGTGCTGTTGTCTACACAGTACAGTAGTATTCTTCATGCCACTCCACAACTCTATCTTCATCCTAAATATTTATGCTTCTATGTAACCTCCTTATGTTCATGCAGTCGGTACAGTGACAAAAACTGAAAGGATCCATTTCAATGCATCGAGATGGCCCACAATCAACCGACCAGCTAAAAGCTTATTCCTTCCAAGTCTCAAATCCCTACGTCAGGAACTTGGTTCTTGTTTTAATTAACATTACCATACAAAATTAATCGGGCATCCACTCTTGAAAGCCCAAAGATATGGGATCCCCGTCCGGAAATAACGGAAAGCGAAACCCCAACCGAAGCCACTGAGCTAAAACTGTTACAGTGACAGCACCGAAAAAATTGGTCAGCTCAGTGGAGTTTCAGAAGGTTTTCGGCTCCGACACCGCACATAGTTCCACCTGTGACACCCGGATTAGCGTGATAATTATTCCCGATCAATTCTCGACGATCACTGCGGCTGCGACTTTCGCTTGTCATCGTATAAATCTCAAAACCTTGTGCTTGCCAGGGTAACGGGACAGGCAATACCCAGCTTCATTCTCACTATGTCAGACGATAATAACGGTAACACAACAACGGCTTCCGAGCTGGAACAACCCACACGCTACGTCACAGATCACAACGCAGAGGGAAAGGCCGTCTTCAGTAATGCCTTGACCAAACAGGTCGCCTCGACTGCTCTCCCAGGAATTGTCCTTTATGACTCTTTCATATCACCCTCACATCCGGTTCAAATGAACAATGGAGTCGACTTGAAGACAGCACAGAGTCCACCCCAGTCATTAAGTTTGGTTCCGGAGGGACATACAGTTGCACGGTTCATCGACTTCCTCCCCGGCAAACCAGAAATCTGGCATCGCACCCTTTCCCTCGACTATGCAGTCTTGATCTCTGGCGAACTAGAACTACTTCTCGACTCAGGAGAGTCTAGATCGCTAAAACCAGGTGATCTCGTCGTTCAACGTGGAACGGAACATGCTTGGAGAAACTCACATCCCACGCAAACCGCTCGATGTTTCTTTGTACAAGCGTCATCCGATCCCTTGGTCATCAATGGGAAGACGTTAGAGGAACACACCAACTGGCCAAAAGCATGAGGGGCGTCATCAGTCGAAGCAAAATATATACGGATATTGGCACGTTCTCAATTAACTAAATGAACGATCTAGAGGGTGACAGGAAAGGCTAGTAAAGACCTGATAGAGGGAGTATTTTGTTATCTAGACCTTACAGTAATATATTTCTGGGGACAGATCAAGGTTATACTTAAAAAAAAAACACTACATCATAAACACTTTGAGGCATCATAACCGAACCCCCAACGCAACAACTCTGTCAAGATAAACACTAAGTTTAAAAAAATGAGGTTCTGCCCGGGCTCGAACCGGGGACCTTCTCGGTGTTAACGAGATGTCATAACCAACCAGACCACAGTACCAATGCTGTTAGAACGCTTGATACCATAGCAGCTTCAGACTGAGCATATATAGGATGCACAGTGGTAGTTGTGATGTCAGGGACCTTTTCGTAAACGAGATTCATAACCAACTAGTCCATAGTACCATGCTGCTATTGTTGCTGATAGAAGGGGTAAAGCGAAATCTTCAGAGCCTGTCGTATCAATTGCTATCAAACTATTGAAGTTATCTGATCGCTAACGATCGTACAGGCGACCTTTCTGCTACCTGGAAGCCCTCCAACGCTTATGAAAAAGAATATGTATTAGTCTCATGTATCGGGAAGAAATCCTCCGCTCAGGATCTTTTCGATCCTGGTACTCAAGGGGAGGTCCAAGAAAGTGCTGCATCTTTTGTCGCTGACGTTTTGGTTGGGTGAAGAGACCGATGACAGCATGGAATCCGGGCCATTCTTTCATTATATTAGAAGAGGATATCTTTGCGATCATTCTCTGTAGGTGAAGGTCGTTCGAGCAAGGGGCAATGTTGATAGCTCTAGGAACAGAACCTCTTCGAACAGGTCCATCGTGAATAAGTAGTTGTCTCCAAGCAGTTGATTCACGTGATGATGGCGCTCGTCCGACCTGAGGCAGTTACGCTTGTTTCCAAGCCATCCGAGCCATCCAAGCAATCCGAAGACACTGCATATCGAACACCTTGGTTCACTTGTAGACTCAAGCAGACAGGATGGCGTCTCTTATTGAGGTGTAGAGGAAGCTGGCGGTTGAAAGAAGACTTACCAATTACTTATCATCCGATGAACGAGCAGCCTCAGCCCAAAGGTCTAGTTGAATCATTTTGCGACCTCTGTACCTACATCAAGCGAGCTGGCGTGTTGGAGGTATCGGCTATGATGCTCAATAGTGTATCCAAATTCTTGTTCTTAACACGTGTAACCTTGACCTATCTCCAGGGAGATGTTCATCGTTCCGGAAGCTGACTCTTCTGGGCATTGGTGGTCTCTTCTATGATGGGGACATGGAAGGCCTCGGTGACTGGCGAGAAGGAAGAAACAAAGGACACCTTATTACACCCCATAGAACAAGGGTCGATTGCCGAGTTTGCTACTGATTGATGGATCAAGGAGAAAGAACCGGCTGTTGTGCATACAGCGGTTGTGTAAGTCACATACGTGTTTTATCTTGGTTAGAGTTCAGTTGCCGTATGCGACTTTTATAGGAATGACCTATTAAGGGCTTTGGCATGCCGGAGAGGTCAAAGTTGATTATAGAAGTTATTGCGTGTGATTAGAAGACTCAGGCATCTGTTGAAAGTCTATAACACAAATATTCATAAAATGAAGTCCTGTTGACGAGCCATTTTGTTTTGTAAGCGTTGCGTCCATTGTAGAGTGCGGTTGGAGGGTCAGTCATCACACCTCAAAGTCTCATCAAAATTGCATCTTTCATCTGTGTAACCATGATCTGTCCCCAAAGGGATTGCCATAAGGTTCAAACTCAAGTCAAAATGGAGTAATTTAGGTACCAACAGAGCTATTTCCGCGACGAAACCAAGAGGTGTGTGCGAGATGGTTTTATAGCTTGAATCGATATTTCTGTTTTCCGTGTAAACGGATTATATGGAAAGTAAAAAGTGGCCCAGGAAGTCATTTTGATGCGGCCCCTTTGCTTGAGGCTGCCGAGAGTACACACGAGAGCGCGGCACTTGTCACAGCTGGGTGCCAGTGCGGAGGACAAGATAGGTGTTGAAGTGAAAAGAGGTCCCCTAGAGGAGCTAAATCGACTGGAAGGAACATCGGGGTCGATTAGAGGCCAGCGACTTCATATGTGTGTTGAAGGGGAATGTCGCGGTTTCTCACCCCTCGTTGAGGCAGCCTAGGGAGAAGCATCGGGTTCAGGCTTTTGGTTTGACGGCATCTTTGATGAGTTGGGGAGGGAAGACAACCTTTAAGAGTCTTTGCCGGTGTTGGTATATAAATTTGCTTGAGACGTGTATGTGTAAGCAAATGATGGTTTGTAACAAATTAGGTGTCAAATGGTAATGCGGCGTTCCTTCATCGACGGTCAATTCAGCTTGGCGCAGCAGGTAGGCAGACAGGCAGCAGAGCAGTGGTCTGGTGTGACCAATCAGAGTGGAGAGTATATGTGGTGGTAACACGAATGCCAATCAATTGCTCAAGCAGGCAGAAAAGGCAGAAAGGCAGCTTATGCTGGTCAACGTCACTTGGCAGTACAATTGAGTCACAGCGAACAAACCTAGGTGTGGAGAGAAGGAAGGAAGGATTGCTTATTTATTTCTATAAGAATGTGTCTTGGCTGCTCCTTTTCTTTCATCGTTCTTCATTCTTCATCTTCACACATCATCATCATCATCATCACCGTCAATCACACCAACTCAACATCTGCTTACCTGAGACGACCTAGTCTGTCTTAGCTGCAGAATCAAGCTAATAATAAGCTTATTCTCTTTTCATACCCGACGACAGTTCACCATCATATTTGATCTTGACCCTTTCTTTTGCCTAGGCATTATCTGCCGTTATTTTGTTTGATTTGATTTGATTTGATTTGATACAAGACCCCTCCATTGAAACAAAAGAAAGTTGTATTCCGTATCATCACCATCATGTCCGGCTTCAGTCCCCGAGGATGGTCCTCTCTGACCAACTGTGGCTGCTACATCTTCAACAACGACCACATCCTATATCTACCTCAAGTCCAAGTCAAGGCCCATACCAGAATTCTCGCCACTACATCTCGTACAAATCTCACACAAACCTTTGTCAATCCCACCAACAACACCATTCAAGAACTTCGCTATGTGTTCCCTCTCTACGATGGAGTCTCTGTCGTTGCTTTTACCTGCACCGTTGGATCCAAGACCATCAAGGGCGTAGTCAAGGAACGCCAAAAAGCACAGCAGGACTACGATGAAGCCAAAGCCAAGGGTCAAGTAGCCGGCCTTTTCAAACAGTCCCTTGAAGCAGCTGACACCTTTACAACAACCATTGGCAATGTCCCTGCTGGAGAAGAGGTTCATGTCAATATCACATACCTCGGTGAACTCAAGCACGATGCTCAAGTCGACGGTGTTCGATTTACTGTCCCGACCCAAATTGTTCCGCGATATGGAATTGCTGAGTCTCTTGACGCATCCAATATAACTCAGCAAGGCTTCTCTTTCACTGTTGATGCCGAAATGCCCGAGGGTTCTTCTATCAAGTCCATACAATCCCCTTCGCATCCTCTGTCAGTCGAAATTGGCACCACTTCTACCACGAAATCACAGGAGCCCTCTCTCCGAAGAGCCTCTGCAACTCTGCAGAAGGGAGAAACGTACTTGGATCAGGACTTTATTGTACAAGTGGTCGCTACAAAATTGGGAGAACCGTCAGCCATCCTCGAGACCCATCCCGACTATCCTAATCAGCGCGCAATCATGACAACATTAGTACCCAAGTTCAAGCTTCCTGCTGAAAAGCCCGAGATTGTATTCATCTGTGATCGCAGTGGAAGTATGTCGGGTCAGATCTCCAACCTCAAGACCGCACTTGAGGTCTTCCTCAAATCCATCCCTGTCGGTGTCAAATTCAACATATGCAGCTTTGGGAACGACTTCAACTTCCTCTGGGAGCGATCGCAGACCTACGGTCAAGAGACCCTAGACAAAGCTATCAAGCATATTGGGACTTTTCAAGCCGACTACGGTGGCACCCAGATGTATGGGCCATTCGAGGCCACCTTCAAGAAGCGATACAAGGATATGAACCTCGAGGTCTTTCTTCTCACGGATGGCGAGATCTGGGATCAGGATCGACTCTTCAATCTCATCAACGATGAGGTCGCTGAGAGTCAAGGTACCGCAAGAGTCTTTACTCTGGGCATCGGAGCTGGCGCCAGCACCTCTCTGATTGAGGGAATTGCCCGCGCAGGTAACGGCTTTTCCCAAACCGTTGCAGACGATGAAAAAATGGACAAGAAGGTGGTTCGTATGCTTAGAGGAGCACTATTCCCTCACATTACCGACTACTCTCTTGAAATCAAGTATGGGAAAGAGCAAGCCCCTGCCAATGATGACTTCGAATTGGTCGAAAAGGTCATGGACGGTCTCCATATTGACACTGCTGAGGTCGCTGGCGAGAAAACTAAAGATGACCAGGCTTCAAAGAAACCAGTTTCCTTGTTCGATTCGTCCATTGAAAATGAAGATGATGACATCAACATGACTGATACGCCTGTGGTTGACAACAAATTTGATCATCTTCCTCATGTGCCCATCCCTCATTATCTACAGACCCCAGGCCAAATTCCTCCTCTCTTCCCCTTCAACCGCACCACTGTCTATGTCCTTCTCTCCGACGCGACTCCCAACTTGCGGCCAAAGTCAATCTTTCTCAAAGGCACTTCCAGCCACGGCCCTCTTGAGCTTGAAATCCCCATCTCCGAACTCTCCGAGAAGGACACTGTTATACACTGTCTCGCAGCTCGTAGGGAAGTCAAAGAGCTCGAAGAAGGACGAGGTTGGCTCATTCACGCTAAGGACTCTGAAGGCAAGCTCCTCAAGGAAAAACACGATGGTCACTTCTCAGACATGGTTGAGCGAGAGGCCGTGCGTCTGGGCGTAAAGTTCCAGGTTGGAGGCAAGTGGTGCTCATTTGTTGCCGTTGAAGATGACGGTGAAGAGCGAGAGGTTGAACAAGTGGAAGGGGATGCCTCTGGAAACAATATCAAAAAGCAAAAGCGAGGGAAGGTTGCACAATTCTCTCAAATGTCTGCAAAAGCTATACCTCAAGGAAGTACCTCACTGTTCGGGTACGCCGGTGTGAGTAGGAAGAAGGCTAAGAAGAGAACAGCTGATCCTCCTAAGTCTATACCCCTTGCTCTTCCACCCAAGAAAGGTGGTGGACTCTTTGGGTCGTCAGGAGGGTCATCCAGCACCGGTGGCGGTCTATTTGGGGCCGCTCCAGGAGCATCATCCAGCACTAGTGGTGGTTTATTCGGAACCACTCAAGGAGCATCATCTGGCAATAGCACCGGCAATTCTCTCTTCAATAACACTTCCCAGAGTTCATTCGGTAACAGCAAGCCATTGATGTTCGGTGCTCCACGTGCCAGCGGTACTTATTCGCCGACAGTTGGAGCTACGGCACTGGCATCCCCACCGGCCCCAGTTGAAAACATGCTACTCACTCAGCACATGAACGATATGCACTCTGCTGCGGCCATGCCACTGGCGGAGGAGGCTGAGGAGTCAGACGACGATATGGGTTATGCTTTGTTTGACGATGGTCCTTCCCCGGCTCCTGCCCAAAAGGCAATTCAGGATATGGAGCCGTTGCAAGCTCTTACAAGCTTACAGACCTTTTCGGGTAGCTGGTCATGGAGTGCGGATCTTGAACATGTACTTGGCGTCACCTTTGAAGAAATTACCAAGCTTGATGTGCCGTCTACTGTTACAAATCATGCGGAGAAGAACAACATTCTGGCTACAGTATGTGCGGTCTTGTTCTTCAAGCGTAAGCTCAGCGAGGAAGAGGATGTTTGGGAAATGCTAGTGGAGAAGGCTGAGGGATGGTTGGAGGATAACATTGGGGAAGATGGTATCAAGGAACTCGAGAATGTTCTTGAGAAGGTGTTCTAGGTAGGACTCAGTATGTAGCACTCAGTATGTAACATAAATTTACTGTATCGTCAGCGATGCAATATGACTTGATTTCTTATCTCATAAAGTACAGTGACAAGTTCTTGACCTGTGTATAACACCCCTTTAGTAGAAGCTCTATGTAATCTACTTTGTTTCTGACTTCTAACATCTTTATTGCATCTCCTCGGAACCTCGCATAATCGTGAATATCCACCAAGACTTACGGACAGCGTCATGATATAACGTTATGGTCACAGCATTAAATAGCATATACTTCAATCGGACTTTTCTTAGTTTAGATAATAAGATCCGAAAATTATGTAAAACATTTCATCATACCGAAGTACGCTTTCAAATAATATTCGATAACGTTATAGCTGACATTCTAGTATCGTTGATCTGCAAGCCACACTTGGTCGGTGAGGCTCTGCTTTAAGTCCGACCCCTTATCCCCGAGGTAAACTCCAGTCGAACATGAATTGCTACTTTGGAAAACTCCAGCAACTCCTTTGAACTATCTCCTACGTCTCTTTTGGAAACATGGGACATTCCGTCCAGATATATATAAGTGAAGGGCAGCTTTGAGAAGGTGGATTTGGAGAAATGATAGATACACAAGCTCAATTACTCTTTAGTTCGATCCTCTTAATTTTACACTCAAGCGACCTTGCACAATGCCAACACCAAGAATTCTTCTCACTGGCGCTACTGGCTACATGTAAGTGGCATATCAACTAGCTCCTCGGCTCAAAACTAATGAAGCCAGAGGCGGAAGTGTTTTTAACACCATCTTGACCTCCTCCCACCCTGTTCTTTAAAACGTTCATATCTCAGTCCTCGTTCGCCGTCAAGACCAAGCCGACATTCTTTCCAACTTCGGCCTCACTCCCATTCTTTTCAAGGATCTTGATGATACCGCCACTCTTACAGAAGCAGCATCAAATCACGACATTGTTATCCACGCCGCAAACGGCTATCATATCCCTTCCGCGAAAGCGCTTCTCACAGGTCTAGCTCAGCGCAAAGCAAAAACAGGCACCCCGGTTCATTATATCCACAACTCTGGAACTTCAAACTTTGGCAACAGACCTGTTTCGGGAAAGTACCTTGAAGAGCCCAGAGTCTTTTCTGACAAGGATGACATCTACGCCTATGAGAAGTTCAGAGAGGGGAAGGAACAGTATAAGCAGCGAACTAGCGATGTGGTCGTTTTCGAAAGGGGTGTTGATTTAGGCGTTGAGACATATATCATCTGCTCACCTCTGATCTACGGCCGCGGGACAGGCCTTTTCAACAAGTCGTCTATCCAGATTCCTATCATGATCAGATCTGCTCTCATGAGGGGTGAAGCTATCTACGCCGGCGATGGTATGGGCGTCTGGGACCATACTCACATCGAAGACATCGCCAGTCTATACACCCTCATCGTGACAAAGATCCTTAGCGGAGACAAGATTCCTTCTAGAAAAGAGGGCTTCTACTTTGCTAATCATGGGACTCAAACGTGGCTGGACATAGCGAAGGGAATTGCAAGAGTAGGCCATCAACGAGGCAAACTCGCTGCTGAACCGAAGAGTGTTTCACTAGCTGAGGCGAGTAAGGCGTGGTTTGGTGGTGACGAGGATATGACGGAGCCTGCTATTTGTTCTCAGTAAGTCTTCTTACATGCTATTTCGGGCTGTTTACTAATCTCTTGAAGTTCACAAACACGAGGTGACAAGAGTCGCGAGCTGGGATGGAAGCCATTGAAGGATGATTCACGGTGGGAGGAGACTATTGCGGAGGAATTCGAGATAGCTCTGGAAGCTATGGCCTGAGGATTTGATTCCCATAGCTCCATAACTTATCATGAATAGTCTTCAACGAGTTAGCCACATCGAAGCCTGTGTTTAATCTCTTTCTTCTGAACTCCATTGGCAACTACACTGGCATCCATCGAACCAGAATAACACATACAGCCTTTAGTGTCTACATGTCTTTCGTACATCCCTTTTACTATGTTGGACCGGACACGATCAGCCGACTCCGTTTCAGGTCTAATCTACCAGACAGTCTCTCATGCACAACAACTTCCTTCTCAACAATCACCGCCTCTCCTTCTATCCATCCCACGATCACCCGTTTAAAGCACATTCACCATGACCATCAGCCACGCGTGGAACTATATACCGTCTGAGCCACCGACCCATAGTGGTCTGATCTCCATCACATCACCTGTCCCATCTACCGGGTCACGCTCTGACTACCATGGCCTGACATGACATACACACCCCTGCTTTTGTTTATTTCTTTCTAGAAGAGATGGGGTGGGACCATGGACCCTGCATCTGAGTTAGTTCCCGATCCATAAGCGAATCTTGAGGCTCAAATTGTTGGGACATCTTCGCGGGGTGAGCCTTTGGTGTTTATGTTTTGTACAGGTTGGAATCACAGTGATGGAGGTTTGATGAAGATAGTGTAAGACATTAAATGTGTATTGGAGATTGTTTATACTATTCCGTTTGGAATCGTTCCCATATTTTTTGTTCAAACAGCTCATTGCATAGTCGAGCTCGCTTTGATGACGCCATGAAATGTCAACAGACTGCCTCTCCCAGATCCTCCCGAACGCCAAATTTTCAAATGAGCAAACGCCGTGGATATCATTATTCGTCAATCACACAAGCTCGAAGCGTTGCGTTGCGTTTCCAGTTTGTCGATCCAAAGAGATAATATCATAGATAGAAAAAGAAAATAGGATATTCTAAAAGCCAGGTCTAGAACAAGTGTAAAAGATGAACACAGTCTATTACCAGACACCTGCTGGGGGTCCCTGATCTCGGGACATAACCATCATCTCGAAACCTTCCATGCGATTTCGGAGCTGGCTGTTCTCTTGAGAGAGACTCTTGTTTCTCTTCTCGAGGTGTGCAATGTATTCGGTTGCCTTGCTGAGGATGGTGGCCTTGTTGAGCTTGTGGGCTGGCGCGAGGCCGCCAAGATCCTCGTCGGCATCGTCTTCCATGCCCTCAACGCAGGGCTGTTCCAGGCGGTGAACCATGACGCGCAGAGCTGGGACAGAGTCGCGGAGGGCGGCGATCTTGTCGTTGAGGTTTGTGCGGTAGCGCTTCTCGATCATGTTGTGCGCAGTCTTCTTGGGAGGAGAGCAGTGGCGGCGGGTCGCAGGAGGAGGAGAAGTAGAGGAGCGAGAAGAGGAGCTTCCAGAGCCCGAGGACTTGCGCTTGCGCGAAGGATATCGGCCATTGGCATCCTTGGAGTTAATGCTATCGAGAGATGAAGACATCTGAGAAGGGTTGGTGCTGGGTTGCATCATGTTGGACTGGAGCTGAGGTTGAGAAGAGATGGAAGGAATAGGAGTTTGGAAGAGAGGCTGAGTGTCGATGTCGTTGAGACCGACTCGTCCAAAAGGCACAGCATCAGGGATGGTACCCGAGAGGTCGTGTGGGTTGATGGCGGGGCTGAGCTCCATGCTGTTTCTTGAAGGGATAGCAGAGAGGTTGATTCCTTCGAAGGGCTCTTGCTTGGGAAGAGCGTCAAGATCAGGTGATAGTGTAGCCTTGTCGTCCCAGCCTATCCAGTCGTTGGAAACGGGGAGCTGATATGGGTTTGCGAAGACAGGAGACAGTGGTGAGTCGGGAGAATGGGCTGAATCACCGCTGAAGTCTGCAGGGTCGTAGAAGCCAAGGTGCTGTAGTAGATTGTTAGGACAGAGGCCTTGAATAGATGAGAGCAGATAGAGTAGTAATGAGGCGCTTTGTGGTGTGTTGCAAGTTGAAACTAGTGGTGAGAGGGTAGATGTGATATAAAGATGAGATTGGTAGCTATAGCTTGGACAAGCTAAATAAGGTTGTAGGTTGTGGGATGCTCAAAAGGGAAGAGTGGGCTGAGATGAGGTGAAGGTGAGGTGAGGTGAGGGGGCAGGAGGGGAAGATATGTGCCATATAAACTGCAATGCCCCAGACTGAGAGACCAGGGGGTGTGGACAATTGCAGAGTAGATTACATATCGTGGGGACAGAGACAGAAGAAAGGACCGAGACGGAGAGTCGACAACGTACCTGTTTGTTCTGAGGATGATCAAAGTAGTCGAATGATACGTCGGCCATTGTGTCGGTTGAGTAGAAGGTTTGAAGGGTTGAATGAGGTGGTTTGCTTTTTGAGTTGGCTGATTGATGGATGGTATGTGTGTGTGTCTTGACTGTTGAAGGAGAGTCAAGGGTGTGGGGATATCCAAGGGTGTGTTTTGTGGTTGAGCCGAGTAGAGAGATGTGATGAGTATGAGCCGATGAGTATGAATCAATGGATATTCAATTGTTGAAGCGTTGAGTTGAAGATGGAAAAAGAATCAATATCAGACGGTGGTGTCGTGATGTGTTGTTGTGGTGTTGTTGTTGAATGTGTGATGGGATGGTCAGACACTTTTTTTGGGATGGCGAGACGGGGCAAGCGATATATAGCTTGTTCCATGGTCAAAGGCATTTTTTCCCATTTAGCTGGGTATACAGCTAGAGAGAGAAAACTCTGGTCTGGTACGGTACAGCAAGAGAGTGGTCAAGGATTGTCTGGTACGTACGGAAAGCTTAGAGCGACAGCGCCCGACAAGTCTGTTCCGCGTCATACGACCGCACCATAAGACTGGCGGGGGCTGCCGCCACCAACTTTGAACCTTGGCGAGGTACGTATCCTTTTTCTCATTTTTGACAAGGTATAGGTACAGGTACAGGTACAGTTACGGAACTGACTACTGTCTATTGTCGCTGTCCATGATTAATCCTGGTAGACAACACAACAACATCATAGTCCATGCCATGGATGCCATGGAATTGTCGTTTAGACAATGGGCAACTCTTTTACTGACCATCAACTCCCATGGGTCGTTTTTCCCATTATCGTAGACTAGGATCATCGCATTCTATACTCCGTCAGAGACTCCAAGTCCACACACAGTCTTAGTAGCTTCTCTATCTTGACTATCTCGGGTAAATAGGATCAAATTGTCTGTTGGTTCAGACTGCAACGAGATTTACATCGCCATCGCCATTTCAGTCGGTCGTCGCTCACTCATCCTGGCAACCACACACCCGTTTTCTCTCTTCTCTCATCTGCTCAGTTTAATTTCCTCGACTCACATTTTGAGCCTTATATCACGGCGGCTACTGACAGATGCACCAGGGATCAATTGTTGAAGCTGGCTGAAAAAGCAATGGCTCCCGTTACCCGTGATCGACGTTGCGTGGCCTGGCCTGGCCTTGACCTGCCTCTTGGTCTTGGCCGTTTGAAACTAGCGAAAGCAAGGGAAAACCAAACGGGGGTCGAGAATTGAATTGAGAGAACGAATTATCTGCGGGTTTCTAGTATTGTATCCTTGTCCCTTTCGCTTGTCTCGCTGTGAAAGGTGCAAGGTGTGCCCTGTGCTTTTTTACTACTCATCCATCAGCAGCGGCTGCAATGCACGAAAACAAAAAGGTTGTTGAAGATTGATTGCTCTGTGCAATGTCAATCATTCACTAAACGGATTACTTGCTTCCAGCTAGTCTACCTGTCCAAGGTTGACATGATACTACAGATCTTGCTTGGTCCCGGACAAATCGTCATCCATCAACAGCTGGGCTTCCATAATTACCGGCCCTTCACGCTGTAAGCGCGCCCGGGCGAACTGTCAAAATATTCTTGGTTAACTCCCGCTGCGCCTCGGGATTTCCAGAAGGCCTAGAACGCCGAATCAACACCTGCAGCAAGCGAGCTTAGGTACCTGTACAGCCGGGCCGGGTTGCTAAAAAGCGCTAAGCCTACCTACCTACCTAACAGCCTTAAATCCTTGTTTCTGTGTAGGTAGGTGCGGATGTCTACATACGCAGACAGTAAGGGGAATAAACAGCACAACATGAGAGAATCAGAAAAGGGGACTAAAATATGCTGTCAGAGCGTTGGAGGCGCCAATCATGACTCGTGATGCAAGTAATTTTGTCTCTTTTTGTCTTTGGCTGTTGATCTTGATCTTGTGGCAAACGTCTAGTCCACCACACCTCGTTTGTTTTGTGATCAATTGCTGAACTTAGTCTTGAATGCTGTGTAACCGAATGTAATGTAATGTAATGTACATGCATTGATTGATTGACTGGCTTGACTTCTTTGCTCATGAATGCAACACCTCACTACGACTTGAGCTTCTCCGTCAAAGGAATATCGAGTCAATGCCCAATATCTCGTATCCGCGACATCCTCCACCACTAGCAACTAATACCATCAGCCTCAAATTGACTCGAGCTTTTTCTGTTAACTTGACCCCCAAACTCGCATCCGCATTCACCGAAGCGACCGCTCCTCGCCTATCGCTCCAGGCCTGCCCTGTATAGACTCTCTTTAGTTTGGGGGTGCACTCTACCTATCCCTTACCTTAGGTGCCATCCCGCGCGTGTCACAAAGGCATCTCCATTTTATTACCCGGCGACGTTCCGCCCTGCGCCGTAGCAAAAAAGAGAGGCCCTACTGCACTGCACAGCACTGTACTGTACCTTCTGCATCCCTCGTGGCAGTCTTGGTCTAGTCTGTTCAAGTTACCGTGGTTTTATCTTCGTTTAAATGTTCCCGAAAGGACGGACGGACGCCTAGAAGGCCAGGAACGCTCCAAAACGTTTGGCGAGGGCCGAAGATGGAGTAGGGTGGCGTCTAATGAGGTGCCCAAAGAGGGAATTCGACAAAGAATTGTGGATAGTTTGTGTGTAAAATTGCCGTTTTAATTCTTGAATTAATGACAGCAAGGGAGGGAATAACTTGTACATCATCAAAACGTGGGATCATCGTGGGATTGCATTGTTTTCTACCGAGATGGTCCAGACTGTTCTGCCTCCAGGGATTCTTCATGGCAGTCAGAACAAAAGCCGTTAAGGGGATGGGATTTGTAGAATTATCGTGCATATGAAAGCTCGAAACAATAAGATGCACAACACCGCCAATATATCCGTACAGCAGACAGTCAAGTATCCTATCCCATCCCGTCCCATCTCATATCCACTCCGTCCATGCCGTGCATACAGTACAACCAACCAACCTAACTGAACTGAACCCATGTCGACGTCTGTTCTCAACGCGCAAACTCCATACTTTACATCCGAAATACTTTCTTATTCACTGCGATCGGAACAATCCACGTGTCTAGTCGAGCCCTTAATCTAAAAATAATTTGTTGGTCAATAGTCTGGAGCCTCGCAGTATGTACCATCTCGATCTCACGGCTTCAGTTGAGGAGATTACGTCGCGATGCCCTCACTCCTCCTAGCGTTAGTATGCAAGATTCCGTCAGAAGCTCATCCCAATCCTGGGCTAGCAAGGAATATCGGGAACAAGCACTAAACTAGTGAGGATCAGAAATATCCCATCAAACGAGCATCAGTATCTGTGACAATACAATTGTCGCGGACCAGGGAAGCTTTGGCCGTTCGTGAAACTACACTATCTAGGATGAAATGAGATGTGATGTGATGGATGGGTATGAGTAAAAAGTGGCCTGATTTCTCCAACAGCCCATTTCTAACTAAAAGAGACCAGACCATCCCATCCACCCACTCACCCACCCACGCGCTGCAGAAACGCGTGAGCGGAGGGGGCCGGAACGGAGAGTATGGGGATGGCTGATGTTAGTTTATTTGTATCTTCACCCTCTTTTTACTGTCAAAGGTACATATCTCAAATCGCGGGAAATACTCGTCCAAACGTCCTCCGTCGTCGTCCGTTGTACAGGGCCGATGGTATGTTTTACGGGCATCACGAGGCCCCGTTTTCTTCAGGTTTTACGGTGCTTCGGAGCCGGGAGTCGCCATCTTGGATAGACGCGGACCTGATTATCGCGCGTTTAAAGGACCATTATCTATAGTGCACGGTAACTATCGCCGTCCCTCACCGGGAAATGACTCCCTTCTACACCACCTCACCTGCATTCAATGACTGACTCTGTGCAGACGGCAGAGCAACCCCGTTTTCACCACTGCGGCATCTCTGCGGTCTTGAGCGGCATCTATGCGGCATGTGTTTAGGTTTAGTTTGGTTAGGCATGTAACTAAATTAATGTGCCGCAGACTAAAAGGAATAGGTACAGTACTGTACTGTAGACTCTGACTTGAATGGTTGGTAACATTGGCGGCGAGACATGATGTTTGATCAAGACTGATAATAAGACACTGTATCTGTACAGAACAAAGACGACATGTGTGAGCTGCATTGCATCCTCTTTGCGATCTCGATGAGTATCATGACGTTTAATTGTTTCGTGTGCCTGTCTGTCTCTGATGTCAATCACTCAGCCAGTGTTGATCATCCCGCTTGCTAGATCAGCCCTGTCCTAGTAAAGCGACAAGCAAAGATGATCCATCTCCCTCTCAATCCAACCTTGCATCGGATCCGCTTCCGCACTCTCTCTTTCACCCACATTCACGTTCACTCCAACATAGACCGAGGCATGTCTTTCATCCACCACGGATACCTACATCTTTGCATTCGATGATTCCAGCCTCATCAATTCTCAATTAATATATCTCGGAGCATTTCCCCCGTGCTTTCAAGCCACGCCGTTTGACAAAAACAAACGCTGTCTGAAACTTGCAGCAGCTGAATCAAGTTTACCATAACACAAAAAGACGTTAAAGCTGAAAACAGCAAAGTTCACCAAGCCAGAGAGACAAAAGCAAAGTCAATTTTGCTTAGGTGACATGCGGCGCGGCGTAACGTCCCTGCAGCGGCCCGCCTCGGCTAACCATTTCCATGTTTGAGTGTGTGTGTGGTGTCTCTCCTCTTTGTTTGCTCCTGATCAAAGTGACATTGGGAATTGCTTTTGTGAGTGAGTGAGTGAGTGAGTGAGTGTCCGGTAATTCACTGCACACTAGACACTCTGTAGTCTTTCTTTTCTTCTTCTGTCGGTACTTCTTCATTTGCTTTTTCTGATGCGACTCTCCGAGATATTGGTTTAATTATTAGTTTCCCCAACGCAGCAACGTCCGTGCATTGCATTGCATCCATCCATCCATCCATTGTAAGGTATATCGACTTTCATCACAGACAGCGATCATCTTGACTTCTTACTCTCTCTGGTGCTTCAATCCTTGAAACCTCCTCCATCATTTAAACGCGACATGATGTCACACAAGCTTTTAGCAAAGCAGATCCTCTCCTCGTCATTGAAGCTATTTCAGATACCCAACTATACTGTAGATACGCTCAACACTAAGTGTCCAGTTCCAGATATCCAAGCTGCGGTATCCATACAAGCTTGGACCCTGCAGCTCGGCCGGACGAGTGGAAGTTGATCACTTCTCCTGTTCCCTATGCTCTCCACCCAACTACCATCAAATACCACAGACCCAGACCTAGACCCAAGTCAAATCGACAAAGAGGTCATTTTTGTAAACGTCTCCGTCTTGGCCAAATGTCTCTACCCGAGGTGGCGCATGCGCTGTAACTTGCAACCAAGAAAATCTGTCATGGAAGTGGAAGTTCGTATTGTACCGTACCGTAGGCTGGCTCCCTGCACCAACCCAACAAACAGCCCCGGAATCAATTTCCGTGCAGTAGTACTCTGTACCGTACCGTCAATACATTGTCTCTGTTGCCTTGAGGCCCGTTTGCGTTTGCTTTTGCTTTTCTCCCCCCTCCTTACAATTCAGCAATGTGGCACCTCAACCGAGAAAAGATGATATCTCATAAAATCCTGCATCGTCAATGTCTCTGAGACGAACCATTGCTCATGCAAATAACCACGGGACTTTTTCGACAAATCCCCGTCCAACAGATGGTTGACAGCCTTCTCTTGCCCCTCTCTCTGATCATACACCCTTGACTGCTGTGTTGTGCCCTGCTTCGAGTCCACCATAATGCAGTCAAGACTCCCAATCCTCGATACCAAATTACAAAATGCATATTTTGCTGCCTTGCAACCTTACATTGCCACACGACCAGCTTCTGCTTCCACTTTGAGCTTTTGACAATTGTCCTCGACCCTTCCATTGCTCAAGTTAGCCAAGTCTGCAGTCTGCAGGATCTACTCAAGGCTCTACCGAATCTCACTCGCTCTTACTCGCTCACTGGACAAAGCCCGACCGTTGCAACCAACCTCTCCGCTTGTCTCTTCTCGGTACACGGCATCTTCTCCTCGCCAATTGATCGGCATGTCAAATTTCCAAATTCCGTCGTTGCAATCCCTCAGCTCGCCAATCTGCACGTTGGAGCTAACGTGGGAAAACAATTCGTCCTCCATCCAGCAAGGCAACAGGCAAACTCCACTTGGCCAAGTGACACAGCAGAAGCCAAGATTGAACCAGCAGAGTCTCTCCTGCTGTAGCCTATTCTAGACAAGATGCTAAGTATTGCGATATTCCTGCGCTGTGTCGGTTATGATTCAGATGCCGTGGCCGGCAAATCGTGATAGAACCAGAACCGCGGAGTATCCGGAGTTCGGAGCACCCGGGATAGTATCGGAGCCGGTTCATTTAATTTGACAGGGGGGCTCACCCATTTGATAGCACTGAGTAAGCTCGATATAGAACCTGGTCCACACTTGACATCTTGGCGGCTTGGTAGGCATTCATGCCCACAGACTGGGCAAGTTGGCCAGCACTGTAGAGATAATGCATGTTGCGCAATCAAGATCCGCACTCCTTCCCACATGGCAAATACGCTATTTTGCCCTAGCGTGTGATGAGTCGTACGGCTGGTAAAGTCTATCGTGCAGCGCTTGGTCGTGAGAGCAGACCGGCAATACGGATTCAGTTAAAGCAGATAATAGGAACTCCAATTACTCAATCTCGTAGGTCGAATACCTGGATAGGCTGTGGTCCTTGCAATTTAAACCCCTCTTGGTGCATTTTCACGCGGTACCGTGTTGAAATACGAGCTTCTACGATGCTCGGCTTACTGACGTTAAGATGTTGCTCTCACTCTACAACATCCACCTCGACCGATGCCCAGCTCGCCAAAAGCATTATATTAATGGCTCGAAACATCCTTGGACCTTCGAATTACTGTCTCAAATATATTCCTGCCGAAGCAGCGCTTTACTTAGACCCAGCCTTGGGACAGTCGGTATGGTGTTCTCGCGGCTCCAACCCACGATTGGAAAACACGGGAGAGTAGTAAAAGAACAAGATTCTGTCATGATTTCAGACCTTCTGTACTTTCGGATACTTCATAGAGCCTTTTAAAGCCTTGTCCATATTATTTACATGATCTCAACTTACATGTTGCTAATATTGTCGCCGAGTTCCAAGATCATGCTCTCTGAGGACTTACCCTACGGTCTGGCTGCGTGATGAGTTTATCCGGTGGTTGAGATCATTGCACTTTCAAGAGCAGAAGATTCGCATTTCTTTGCGGCATTGTCCTATCAATTTCTACATACATTATGGGTGTCCTTTTGCGATGTGTTCTGCTGTTGTGACGCTGTTCGTTGCAGTTGACTTGAGCTGTGCAATCTGTTCAAACCGGAACACCATTGGCAACCAGCGCACATTCAGCTGGGATATCATGTGGTTGTTTACAAGCCCTTGTCTCAATGTATTATGTTCTCTCGAACAATGACATTGAAAGTTCGTGTGATAAATGCCCGGGATCGGTAAGGGGCAAGCTGCTCGTCGAGACACAACTCAACCGCCGAACATAGCCAGCCCTCTCTTGTTCTCATGAACAACTCTGCAGCGACTTCGCTCACATCTGTCATTTTCCTCACATTACGCGCCGTAATATGTACGTCCTGATAGCTCATTTAGATCTCAATCGCGACGTTCTTGTAGAAGATGCGAACACCAGCTCTCACTCGACGAACTCACCAAGAACAGCCAAGGAATTGAGCAATAACAAGGCATGCTTCACTGACTGGTACATCTATAAAAGCTTCAGGATTCCTGACCTAATCTGGACTTCTTTCCTCCCTCCTCACAGTTCGCCTGTCTTGGTTTACACTTTGCATCTTTCACCATCTTATCTCATACCATTGTCTCATCTACCAGCAACTCATCAACAACAAGATGTCGAACGGAAAGGAAACTGCGACTCCTGCCTCTCAGGACAGATTTCAAGGCAAAGAGCCCGCAGCCCCTACTCTCAAGGGCATTCTCAAGTCCTCCCAAGACTCCTCTTCATCCCCTAACACCTCCCGACACCCTTGGTTCTCCTCGGAAGCTAACACAATCATCACCATTCCAGCTGAAAACCGCGGTCGTCGCTCTACCCGCAGCATGCAGAGTAAGAAGAATCGTTTGTTCTATAACTCTCGTGCTGCAAAGGGCTGGGTGATTGTCAACACGACTCGTATCGAGCGCGGCGTCTACATCACCTATGATGACGCCTGCGATGATCCGGTCATGGTCTCTCATCCTGACAAAGAGAACACTACCTCCAAGGAGGACGAAGAGATCATCAGCTTCTAGGAGCTAACGGCATTGTCCAACGAGGAGCGCGCTGACCTCATCCTCAGTGAGCCATCTGAGCACACCTGCATTCGACTTCAACGCCACTTGCACCGTGACTCTGAGAGCAGCTCCAAGTGATCATGTTCCCTAAGTAGACTCGAGAAGAAGTAAAAGTATGAAGTGCTGGCCATGTGTACTTGCTTGATCGTAGTCGACTTTTGGGCAATGAGACTTGCGCCCTTGGTAGTCTAGCCTCATAGCGATGGGTGATCTAGTGATCTTAAAGATCGCCTAAACTAATACCGTAGGTAATCACCTTTCGTAGACAGGAATATTTAAGTATTGGGTAGTAGACTTGGATAGCACAAGAGACCTTGAAGTTTGATGGGGAGTAGTGCCGAACAGGATCGGAATGTGTAACTGGAGATATTGATAGTACACTGGTATTAATGGCGTCTGTAGATAAGTATTTCCATATCTTGCCCTGATTCAGCGGCCACCGAGGCCTCCCACCCCTAACATGTGTAGTGTCTAGCATAACTTCTGCATCTCTTCCTCTCGTATACAAATGATCGACCAGAGAAGCTTTGTTTGATCACTAGCCCATACTGCGAATAGTCTTGGCTCCGAGTTTACCTCCCTTTCTTCGTGTGAGACCTTGGTCACTAAGCGCAATAGTTTCTTGCTCAACAGAGTCTGAACTGCCGCCCTGCTGGGTAGACATAGTCTCGGATCGCTGTTTAGCGGTACCCAATGTACCCGTTGGCGATACGGAACCAGAGCTGCCCTCCTATTCTGCAGCTTTCTCCACGCCTCCGCGCCATAGGCCATAAAAGCCTTCACAGTTCTTCCACAGTTTGATGGTACCATCCTCAGAACCAGTGGCATAGAGCTTACCATCAGGGGAAAACGCGATCGACCAGATGGGACCGTGATGTCCCTTGTGTGTGTCAATCTCGGTTCCATCGTCGTATCGAATTACCTTGGCCCAAGTACCAGGTTCTTCGCCAACGACCAGCTTGCGACCCTTGAGATCGAGTGATACACTGGCAATCGTGTAGGGTAGAGTAATACGTTTCAACTCGTCCATCGCCTGAATACCACCCCAAAAGTACGCAGTCTTTCCAGCCGCGACGGCGAGCACGGGTTTGCCACCACCAATATCGCTGGGCGAGGCGTACTGGGGAGCCAATGACACCATTTCACATGACTTGATGTCTCCATCAAGAACCTCGTGTCGGATGCAGGCTCGGCTAGGCAGATCAAGCCATCGGATGGTCTTGTCGGAGGCAGTCACGACAATGTTAGGGTCCTGAGTCCAACAGATGAACTTGATGGAGCCAGTGTGAACACCCTCGCCGATCTCGAAACCAGTCGAGGCGTCAATAGTAGCAGGGGTTCCAGCAGCGGCGAGCTCTGATAAGTCGAAGATTCGAAGCTTCTTCTCCATACCACCGGTCGCGATAAGATCGGAGTTGTCAGGCGGGTACGCGATAGCACGCACAATGTGGTTATGCTGCAGAGTGTAGAGCAGCTCGCCAGTGTAGGTGTCCCAAATTTTGCTTTGACGAAAGTGTAAGCGAACGAATAGCTTGTTCATCGAGCTAACTTACGCTGTGAAGTCGGCCGAGGCAGTCGCAGCGTTGAGGGCATCAGGGCTGAGCCTAGCCTGCCAAACAGCACCCTTGTGACCGATGAAAGTGCCAATCCTAGACAAGTCAGAAGATCCCACCGGCACAGTATCGAGAACACCTTACCAGTCGCCGTTGATACCATTGCGAAGCATTGGGTTGCCATCTAGTAAACGTCAACATACGCTCTACCAAGAGAAGTCCGGTGGCGTACCTTTACAGGCCGAGATCATGTAGTAGACATCGTTCTTATCCTTGTCAGGCTCTTTCTCGATAGCTGAGAAGGTAATATGGGGGACGGGTCGAGAGTGACCATGGCAGGTTAGGGGATGGTACTGCCGAGGTTCAGAGGCCATTGCGACAGTTGCGAGAATCGATGTTCGATAGAGCTTGTGGGTTCGAGCCAATTGCGGTAGTCGAAATGTGAAGGGATATCGGATAGACAAGAAAAGGTTGCTCAATGAGAATTGAGAGTCAAAATTCTAAAGGAGAGATGAAGTCGTAACGGTCGTAAGCGTCGTTAAGAGCGATCTGTATCGTGACTCGTGGCAGTGGTTATCGCGTGTCGTCGCAGAAGTGTGGAGCGTCTGGAACGTCTTTCTCGAGCAATGACAAGGACAAAACTTGGAGGAAAGGGATGGAGGATTGTAAGACGATACGAAGACGATGCAGGTCGTTATTGTATCGGGGAGAGTCGCAGAATAGAGAAGCGTAAGTGTGCCCCCAAATCGAGCCCCCGTGCAAGAGAAGAAGAGGAGGAGGAGAAGGTAAAAGGAGGGTGGGCGGTGATAAATTGCCAAATCTTTGCGAAGACAGGGACACAGCAGCCAGCGCGCATTCAAAAGACAGGGTCACGCTTGCCCACTTCGCTTCGTACAGCGGGGTTGAAGGAATGCCCGAAGGCGGTGGACCTTCCGTTCGGGACTTGCACCGCCACAGAGCGGGGTGCTGCAGGTTACCTTGTCGCTATCCTAATCCTTAGATGGCCAGAGAGCTTTGGTGTGTCTATTTTGTGCGACCCGCCTGCTTGTTCAACAGAGACTGGCAGTAGTTGGTGTGTATGACAATGAGAGCAGTTTTCTGTCATTTGTCCATTGTTCGGGCTGATACTGAAGCAGCTCGTGATGGAACAAGGTACCTTAGGAAGAAGAGAACACATCCAGTCTGTGATTGTTCTCACTTCTAAATTCTGGTTGTCTGACGGGCGAGTGGAGGTGGCTGACGCCTGGTGACGCAGTGTGGCTTAAGCTGAACCAACCGACAAGTAGAGGCAATCGATCAGCTTCCATTACTGACCACTTACGATCTGTCAACGACTCTAGAATTTGTCACGTTGCTCTTTGGTGGTTCTTGATGATACAGCATCTCTCGTTGTCTTAATTCTTTCTTGACGTTGATGATTCTTTTCTTGCAAAGATCCATAGCAGGCCATTCTCTTTCTTCTCTGTCACTGTTGCATCATCATTCTTTCTAGTCCATTCAACCCCCTCCACTGCGTTGAGCAGTGTCACACACCTACGCAACCCATCGTGTCCCATCCCCCAACCAAAATGACAGACTTTAAGCTGTCGGCACAACTGGTCGGCCATGAAGCTGATGTAGGTGTTCTTGGGGTCGTATCAAAGTGTGCATTCAATTGACGTGTCTTTTAGGTTCGAGCTGCAAGCTTCCCCTCTCCCGATACCATCTTAACCGCCTCTCGCGACTGCAGCGTCCGCGTATGGCGTCGCACACAGGCATCTCCTCCGAACTTCGACGCAACTCTCTTGAGCCGTGGCTCCGAATATGTCAACTCCCTGTCCTTCTTTCCTTCGTCCAGCGAACACCCTGATGGCTATGTTGTCTCCGGTGGAAAAGACACCATCATCGAAGTCAAGTCTCCCAAAGCAACCAGCACCGATAACGCCGAACGTCTTCTGATCGGTCACTCGAACAACGTCTGTACCATAGATGTTGCTCCTAGTGGCAAGTACCTAGTGTCTGGCGGCTGGGACGGTCAAGCGCGTGTTTGGAGCCCCCAGAAATGGGAGACAGAGCTCTCCCTCAGCGGCCATCAGGGCATGTCTGTCTGGGGTGTTGTTGCTCTCGATGATCACACAGTAGTGACTGGTTGCGCCGACAAGAGCATCCGTGTCTTTAACTTACGACAGTCTACTGCAGGAGAAGTGGCACCTAATTCAACTATTTACACACCCGACGTTGTCCGTGCTCTTTGCCGGGTTCCTCAAAATCACCCTAGTGGTGCCGATATTGCGAGTGCGAGCAACGATGGTACTATCCGCCTCTGGAAGCTGAATGGGCAGCAGGTTGCCGAGCTTCATGGACATGAAAGTTTTGTTTACAGCATCACAAGCCTTCCCACAGGCGAGCTTGTCAGTTCAGGAGAGGATCGCACTGTCAGGGTATGGAAGGGTAACGAGTGTGTGCAGACCATCACTCACCCCGCTATCTCTGTATGGACAGTCGCAGCCAACCCCGAGACTGGAGACATCGTTACAGGTGCCAGTGATAGTATTGCTCGCGTTTTCACGAGAAGCCCCGAACGTACTGCGGACGGGGCGATGCTTAAGGAGTTCGAGGAATCTGTCAAGTCATCATCGATCCCTCAGCAACAAGTCGGAGGCATCAACAAGGAAAAGCTTCCAGGTCCCGATTTCCTGACGTCCAAATCTGGTACCAAGGAGGGTCAGGTCCAGATGATCAAGGAGGATAATGGTGCCGTGACTGCTCACACATGGTCCATGAGCCAGCAACAATGGGTCAATGTCGGAACAGTCGTTGATGCTGTTGCCAGCACCGGCAAGAAGGTCGAATACAATGGAAAGATGTACGATTACGTATTCGATGTTGATATTGAGGATGGAAAGCCCCCCCTCAAGCTCCCTTACAACCTCTCCGAGAACCCTTACGAGCGAGCTACCAAGTTCTTGGGCGATAACGAGTTGCCACTCTCCTATCTCGATAATGTGGCCAACTTCATCACAGAAAACACCAAGGGTGCTACTCTGGGTCAAACCTCAGAACCTAGCGGCCCCGATCCTCTTGGTACTGAGTCGCGGTATCGCCCTGGTGAGAACACCCAGCCTAAGGTGCTGCCTCAGAAGGACTATATTAGCATCACAGCAGCTAAATATGAAGGTAAGCTTAAGCTTCTTGTTCATCGTGGTTTGCTCATTCACTGACAATTTCAGCTATGTTCAACAAGATCTTAACCATCAACAAAAACATGGTTTCATCAGGCCGCAAGGATGCTGCTCTCAACCCATCTGACGAATCCACACTATCTGAGCTGCGTACTGCCCTGGAATTCAATAAGCCTGTTCCTCAATTCGCTATGCCTCTTGTCGTCCGTATTCTCACTCAATGGCCTTACTCGGACCGTCTTGCTGGTCTTGATCTCCTCCGCTGCGTCGCAAAGTATCCTCTTGTTGCGCAATTCTCTGATCCGACCGTCGGCTCTCTTCTCGATCTTGCTTTCGCATCATCACTGCCTCAAGGCGAGACTCCCAACGAGAACGCAGCTATGATGGGTCTTCGTACCCTGGCAAACATCTTCTCTACCGCTAATGGCCGGTCAGTTGTTACTGCTCAATCAGACGAAGCCATCTCTTTCCTGGAGCGCGTCGTTGGTGTATCCTCAGATCCCATTGGACCCTTCAACCGTAACGTTCTCATTGCGGCCACCACAGCAGCAATCAACCTCTCGGTCCTTGTCCACCGCGAGCGTCTTCTCAGCCCCGATCAGCGCCGTCGCCTCGCCATCGTTCTCGGTGCGATTCTTTCTCGCGATGGCCAAACAGACTCAGAAGTTCTGTACCGTGCCCTTGTGGCGCTCGGCACATTGCTTTCCGCATCAAAGGCTGAAGCAGCTAATCTCGGCATCAAAGAGTGGATCCAGAGCGCTGCAGGACGTAGCTCGGAAGAGCGTGTCAAGTCTGTCGCGGCCGAGTGCACTAAGGTGGCTCCGTAAATGTGATGGTGACGGCGGCAATGCAGGTATTGCAGCGCCAAGCCGGGTTCCGTTTGACTTAGAGGGACGGGAGTACGGCAATAGAACATAACTACATAGAGCTGTAAACGGATACCACTTTCAACCCCTGAGGAAGCTTCCGTTGTTTGTTTGGTCGTGATGTTCATCCATATGGCTTTATTTCAGGTCAATCGCACGTACACCATCAGGGTCTGGTTTACTTTCGTCGGTGAACTAGTTACGTCCGAGCAGTGAAGTTGGACAATCGTAAATATGTTATTTGACGTGGTGTCTCAAATGAATGAAGCATTATAGAAGCTCCCCCAACACCAAAACAAGACGTTCTGACCCGTATGGGCCCATCAGGAAGTAATTAAAGAAACAACAAAATCCGGGGATATCCCAATTCCCTCCATAAACGCCATTCATTATGCTTTCAGATATACGTTTTCTTCATCTCATCACGCTAGCAGAGAAGCCCACAATCCAGCGGCCACCAAGGGCAGCCAGCCCAGTTGGCGGAACGCTAGGGTGGCGCCGGACTCGCTCACGTAGCTGTCCTCGCCGGATTCCTTGGTCGTGATGGTGTATACATCTGCGAAGCCAATATCGGTCGAGTTGAAGCAGTTGGTCTCGTTGACCTCTTTGAGCTTCTCGTCACCTGGGTCTGCGAAGATGATGTCGACGCACTTCGTTTGTTAGCTAAATGTCCACGAGACTGATTGACTGCATGCGACGTACAGAGTAGAGAGCTGCGCCGTGTATGGCGAGTTCGACAACTTGAATTGTAGCCTTGTCACCGGCCTTTACTGTCGTGTTCTTTGGTAGAGGCACCTGAGGAAGGCAAATCGTTCCGGGGAAGGGATTGTTGGTGGGACCAAGGATCTGGAACATGGGTACCATGGGCGAAGTCATGTTCGCTGGACCGCCATCTGGACCGTCGTCGCCGAAACCCATGTTAATGTAGGCAAATGCTGTCTGGTGGCCGCGGAACCAGCCGGGCTGGAAAGCGACGGCACCGCCTGTCGTGGGCCAGTATGTGCGGTTTGTCGTGACATTGTGGCCACCACCTTTTTGCTGGTTAGTTGATTGCTCGGTGTTTCTAAGATCAAAAGAGGGACGTACATGGATATATCCATTGCATGCCGTAGGGGAAGGTCGCGTTGGTGATGAGGTTGTTCCCGCGCCATCCTGGATAGGTGATTACACTGTGAGCGGAGACGATTGTCGCAAGGACGATGGTGAGAAGAGCTGATGTCCGCATGTTTGCGATTCGTGTGTTGTATGAGTATATGTCGGTAGGAGTCTCGTGTGTGGAGAGCCGTGCTGCTCTTACAAACAGATGTCGCTATGTTTCGTGTCCAAGTTATAAGGCTCAGCCTCTTAAGCAATGAACATGCTACGAACCAACAAGCAATAATACCAGTCAGTCAGCTCCTTCTCGGAGAAAAAAAAACGAAGAAAGATTGAAGATGGAAAAGGGCTTATGAACTGGCCGCAGGACCTTGAGAGGGGCGTGGACATGGTCTTAAGGAACCGGGGAAGGGGCGGCCATTCTTTGCGACCAGGTTCCAGGCGCCTGCAAGCACTTGATTTGATGTGATGATAAGTTCCAGAGGAAAAAGACAGTGAAAAAGCAGTGTGATTGTGAACTCTGCCAGTAAGAAGCAGTTGAAGATGCCTGCTGGAGGGTGTGACCCCTGCTGCAGGACCCGTTGAGTACAACCAGTAGGAAGCTGAGAAAGGAGTGACAGGCTGTGAGTTGACTTGTTTCTGGCTTATGGTTGGGTTGTTTTAAGCGCTGGCGCTAGAAACGGGGCGGGGCGCAGGGCCAATGATCTGCGGGAGGTTAATCGTGGCGCTCTGGTCCAACCTCCAACTCTTCAACTCTTTAACATGTACCCGCTTGACACGGCATGTAGATCAAAGAGCTCATTAAATCTTATTGAATAGTCTTGATGTTCATGAACTGACTTTAACAAAATATCGGATCAGTCGAGCCGGAATTTGGGGTAAATGTTGTATGTCAGCAATCGTTCATCTGCTGACTTCTCTGACACCCCCAGAATCTCGTCCCATCCAATGCTATCTGGGCGCCAAGTTGTACATTACTAAGTTACACCACAGAACCAGTACACCACCAGGAACCACCTATCATGAGGCACATACACAAACACAGACACGGACACAACCGTAAGCTGATAGTTGTACCAGCAGTCTGTGATTTGGCCATCGGGATAAATCACCATGTGTCTTGGTCTTTTTCTGTACTCACAAATGATGATGATGTGCTGTAGAACACCAAAAGGACGCACAAGAAAGAAGACAAATAGTAATATTAAGAGCAATCAATTGATTTCAAATGACTATAAATCTATAATCATATCCAAACCAGTTAGGAAATTTTATCGCTATCACTTCAACTGTCCGTGAAGCAAAGCGCCACTGATCAATTGCGAAAGCCCCTCCCTCACCTTAACCTTACCGAGCTACACCGAAGCTGTGGAGTCTCGAAATCTCAATCTTCACGACAACCTCACTGAGACTCTCACTATAAAAGCGAGCATCTCACAAGAATACACTTTTGACTCAAGGATACTTTACCGTATCGATCACACTCAGCATCATTCCTATCCTCAAAGCCTCTCATCTCTCATCTCACCAAAATTCCTCACTCAATTGACTCAGCACAATGTCTTCCCCCAAAGACTCCCAAGAATGGACACAAGTATCCCGCAAATCTCGCAAGTACAAAAACAAGCCCTCAAAGTCTAATCAAGGACCTTATTCTCACTCACATATCAACGCCCACCCTGTGGTCCCCAATACGGAAAACATTCGCTCCCCGGCTGAGCTTGAAGCAACTTACAGACGGCACCGCGAGCGCTGGGAGTCTGAGCCATCATGTACAAGAGTGCGTGAGCTCATCGCGAGCAAAGCCTCTGATCTCAAGTGCATCAATCGCGCAGTCAATTTTGGTGTTGGCACGTTTGACCCAAAGGGTGCTTTTGATCCTAAGGCGTCGTTCGTGCAACTCGCTGCTTTTGAGATCATCGTCGAAGAACTACGTATGGTAACCTCACTATTGAATAAACGGAGCTAACACTGTTATGTAGAGAAACTCACAGGTAAAAAGATAGAAACATATCTCCAAGATCCCATGTTCAGCGCTTCGGACAAGACCTTCCTCGCCAACCTCGGTCATGCTGTCGTTGAAGAACCAGCAGGAAACGACCTCGTCACTCCGACCACGTTCTTCTTCGGCGTTCACCTTTACAAGGGTGTCTATAAAGAAGCGTTCGAGAAGCATCTCCCCGCACTCTTCATCGGAACAGGCTGGGACGCCTGGGAGAAGTAGGTTACCCTTCGGCTCGTTGATCGATGATGGGGCTAACAGTAAACCTCTAGTATGCTGAGCTTGACTGGTCTCGAGGAGATACAGGAAATACATAAGACGTATGAGCATTGTGAGTTTCCAGAGGAAAAGTTCGATACGGTCTTCTCGACTACGACTGTTTACTGGAAGGCTAGTGATGAGGATGAGAAGGAGAAGGCCAAGGATGAAGAAAAGGGCAAGGCTGAGGATGATGCCGACAAGGTCCAAGTCAAAGGGGATGACGAAGATGAGCTGTCCAAGAAACTCGAGTCGACTACTATCTCTTAATAATTAATTATTGACGAGTAACAACGAACTCCCTGTGACTGCCTACTTTCAGGATATCAATGCCTGACAGGATAAAGCACTCACCATATTGGACAGTAATCCACAGAGGTTTTCAATCAGTAGAATACAAATTCATCTTGTCAGTCCTTCTCCTAATCTTCTCTCAACCTTTTCGCAACATCAACAAATCATCTGCAATCAGGATGAAGCACTCGCCATCTTCAACAGTGATTCACAGAGGTCTTCAATCTGCAGACTATAAATTCATCTTGTCAGTCCTTCTCTCCTAATCTTTTCTCTTTTCACAACATCAACCAATCATCTACAATGTCTTCATCTCCAGAGATCAAGGGCTTCAGCTCAAAGGCTAAAGAAGCAGAGTATCAGGCCCTCTGGCAAGTCTGCGATCGCGCCACACGAAAGGGCGATTACATCTACGCCGACAATGAGGCCAAGCGAAACATTCTGTACAGCGCTTGCGCAGCTCGTCTTGAGAAGAGGTGCATCTACCCACGAAACATCACCCGCCTGTCGAGCTCTGCTAACTCCGTGTAGGCGTACCCAGGGCAAAGTTATGTGCGGCACGAACATCATCAGTATGGTTGGCCTCCACCTTCAGCGCGAAGTTGACCATCGCCTCCGCGCAGAAGTTCGCATGATGCAGGCCCCGTCTTTTGCCCCGAACCCGGTTCCCAACCCGGCTCCTTTCCTAGCCGATGCTCATCACTGCAACGGCAATCCTATGCCACGCGATCTTTCTCAAAATTCATGCTTGGGAGTCCCGCAGCACCAGCATCATGTTCCCATGGGTCCCTCTGGATTCGGCATGCCAATGCACAGCGAGAACCCTATCATCCGTTCTATGCAGGACCAGCTGAACACCCAGGCCAACTACATTGAGAGACTGATCAATACCTTGCGCGACTACCATGGACGAATCGTCTCGCTAGAGGCTCGTGTTCAGGATACGGAGCAGGGAGGCAGAGCTGCAGTCCCTACCCAGCCTGTCCAACCTATGTACAATGCTATGCAGTATCCCGGTGGAAGGCCTTGGTGATGGTGCTTTTGCCTTTCCCCTGGCTAGACCTATGACTCCTGGCAGTCAGACCCAGGCCGGGGATGAAGATGAAAATGACAAAGAGGGGGGCGTGCCGTTGATTGCAGGTTGAGTGAGGGGCGGAGTTGTCTTGGGCAAATGGGTCAGGAATTGAGGTTTGCTGGTGAGGATGAGTAATGGAGGAAAGGGGCGCTGAGTCAATATTACTCGGGAGAAATGGTCTAGAAACCTGGGATGAAAGCACGACGAATAGTTCTAGCTTGACTATATAGCTTGTAATGAATGACGATAACGACACGATCTATACACACAAACGCCTTACTCGAACTCAGTGCCATTCTATGTCTCGCCGTCATGATCAGACCATGACCCGATTCGTCAAATGTGCTTCCTATTTGTTGCCTCATGCATGAACTATATACTATCGCAGGCCCGAGTCGTTACAAGAAACCTCCCTTCCGGTCCGTCTCTACAAAGCAATCATCATCCCAGGCGTACTCGAAACATGAAATAAAGAACAGGCATCGCAAGGTTTCCGCCTGTTTCCTGTACTCCCGAACGCCGGTTCCATGAGGGAAAAGAATATAAAAAAGGCATTAAATACTGGGCGTTGAGGTTGCTGTTGGCTGTATCCAATGCATGCCCTCGTACCCATATGCTGACATAGCATCGGCCACGTATCGTGACTGATAAATGTCGTGGAATTGCGTCTTGGGTCGTTTATGAGAAGGCGCTGTAGTCCTTGAGCGTTTTGCCATCGCAGTCAGGAATCTTGACTCCCTTCTTGAGCTCGCGATCAATAGTCAATAGACCCCACTTGTCCTCCCACTCCTTGCCCTTCGTGTTGTACCTCTCCTTCCATGGCTCGTCGAATGCCTCAAACCAAAAGTAGTTGGTGCCATTCTTGAGGGCCTGGCAAACCCAATCCTCCATGAAAGTGTTCAGTTCGTCGATGCCAGCAACTGAACCCTTGGTACAAGTCGTTGCGCTGCTGCCACAGTCCGTTCCACCACCGGTGGGCCAACCCGTCTCCGAAATGATATTCTTCTGCTTGTCTGATTTCCAGAATTGTCCATTGTTGTTCTTCCAGAAGCTGGAGGTCCAATCAGCTGCCTCCTCAGCCTCTACACCCGCGAAGAAAGGATGAATGTTGGCCATGATATAGTCACTGTCCGAGGCTAGCTCAGAAGTCCAGTCATCGCCCAAATCCGAGGTAGCAACAGGCAAATCCAGGCCCTTCTTCTTGAGCTTGCTACGGGTGTCGTCCAGAATATCTGCAAGTGCGCTAATGTTCATCTCCTTTCGAAACAGAATCTCGTTGGCGATAATGATGCCCTCGAATGGGTCGTCGCCATACTCATCAAGAATGTCCCACATTTGGCTCATTTGTCGCTCGTTGGTTGTCTCGTTCTTGTCCAGCCATACACCCATCCAGACCTTGGTGTCATCAAGCTCCAAACGCTGAATGGAGTGAATGAGCATCTGAGTTTGATTGCAATCCGTACCGTAAAGTCGAATCTTGTTTGTCAGCTGACCCAGGATAGCAACGTCGCGAGTGATGTTGTTCTGAGAAGGGGGGTTGTGCATGCAGTCGGGATACTGAGAGTTGAGCGGGGTGTAATCCATGCCGGGGAATACTCTGTGCAAGTCGGGATTATTGAGAAGCTCCTTGATCTCGGCACTGTTCTTGCTGAGATCGCCATTCTTTCTCGTGTCGTCCTTAGCTGACTCTCCCTTTCCTCCACTAGCACCCTGGCTTTCGTCCTTTCCATTGTTGACCATGCTGCCAACGACACCACCGACGATGGCACCGACGATGACAATGAACAACAGGATGATGATGAGCCATTTGCACCTCTTGCTCCTCCCGGAGTCATTAGCTGCCGAGCCATAGGGTTTCTCGCGTGCCGCATTCATTTCGTAAGCTCCGCCTGCATAGCATTAGCAACTACACACTTTAATTTTGTGAAAATACCAACCTCTACCGCTCATCAGGCCTCCAGCAGCCGCGCCACCTCCAACCGCGGCAGCAGTGGCGGAAGCACCCCTCTTTGCACGGTCCGAATTGGAAAGACTGAGCATCGAGTTTCGTTGACTCTTTCCGTACTCCAGTCCATCGTCTCCATCGTCAGCGATCTCGTTAGGATTTACTACACCCAGATTGGCGCTACCGTTTCGTGAGTTGGTGTATCCAGGGTACGGGTTATCGACGTAGGGATCGCTTCCGTTGAAGTGTGATGTTGAGGACGAGCCTGGAGGCCCACGAGGCGCATCGTAGCCATAGCCGTGGCCTCCATTTCCTCCATAAGGATTCTGCTGTGTCCGTGAGGGAGGTGGAGGCAAGCGAGAGTGTTCCATTGCGCCTGTGCCACTAATACGAGGATTACGGTCAGCAACGTTTTGTGCGATTCCTGCCATTCCACCTGACGCAGACATTCCAAAGTTGTCTGCGCCCGGCGTAGTATGGGAGTTTGGATGCACATACCCGGGATATCCTCCTCCGCCACCCCCGTAGGTGTTGTAGCCTTGATTACCGGGGTAGTCGCGATCGCCTTGATGAGGTGATGGGCGTCGAGGACTATCGTAGCCAGCTGATCCTCCGTAAGGTGAAGCTGAGCGACCTTGAGAATGATAGTCGTCGTAGCCGGCTTGAACACGGCTGTAGGAAGACTCGGGATGGGCGCTGGGGTGGTTTGATCTCGCGGGAGCGTCGTAGTGGGCAGCAGTTGGTGAATAACTATGGGGTGGAGGGATGGGTCGCTGCGGCGAGGAATTGTAGTAGTTTTGAGAGTCGAGAGGTTCTCGCTCGTAGGGATCACCGTGGTAATTCTGCATTGTGGATAAGGACGAAATTTGGATCCAAGCGAAGGGAACTGGCAGCGCAGCGTAATGCGGTGCAGTGCAGTGCAGTAGCAGCGATACTGGGGATGGATGGCGACTCAAGAGCGAGCAGCCAATGCAATGCCAAGAGTATGGATAATGCCAGCAGCGGCTCGCCGCCTCAAGAGAAGGGGGGCTATTATCAAGTGGATCGGATCAACCAGCGAAGGATGGTTTGTAGTAGTTTTAGCGACAGATAGTTAGAATAGAGCGGAGCAAAACTGGCAACTGCAAGGAACAGAACTGAGCGAGTGGAATAAAAAGACCGAGACTTGGGATATTGATTGACGGGTATCCGTACAGTAAATAAGATGAAAGGGAAGGGAAGGGGAAAAAGATGGAGGATTCAAGAATCAGTGGACTTGGATTGATTTGAGTGCAACTTTGGGGCCGTTGCAAAGTTGGAAAGAACGAATGAGGGGGCAAGTAGCGCTTCTGGGGAGCCACACCGGATGCGGACCGATAACCTGGAATTGCCCTTTTTAGCGGGAGTACCGCCCTGGACTCCCCGGCAACCGGCCCTTACCTGGGAGTCGATGACCCCGGCCAAGGCGGGACCCGTGACGCAGACGTTTTGATCTTGCTTCTCAATTCTGATAAACAACAGGTGGAATCGTTCAACCTAGTGGCGCAAAACAATCGTGTCGAAAGCAGTCGTCAATTGCAAATTCTATTCATCTGATACCTAGCTACCTACAAAAAACGAGACAAAAGAACATACGAGCACAGCCTCCTCCTCTAAAACGGGTACAACGGCAGAAACGAGGTTGGGAATGCTCTAAACTATATTAGTTGTCGGATGGTGTGAGAGATTCACCAACACGGGGTTGGTTAGTTTGGCTTGCTGAGTCTATTTCTATCCTGGATGCGTGCGCGTCCTTTTTTTACTTTACTGTCTTTCTCGCTTTCTCCCTCCAGAAAACTTGATCTGTTATTCGGGAATTGTCATTGTTTCCAACTTCTTTTTGACTACTCTTTGTCCGCCATCGTTGATCGCCGTTTACTTCCATTAGTTAGTTAGTCTCATAACCGTGAAGTTAAACCCTTGACTGCAGCTACCAATCTGTTCACGACAGTAATCTCGTCGTATTGACATATCGTTCGTTATAGGCAAAACGACGAGGGCCATTATGTATTATCATGGCACAGTGTAGTCTGGACTCCATGCCCAGACCACCTCCCCTGGTCTGTTGATGGCTCCTCCAGACCAGGTATGTATGTACTTTTCGCCTGTCGATTGACGATCAGTAGCCCCAGCATCATGGAACGCGACAAAGCTATAGGGGTCAATCGAGCAGTGCGCGTCTTGGGGTGACTTTCCAATCCATCGCCCGCACAGCAATCAATAAAGCAATGCATCTCACATTAATGAAGCTGGTGGCGATTGCAATATTACGCCCAACAAGACATGCACAATCAATGCAGTCCAAGTCTCCATTAGGGAGGGGCCTTGCTTGTGGCGTCATTATATATTAATTTATCACAATCATTAACACCGGCGGCACAGCGACTGAAATAAGGTCCAGCGCCGTTATTCATATCTTCCAAGGCGCTATTTGCTCGAATTAACAATGCCCGACTGCACCTTCGTCAGTCGCCTCTTTGTTATCTTGTTTTGTTTTGTTTTGTTTGTGCACCACAGTTGGCAGATTAAAGGATCCTTACCGACCCAGTCTTCCTCCCATTTTTTCTCATGCCCTGGTGCGACACTTTCCTTATTATCGGCGATCCTGAAAGTCTTTATATGCGACATTGATAGGCGATCGAAAAGCTCCGTGCTTCAACGATAAGAGCTTTGATAGCGAGCCTAGCCTAGGTACGCTGCAACATGTGCTGGTCATCGACGATGAGCCAGTTGTCTAATCATGGTCCAGCAAACGTCAAGTGAAAGACAATTCCTCTCCTTCGTAAACAAACCGCCGAACCTGTCAGTAGTGTCATGTCATCAAACTTGACTGCAAGTGCTGTTTTAGGGCTGAATTAGTACTATTCCCGTAATTAGATAACTTATAGGTAATCGCAGCTAGAAAAACGTTTAGCTTCAGCTGAATCAGACCAAGCCATGGACCCTTGAGGCTTAAAAAAGAGATGACACTATTGAGGAATGCCAGAACTGAGACCCCTATTCTGCGATTTCGAGGCTTGCCAAAGCCACCACTCATTGGCAATAGATCTTTGCACGCCACCTCTCCAGTTAGCCGACTCTAATCGCATTGGTGATATCAGTATGCCCAAAGGCTGTCGTGAAACGTTACCTTGATCTTGATGATATGTACATCATTATGCTAAGGCAACCCATTAGGAGGTGTACATACTTCTAACATTTAGATTGGCATCGATCATATTTGCACACGTCTATATATGCATCATTATTACTGCAGTCATCGTATAGATTTGGCAGTCGTTTGATACACATTCTTTTACTGTTTATTTGTTCCACTAGGCTTGTTCTGAACGCACCGGCGATGTGCGAAATCACTGTAGGGTAGGGCAGTCAACGTCGAAACACATAGTAATAAACCACGTAAGATATTCAGGGACATGACGATCGTAGAAGATGCATTATTCTATGTAGCGAACGAGCAGCTGAGCATCAATAGTAAAGATTTTTCCATTTATTGAGCGACACTTGTTTGTTTGTTGACCATCTCGGAGGCTCCGACTCCAAAGCCGTACTGGAAAGCTTACATCTATTTATGTGACAGTGTTTCAAGCCACTCTCGTATTGCTAAGTGTCCTGTCTAGTGTAACACAATTATCCGCCATTTGCTAGCATCAGCGATGCCATTGAATTTTTGGAGCATTTGTGATTGTCTTGGATATGCCACGAGTAGGTGATGACCTTGAGGACAAATCGGGCCAATGGCATCGTGTTCATGGTACACAGAAATCTGCTGACACCTGGATCGCTTTTACAAAGTAAAGTCGTTCCTGGGTAGCAGGCGTTCCTCGATATATGCAACCGCTTATTGATTGTAACTATCGACAAGAAGTGAACAAGCTGTTTGCCGGGTGAATTGCGTTGTCTAGCTGAGTTACAGAGCACATTGTTTCCTTGACCCTTGGATCCTGGCACCACATTGCATACCTAACCATGAACTAGATTAGATGATCTGCTGAAGTTCTTAGTTACTGTACACAATAGGGAGTTCTGATTGGCTAGCTGTCAACAACACCATCATGATTATTAGCGACGTAAATACTACCAATCAGAATAGCCTCGTTGCACCGCAAGATCTATAATTAATTAATAGGCTAATTATTAAAGAACGAGGAAATATACATAGCACGAGACCCTTACTGCGTACATCACATCGTGCTGCCGTGAAATAACCCGCTCATGTGACCGGATATTGAACACACACTAGTTAGCCTCGAAGCGAATCGTCTTATTCTCAACCTCAAAGCTGGCATCGCAATATCATACAAGCACGCTTTCATGAAAATCTCACCCATTCATCATGTTAGCCAAGCACAATGACGTTGTATACAAGGCCCCTCCTCCACAACCCCAGCCAACGAGCTCGCGCCCGGAGCATACCTCCGATATCCGCTCCACATATCCTATCCACCTGAATATCTTCATCGATCGATTACACCTGGAAAAGCGAAATTCCTCTGTTTGCTCGGGCTCTGATATCTTCTGATGAGCTCGATATGCTCTTGCTAGGGACGGGAAGGCAAAGGCAAAGGGACCACTCATGATGGTTGGGCTTGCTCCGGTCGTATCACCGTGATGTCATTGCGATGACTGAGGTGTTGATGTCATACATGTGTAGCTACGGCATCACGACGATTTATATGTAGCTTCGCAGCATGAGAGACACAGCTTTTGTTCTCGTCATTCACACATTTCCATCTCTGTAATCATATACCCAAGAACGATCCTTTACGGCCTCAACCACGAACACACACTCATCTCCAAAACCACTTCATCACAAACAACAATCATGTCTATGAACCCTGAGTCCGCTACTCCCCAGCAGGGCGAGTTCCGCAGCAAGGTCGCTCCCGCCGAGCCTCTCATGAAGAATGGTGTAAGTTCATTGTCATAGACGTTCTTGGCTTCTCAAACATTTGTACTCACATCTTGTCCAGCACGCTCCCGGAACCCTCGTCGGCAACGATGCCGCCCCCGAGTTCCACGCCGAGATGCACCCTGCCGGCACCGCCCCTTCCGAGAACACCTTCCAGCCCAACCCTGAGAACGAGATCCCCGCCCAAGCTTCCGGCAACGAGGGCGCCGTCCCCGCCTCCGCAACTCTCGGCGGAGCTACCTCTGCCGACGTCCACACCGGTCTAGGCAAGCCTGCCGCCGGCCAGACTAGCCAGGAGCTGCACGGCACAGAGAAGAAGAACCGCTCCGGTCTTGAGGGTGTTGGTGCCAACCCCTCTGATCCTATCCACGACAAGGGTGCTGACCGAGACCACCCCACCAACTACCGTGGCAAGGGTGGTGAGAACGCGCTGGATTACGCTGGTGCTGAGGATCGTGAGCCTGCCAAGGCTGAGGAGGTTGCGAGCGAGCGTCGTTAAAGATATGTCTGCTGTGCGGACACGAATTGTACTAGTAGCCACGAAGGCTTAATGAGTTAATGCCAACGATATGAACGACAGCAGTAGCCTTGCAATCATTGTGTACGTGGATTCTCTTGTGAAAATATTGATAAATGCTCAACAACGTTGCAACCCGTGACAGAGACCTATGCTGAAAACGAGATCATGACTAGAGTAAGAATTCTCAAACACTGAAGACATGTATAGGTTCTTGTATGAAGCTATATCTTGGTGACAGCGTCCTTGGAGTGCTCTGTGGCTTCGTTCACGAAGTCATGTCAGGGAAATATACATGCTGCTGAACAAAGACACTTGTCAATTAAAGTGCAGAAGCATAGTTGAGGGTTGTAGATCTTGGCTTCTAGACTTCTAGACAGACGGCTGCGATAGCATCTGGTAACCAGACCTCACGGTTGTGACGATGAGATTGACACGGCACTCAGTACCTTGCGATGAGCATGTCTGACACCAAGTCCCGACAGATGGCATCCTTCCTTGCAACGTAAACATCCTGCACGATAAGACTGGCTTCCTTCAAGAATGCCTTGCGATCAGCCTTTAATTGCAGGAACACGAAATGCACCATCGATGTTACATTGAGCGTCGTTTAGAACTTCCCTTGATAGGATGAAAAAAACTCAATTCTGTTCTCGGCAGTGTGCATCTTTCGGTCGATCCCTGTTGAAGTGCCTCCAAGTTCCAAGGGTCCCTGCATCTCTACCACGGGAGAGAAATCGCCGAGACTCGATTGGCAGTGCTTGATGATCAGGGTGATCAGAGTCAAGGTATGACCGCTGATGCGTGATGGTTAGGAGAAGAGCATTGGTGGGAATATTAAAATAAATTGTTTCTGTGTATCGAATGCCACTGCGAGGTGTAATGAACCCTGTATTTGCACGGGAGATCATTCCTTGGCTGCTTGGTTAGTAAAGCTATAGTGGTGACGTTAAGAAGATCCTCAAGAGATTGTCCTAACCTAAGTAGCCGCCAGCTTTTAATGTAATGCATATTTTTCTAGAGAAATAGTTGCGGATCTGGCTAGAAAGTTTTCTCTTTTCTCTTTTGCCGCTCAATGTAATTCCTATTTGGAAATTACTCCTCACTTTGCTTCCAGCTGAAACGGCAGTTCTTGTCGAATATGGTTTAGAAGGGACATGCTGTATCCACAGCCACGCGCCATGCTAGGTATTAAATCTTGATCTTATTCTTATTCAGTGACGTACATGCATACGAAGGATTCGTCTATCAGCATTCTAAACCTAACTACAGCAACTAAATTAGCGTGAATCCTACTCGGCATCTGTGTTCCTAGGTAGACAATGCAATACCAAACATCCATGTCATATGGACACAGTGACACGAATGCTTCATGAACCAGTCAAGATAAAGACATGGACTCGATATTGGATCCATTCCATCACTTCTCCTCTTCAACAAAAGCCACAGTACCCGTTGTACCTTTAACCAATCAAGAAATTCTATCCCGCATCCAAACCCCCTCCCATCCCCGGTAGCTACCCAGGCTAAAGCTAATTCAGCCAAAGACATCACCCCGTTAATCCATATACCGCTCGCCTCGACTAAACGCGGAACTGTGATGCATTAATTAATAACCAGCTTCTTCATCCCGTTAGACTTAGCACCCCAAAGAGAGCAACTCTTCGGAAATACTGTCAATTCTATCCCAACCGAAACAAGGCGTCTGGTCTAGTCTCGTCGCTGTAGAACTGATTCATTCCAATTCTGGTGGAGGACTCTTAGGATCTTCGCCTTTGGGAACTGATACCTGCACCA